>CM021102.1:574161786-574634241 GCA_007115665.2 Sequoiadendron giganteum
CTTGGCCTGGAATTTGATGGTCTATGGACCATTTTTTCAATTTTAGACCATATGCTACAATTTTAAAATTTATTAGACCATATAATTTAACTTGCTATGTTCTTGTAATATTAATATATATCATTTTATAATATTTGTTGTAGAAATACATATTAATTTAGAATATTTTCAAAAAGAGAGAATATAAATATTTTTAAGAAGATTATTTTGAATAATTTTTTAATATCAATTTAGAAACTTCTTTTAGTTGTAATAATAAATTTAAGACCTTTACTTTATGCTTAAACTTTAAAAGCATTCATTGTTATCATTGTTTTATATTTTTTGCTATTACACAGATGAAGAAAGTTGCTGCTGGACTGTAATTATTAAGTAATATCTTAATTTCAACACATTGGTAGACCATGCTCTTAATTTTGTTTAATTTCAAAATAATTCTATTAAAAATAAAGAAATTTTCACTGTAATATTTTATTGTAAATAAAGCTTTTAATTTGAATTTGTGCTTCATCAAGTAATTAAAAGAATGTACAGTTTTCTATCCTTTTAAAAAAAAAAGAAGGGGTAAAAACTTTATTGAATACGGAAGATTAACATTACATAGGAATGAGGGAGCCCATTAGCTCCCACAAAGGAAAACCCAGAACATCAAGCACCAACAAAACCACCAACCGACCAACCATCTGCAACTTATCCCTCCATATCATCAGCAATGACCCTCTCAAGTTCAAAAACATTCTTAGGAGATAACTGTCTCCACCCCTCAATCCTCCAATCATCCTCATGCTCAGAAGCCCACTTGGCCAAATAGTCAGCCGCCCTATTCCATTCACGCGGAATGTGGACAAAAGACACTACCTCCAAAGTAGAGCACCTCTACCAAATCTGTCTAACCACCAACGCAATCTGCCAATTAACATCAACCACCCTTTTCTCAAGCAACAAATTAACCATAATCTGCGAATCAGATTCACAGATAACCTTATGCCAACCCAAGGCGCAAGCACGCTCAATAGCCCAAAGAATCACCAACCCTTCCATAAGATTGTTAGTATTCCGCCCCTTATGGATGGAGAAAATAAAAATGACCGAACCAGTACAGTCTCTACCAATTCCACCAATACCAGCAAGCCTTGGGTTGCCTCTAGAGGAACCGTCAGTATTAATCTTCAGAACCTCTGTCGGAGGAGGCATCCATCTTCCAACCCTTTGAACCTTCTTTTTCGCTCTCCTACCTCTTCTAACATAGGCAGAGACAGGAGTCAACCCCTGCACCCCCAATCTATTCATAATCTCATCATCACTTCTTTCCAATGGCAGGGTCACTTCACATTTAGCTTCCACTGTCTCCTGGATCATACCAATAATTTTGTGCCAAACTTGTTGAGCCAACAACTTTTCTCCACGAAAAATCCTATGATTCCTTTCCAACCAAATTTGCCAGAGGATGAAAGTAGGACCAATGCTCCAAAAAATCTGGAGAAAAGAGGCTTGGGAGGGGGGCCTTCCCAGATTACTCCAAAACTCAACAAGAGAAGACGCATGGACACAAGGATGATTCCAAACACCCCACCACCAATGCCAGAGCAGCAGAGAATAAGAACATCCGAAAAATAAATGGGGAGAATCCTCCTCACTACAACCACACAACTCACACATAGAGGGGCCTTGGAATCCCCGCTTACGGAGATTCTCCCAAGTCAAACATCTATTCCAAGAAAGAGTCCAAACAAAACAGTTACAATTGGGCCAAGAAAACTTGTTCCACACCTGTTTCCACCAAGGGACCTCCACCCCCCCAAATTGACGAGAAAGCAACTCCTGATAACCACTAGCCACAGTAAAAACACCCTTAGGGTTCAGGCTCCAAGCTAGAATATCCTTATCCCTAAGGGAGTTGCATTTTCTGCCAGCCAAGATACTCTGAAGCACAATACCATCCTCCTCCAACCCAAGAACATGCCATTCACCAGGGTCCTTCCACCTAGTCACCTCCACTTGTCCTCCAGGGTCAAATTTCTTAAAATCACTCACTCTAGACCAACCGGCCTCCAAAAAGCGCCGAGACAGAGTCACCAAGTTAGGGTATTGACATAGAATGGGTGTGTAACCATCCCAAGAATCAAACCAAAACATAGCCTCAACTCCCTTATTACAAATCCAGAATAGGCCCTCCTTGATTAGTGCCGCCCCTTTCTTGAGCGTTCCCCAAATCACCGAGCCTTTCCCAGCTAGAGGAAACCTGGGAAGCTCCTCCTTACAAATCCTTGGAAGATACTTGTGGGATAAGATCTTGGCCCAGCTATGATCCTGTTCCACACATCACCTCCAATAAAGCTTTGCAGCTAATGCCAACCCAGACCAAGTTGCCTTCCGCAAACCAAGTCCCCCCACTTGCCTTGGGCTACAAACAACATCCCACTTAACCAGGCTCCATTTGAATGAGGACAAGCTACCCGCCCATAAGAATTGTCTAGCCAGTGAGTCCAAGTCCTTCACAAACCCAGCAGGAGCAACCTGTAACATGCACATATAAATAGGAAGAGCCTACACCACGGACTTAAGCAACAGAACACGCCCAACAAAAGACAACCATCAATGAGTCCAATGACTAACCTTCGCACGAAACTTGTCCAAAATATTCTGCCAAGATTCTCTAGGGAGTCTACTGGCAGAGATAGGAATACCCAGATAGGTTAAAGGAAGAGACCCAATCTGGAACCTCAAGATACGAGAAATCCTTTGTTGAATAGGCCGTAGAGTATTAAAGAAGAAAATAGAGGATTTGTCTTCATTAATCCTTTGACCAGCAGCAGCAAGATAGATATCCAAGGCCTTGCGTAGATTCAAAGCTTCTCTGATCCTGACCAGACCCATCAGAGCCGTATCATCCACAAATTGCAGGCGTGATTGAGGAGGCAAGGCACTTCCCCATTTCCATCCCTGAATCAAACCCAACCCAAACCTTCCGCCAAAAGAATAAAAAAGTATGGAGAGATAGGATCCCCTTGACGAAGGCCCCTAGAAACACTAAAAAGAGCGGTAGGCTCTCCATTAATCAACACCGAGAAAGAAGTGGAAGTAACACAATTCATCACCCACTGGATCCATTCCTCAGCAAAGCCAAAAGCACTAAGAATTTTCCTCAAAAAGGACCACCTCACTCTATCATAAGCCTTCGCCATGTCAAGCTTGATGAACATAGCCTTTTCTTTCGAGGAGGCCATCGAATGAATGGTCTCCGTAGCAATGACCACCCCATCCAAAATTTGACGATCCTCCACAAAACCACTTTGTTCCTCAGAGATAAGCCCACCGAGCCATCGCTTCAACCTTTCAGCTATCAGCTTGGATATAATTTTATACACCACATTACAAAGAGAAATGGGTCGAAATTGACTCAGATGATCCGCCCCTTCACATTTGGGAATGAGAGCAAGGAAAGTAGAGTTTAAAGCTTGAAGCATTTGCTTGTTTTGTTGAGACTCGCACACCACTTCTAACAAGTCCAACTTAATGATGTCCCAAAATTCTTGATAAAATTCAACTGGAAATCCATCAGGACCTGGGGCTTTCCCTTTCTTCATCTGAAACACAATACCCTCTAATTCCTCCAGCGAGATATCACTCAAAAGATACTCATTCATCTCCCTAGTGACCAAAGAGGGAATACAAGACAGCACATGGTTTTCCTCCTCCGTAACATCCTAAGAGTCCTCACGAAATAAAGAAGCATAGAACTTTGAGGCTTCTCTAGATATATCCTGCAAGGAAGAAAGATGCTCACCCCTGTCATTCACCAGAACAGGCATAGAATTACCATGTCTCCTAGCCTTCACCGAGTTGAAGAAAAAGGCAGTGTTTCTATCACCCTCTTGTAACCACTCAACTCTAGCCTTTTGCTTCTAGAAAATTTCCTCGCGCAACTCACACTCCTCCAAAGCTTTTCGAGCCCAGGCTTCCTCCTTGAGTAAATCCTTAGAAAGCCCACACTCCCTTATCTCCCGAGTGATGACATCCGAGACAGCTTGAGCCTCAAACTTAGCATGAAAAATATTGCCAAAGTACCGCCTATTCCACCTTTTAAGTTGATATTTTACAAATTGCAGCAGCTTAGAAAAGGAGTACATGGCAGTTCCAAAAGCAGGTCTTCCCCTTCTCCACCAGTTAGCCATATGCACTTGCAAAGAAGAATCTCTTAACCACATAAGCTGGAACTTGAAAGAAGGGGACCGAGCCACCCGAGTAGAAGAAGCATAAAACTTAATAGGCCAGTGATCCGAACCCCTCCAGTCCAGAATCTCAGAGCTAGAAGACAACCCTCCACCAACCCAAAAATTGGACACCAAAAAACGATCTAGCCTCTCGGCAATACAATTCTCCCCCAATCTCCTATTGTTTCAAGTAAACTTCCCATTTCGAGGCTTAATGCCAACTAGGTTCAAAGCAGAGATGCTATCACGAAAAAGGAAAGCTGAGGGTTCCAATCTTGCAACACCCCCTAGCTTCTCATCTATCTCAATAATAACATTGAAATCCCCAGCAACAATCCAAGGGAACAAAGGAGCTAGGCTCCGAACATAACTAATATGAGACCACAATAACTTCTTACCAAAAAAATTAGTAGGCGCGCAGATGTTTGAGAGAAGAATAGTTTCCCCCAACTCTAGACTTGAAACAACCACAGAGATGGAAGACTTGGAGGACACCCACCAAAGAGGACGAATCTTGACTGGATTCCACAAACAAGCCACCCCACCAGCACTGCCATGAGCCCCAATACACTAGCAATTGCCCCGCACCCACAACTTAGGCATCATACCCAACATACCATCAACCGATAACTTAGTCTCCTGAAGAAAAAGAACATCAAGAGAATGAGAACGCAACAAATCACAAACAACTTTTTGTCGAGGGCCACTGTTCAAGCCCCTAACATTCCAGGAGAGGACATTCATTTTGGAGGGTTAGAGAAATGTGAATCCAGAGTCTTTACAGACCTAGCCTCCACCAGAGACTCCCCCATCAACTTCAATTTCTCCAAATCCTTCTTTCTCCCCGCTTTAGAAGATTTCTCCACCACCCCTTTCTTTAGGTCCTTCTGAAGAATTCCCAATGAAGGAGAAGCCTTATTACCTTTTACCAAGCCCGCTCCCACTTTCTCCAATGGGCTAGAGAGCCCCCCTTCTCCCAACTTCGTCTCCACTGTAGGCTCAACCCTCCCATGAACCACCATACTCCGATCCGAATCCAATTGAATAACCCCTATTTCTTGAGAAGTTTGGATGCACTCTGGGAAAATGCCTTCGTGAACTCCTTCTGAAACACCCTGATCCAAAATCAACAATCTTGGATTTACCTCCTGATGACCAAGATCATCAAGCACCTCAAATCTGTTACAGGAATCTCCATCCTGGCGGTCCTTAAAAGTCTTCTTTTGGCCCTGGTTCCTATTACGAGCCTTGGCTGGAATAAAACCCTCAGCATCCATAGCCTCACCCGGCACAGGTTCCTTACCCTTGTCGACCTTTGAGGGATTGCGAGGAGGTTGAGCTGCTAGATTCCCTGGAGTTTTAAACTTCGGGCATCTTCTCTGCAAATGCCCATATTCACAACAAAGACGACAACAAAATGGCAAAGTCTCATAGTCAAGCTGTTGCACCCAAGAGCAAGAACCCGCACGTATTTCCAAAGAATCTGGGATAGGGATATTTAAATCCATTTTAACATAAATACGAGCAAAAGTCATTACCTTTCTGTCCAAAGTTTGTTGAGAAGGACCCACCGGTTTTCCCAGTAATGAGGCAACTCGATGCAAAATGTCATTGCACCAAAATTCCACTGGAAATCTAGGGAGGCGAACCCAAACTGACACCCGATTCGGAAGCTCCTCCGAAGGATCAAAACCCGCATGCCATGGCTTAATGAAAATACCAACCTGGTTGTGGAAGTAAGGCCCACCTTCAAAAACTCTATTACGATCCATCATGCAATTAAATGTCACCATGAAGTAGTTGTTAGCTAACAACATTATTTCCATCTCACCCTTTGAGGACCAAGAGCGATGAGCCCATGATTCCAAAAATTGGAGTGAAACCCTCATTCCCAAAAATTTGCAGAGCAAAGCATGTTTTGAGAAATACTCGATGTCCTTTGCAATTGATTCAGGTTGAATAATCAGCACCGGCCTTTCCTTGGAACGTTCAAGGCATCCATTTGTCTTCGGAATACGAGATCCACCAGCGTGAACAAATCCATCATTACTTGGGTCATTTGAAAACAAACTATTATTAATAATTTTCGGAGAACGATTTGGAGGCGAGGCCCCAAAAGCAGCACGAAAATCCAAAGGGAATTTGACCCCAGATGACTCCCCCTGAGCCATGCAAACTCGAGTCCCAAAACTTTGTGAAGGCAAACTGAAACCCACACCTTTGGAGCCCGTACAAGGTATGGAACGGACCTAAGGAGAGTCACACCCCACTCAAAAGTAGCGTCCAGCAAAGAGAACACCTGCAGCAAGGAGACTCCACTGAGAAAAAAATGCTTCCGCCCCAGCCAAAACCCCACGCCAGGAGAAGAGAGCACCCCGAGAGAAAGACAGCACCCCAACCACTCAAGCAAATCCCACCCACAAGAAAACGCTGCCCAGACGAGAACAAAAACAGAGAAGGAGCATGCAGAGAGGGCCGAGCCCTTATGCAGGCCGCAGCCTCACGCAGGGAGCCGTTACCCGGAGCGCCATCTCCATCAGTACAGTTTTCTATTCTCACTCAGTACATCTGATAGAATTTCTCGCAAACCAAATTTGAGAATTGTTCCTATTTCTGAAATCTGAGATAGTCAATAGAAAACCCTTTCAAACTGAGAGACTGGTTCATCTGATAGAATTTCTCACAAACCAAATTTGAGAATTGTTCCTATTTCTGAAATCTGAGATAGTCAATAGAAAACCCTTTCAAACTGAGAGACCGGTTCATCTGACAGAATTTCTCACAAACCAAATTTGAGAATTGTTCCTATTTCTGAAATCTGAGATAGTCAATAGAAAACCCTGTTCCAAACTGAGAGACCGATTCCTTTATGCTTTGGGAGGAAACTGCCTATGTCATGTTGGTTACAGTTGGTGTCCACTTACATATCAAAGAATTTTTGAAGTTCAGAATCAAAACTTTGTCAGCCCACTGTCAACATTTCTATTCTCGACCTTTTAATATATAGTAGGAGCCTTGGTGTTATTCTCCTGCATGATTGAACTCCTATTCATACTATATATCCATGCAATCTTGTGTTGAAGGTCCAAGGATATACATCGAACTTACTCGTAAGGCATAATCCTTCATGGTTTCAAAGGCTTTCTTTTATGACAGACGATTGACAGTTGAGGCTGGGCCTAGATGCCAAAATCATAGACCCTGCCCATGTCTGTCTATACATCACATAGATTTAAACCAGGAGGAACAGATTGCTCATTGTGTTTGTCTAAATTTTAAGATGGGGAGAATAATAGGTTTCTGCCCAATTGCAAGCACAATTTTCATATAGAGTGTATTTATATGTGGTTTCATTCGCATTCTAATTTCCCTCTTTGTAGAACCAAGGTAGAGGCTAGAGTAGACAATGTAAAACTAGAAAAAGAAGGTGCTGATATATCAAATGGTGTAGAGAATGTGGTTATTGGCATGAATTTTGCAGTTGAACAATTTTAGTATAGAATCTTTTATATAAAATTCTTCATAAATTGAACATTTTTTTGACAATTTATATATTTTTTAAAATGTCAAGTGAAAGTCATTTAAATGACCAAACCATCATAAAATTTTCATATGATAGGAAGGGGTGACCGTCAAATTCTAGGCCTGGTTGACATACTGTCTATCTAGCAATCTGGAAATACATTTGACTGTATTTATTAATTAATTGAAGTTCAGAATTTGATGTATTGTCTATCCAACACTCTGGATGCACATTTGACTGTATGATCTAATTAATAAATATGATCAAATGTGCATCCAGAGTGCTGGATAGATGTTGCCATATATTGATAAATCTGCGTATTGTCTATCCAGCTTTCTGAATGCACATTTGACTGTATTTATTAATTAGCTGCAACATAAGTCTACACCTTACATTGTCTGGTTGTTTGGGCTACATTAGTGAATGCCAAAGGGCCTAAATTTGACGGTGGGCCTTGCCTCTCAAGCAATTTTTTGTGATGGTTATTTATTCAAAGTTGCCCTTCAAATATTAAGAGATATCTTATTTCAAAAAAATTATATCCAAACTAAATATGTCTCAGAAAAATCTTATTTAAATTTTGGCAGTTTGTTCAAAATCTCCCCTTTCATGTGATACTATCTTATAAAAGTTTTAGTTGTATTTTACAGAAAAAAAACCTAAATACGGCTACAGAGTCATCAAATTTAGGCCCTAATTTTAATTTATGCCATTACTAATATATGTTACCAGAAACAATATGCGATGACAGAAAAAAACCTAAATATGGCTACACAGTCATCAAATTTAGGCCCTAATTTTAATTTATGCCATTACTAATATATGTTACCAGAAACACTATGGGATGACAAAGTTTCTGTTATGGATGAAACATTGTTTCCGTTTATAACTGCCGTTTCTGGGCATATGGAGATGTTTTTATTCTCCTGCAATATTGCATCTTTTCGTTCCAGCCATGGCTGCATTTCTGTTGCATTCAACTTAAAAAACATTTCCGTTTATATCTTGAATTTTATAAAAGCTCCCCTTATATTTTGTTTTTTAATAAAATATCGCTGTTCTTTCGGGAGTCTTTAAAAGCTGTTTACAACATAATTAGTATTAATTTTTAAGTTGATTAAAGTAGTTTTGCTTATTATGAATATATAATTAATTTTTTAATATTTAAAAAATTAATTTAGCAACTCATTTTTACAGTTTTACTTGTAACTTTTTTTGAGTTAATTAATTTTGATTTAATTAATATGATATATTTTTTAGAATATTAATAGTAGACATAATTAATATAATTATTTGTATATAAAAATTATGTCATCTATGATATATCGTTTCTTATGCCCAATCTTATCAAATTCTGATTCTCGTTGCTACGTTGTTGTTGCTGTCATGTTTCACATTTCTGGTAGCATAGTTACTAATAAGCAATGTCAATTACCTAAAGCTGCTAAAAATAAAAAATTACCATCATGAAAATTTTGTCAATTGTAGGCTGTCTAGTAACATAAAACTTCACTGTAGCAGGGGGTGAGCAGCACAAACAAGCAGGCATGGCCACTGGGCAAGCCCATTGAATTGGTGGATGGCCACACTTAAATAAGCAGGAAAACTGAGCCCGCTATTTCATATATAAATCCAGAATCAAACCCTTTTTCGTTTCTATTTAATCCTCTGCAAAGCCAAAATAAAAGTTTATTGCAGATAATTCTGGTGACTAATTTATTTCCCAGTATCAAAATTGTTACAACGTTCAATAATTTCCCAGGACTCAGGAATTCTTGTGCTCGAAAGTTTACAGGAAAAGTCTATCAGCAAATATAATTTAAAAGCACGGTGTATTAAATTTAACAAATTAATAATTATTTTGTTCTAAAGTGCAGACCCAGCCATCAAATTTACGCTAAAAAACAGTTTGGGATGAATCTATGCCATGGATTTGTGCTAATTTTTGCATCAATTAGTAGTAGTTGTCAGATGACTGGAATTTGAGTGGGGTCTTTTGGTGACAGGGATTTGTGTATTTGTTAACAGAAATTGAGTTTTGTTGATCAATGCAAATTTCTCCCAAATCTTTGACCTTCAAATGCAGTTGAAAAAGTAAGAATATGCTTATTTTTTATCCTAAGTGAAATTGAATGATTTTATTCAATTCTCATGAATTAAATGAAAGGTTTATAAAATCATGTTTTCAATTAGTAGTAATTATTTTATTTACCTTTTTCTTGGAATATTTCAATGCACTTATCCAATATTGTTTTCACTTAGTAGTAAATAAGTCTGCCTTGTTTGGATAAAATAGATGTTATTATGACCTAATGAGCCGATAAGCTTTTCTCTCTTGGCTTTCAAGCCCAAAAATTTCAATGCCGAAAATGTTGTCTTATGCTGGAAAATATTGTTCAGTCACCGAAACTGTTTCATTTTATGGGAGAAACCTTCCTTTTCAGTATAGAAAAGCACTTTCAATTGGCATTCTTCTTCCATGTTGCCTATTGGGGAAGCCAAATGTTACAGGTGCTAGTTGATAATTATCTTGTGAAAAAGTGCATCCACCATGCTGGATAGATGTTGCCTACTTTTGTGACCACCTTGACATAAACTTTGTATCTTTTTATTAATGTTATACATATGGTGGAAATTACATACCCCTCACTTTTCCAATTGTTTCTGGTCCATTTTGACCAGATCGTCCTTTATAGTTTATACAATGACTAGAGTATAAGTGCAACGTCATAGGGTAAAAGCTGGCAAATAACCTGATCTTTACTTGATTCCACATGCACACACTCCTCGGGACTGGTCTCAATAATCAATTCTTTGACTCATCCATCTTTGATCCCATGTTAGATCAAAATTGTCAAGTTTAGTTTTGTGTGCAGAAATGGCCTCGAACTTTAAAAAATAAAATTTAAAATTGGGCAGTCATCGACTCCAACTATCCATTAT
This sequence comes from Sequoiadendron giganteum, assembly GCA_007115665.2. Classification (NCBI taxonomy): domain Eukaryota; kingdom Viridiplantae; phylum Streptophyta; class Pinopsida; order Cupressales; family Cupressaceae; genus Sequoiadendron; species Sequoiadendron giganteum. The sequence continues at coordinate 574,172,467 of CM021102.1, forward strand.
GTGTTGGCTTGAACGTGAAATATTTTAACTTGCTATGTTCCATAAAGCTTTAGAATGGGTGCATGAGGGGATGCAGGGATGGGTTTTCGAGATGGTGGGACTATTGACCAAATTTTGAGGACAATAGGGGACTGAGGATTACATGCATGTATGTATAGGTATGTAGATGTATATATAATATATTTATTGTTAATTATAAATATTAATTAGATATATATAAATACACGTACATATACATACGTACTAATAAATATTAATTAGAACATGTGTATATATACGTACGTACTAATAAATATTAATTAGATATATGTAAAAACATCTACGTTCGTACATGTATGTGTGTACATGTGTGGAAGGTCAATTAGTGTGCAATATACATGAGGTACATATGTGTACATACGTACATGTACATGTGTACATGCACAAATTGTACATGTACATATATACATGTACATTTATGTATGCATATACATACACATACATACGTACATGTACATATACATATATACATGTACATTTATGATTTATGTATGCAATATGTATATGCACATATATGTATGCACATTTATGTATGCATATATATACACATATACGTATCATGTATGTATATATGTACATGTATATAACTAATTAATATTTATAATAATATATTTATACTAGCAATTGCACATTTGATGTGCAATGGGTATGCCAAAGATGTGTGGAAGGTCAATTTAGAAAAGTTTTGGTCTATTTTTTGCATACATTTGTGCAGTATACATGAGGTACATACGTGTACATACATACATGTACATGTACATTTGTACATGCACAAATTGTGCATGTACATATACATATATACATGTACATTTATGTATGCATATGTATATGCACATATATGTATGCATATGTATATGCACATATATGTATGCATAATTGTGCATGTACATATACATATATACATTTACATTTATGTGTGCGTATATGTATGCATATGTATATACACATATATGTAGTATGTATGTATATATGTATATGTATATAACTAATTGATAATAATATATTTATACTAGCAATCGCACCTTGATGTGCAATGGGTATGCCAAAGATGTGTGGAAGGTCAATTAGGAAAAATTTTGGTCTATTTTTTGCATACATTTGTGCACTATACATGAGGTACATACGTACATGTACATGTGTACATGCACAAATTGTGCATGTACATATACATATATATTGCATATGTATATGCACATATATGTATGTACATTTATGTATGCATATGTATATACACATATATGTATCATGTATGTATATAACTAATTAATATTTATAATAATATATTTATACTAGCAATTGCACCTTGATGTGCAATGGGTACCCGAAAATGTGTGGAAGGTCAATTAGGAAACAATTTGGTCTATTTTTTGTATACACTTGTGCAGTATACACGAGGTACATATGTGTACATACATACATGTACATATACATGTGTCCATGCACAAATTGTGCATGTACATATACATATATACATGTACATCTATGTATGCATATGTATATGCACATATATGTATGTACATTTATGTATGCATATGTATATACACATATATGTATCATGTATGTATATATGTATATGTATATAACTAATTAATATTTATAATAATATATTTATACTAGCAATCGCACCTTGATGTGCAATGGGTACACCGAAGATGTGTGGAAGGTCAATTAGGAAAAATTTTGGTCTATTTTTTGCATACATTTGTGCAATATACATGAGGTATATACGTGTACATACATACGTACATGTACATGTACATGTGTACATGCACAAATTGTGCATGTACATATACATATATACATGTATATTTATGTATGCATATGTATGTACATTTATGTATGCATATGTATATACACATATATGTATCATGTATGTATATATGTATATGTATATAACTAATTAATGTTTATAATAATATATTTATACTAGCAATCGCACCTTGATGTGCAATGGGTACGCCGAAGATGTGTGGAAGGTCAATTAGGAAAAATTTTGGTCTATTTTTTGCATACATTTGTGCACTATACATGAGGTACATACGTACATGTACATGTACATGCACAAATTGTGCATGTACATATACATATATATTGCATATGTATATGCACATATATGTATGTACATTTATGTATGCATATGTATATACACATATATGTATCATGTATGTATATAACTAATTAATATTTATAATAATATATTTATACTAGCAATCGCACCTTGATGCGCAATGGGTACCCGAAGATGTGTGGAAGGTCAATTAGGAAAAAAATTGGTCTATTTTTTGTATACACTTGTGCAGTATACACGAGGTACATATGTGTACATACATACATGTACATGTACATGTGTCCATGCACAAATTGTGCATGTACATATACATATATACATGTACATCTATGTATGCATATGTATATGCACATATATGTATGCATATGTGCATACACATATATGTATCATGTATGTATATATGTATATGTATATAACTAATTAATATTTATAATAATATATTTATACTAGCAATCGCACCTTGATGTGCAATGGGTACGCCGAAGATGTGTGGAAGGTCGATTAGGAAAAATTTTGGTCTATTTTTTGCATACATTTGCGCAGTATACATGAGGTCAATTGGTAGACCATTTAGAAAATGATGTTGTTTGTAACTTTGTGCAACAAAAGTCTCAATGGAGAAGTGATAGCCTCAAATCAATTATCCATCCACTTGCAGTGATCCAAACACAACTAAAACAAAACCTCTAAATCAGGAAGATAATCATGCTTCATTACCAATAGGCTCATTTTATTTTTGCAATAGGGAGAGAGGGAGAGAGGGGGAAAGATAGGGATGGAAAGAGGGAGAGATATAGGGGGAAGAGCAAGAGAGAGAGAAAGAGGGTAATGTTAACGTCAGTTTTTAATGCACACCTCAGCAAAGGAGGAGAATAAAGAATATGAAGTGTTCAGCATAAAGAACTTGTTTAAGAAATCTCTGCCTCCAATTCCATAGAGTATGACAAAGTGTTCTTATCTCCAACAGACAAAGTACTGTTGGGATAAACTTTATCTGTAGTAATATGTCCCAATATATGGTCATTTATGAAAAATTAATCTGAATAGAGCCTGAAATATGTCATGGAAGTGTCTCAGATTCTATGTGTTGCTCTGGTCAATCAGAGCATTTAGGTCTTTTCCGGATATTCTTAAACCAAAGGCAAATAGTATCCCGATCAAATAGGGGACCCGGCATTGGAGGAACACAAATTAGGTGCCTAGAAATTTGATGTATGGAAGCAACGTCTACTTAAGTAATGCTGGAAACTTTTGCAACAAATAACTGTCATGAAAAATTGATGCTGACTTAAATGGTTCAATAACTATTGTAGGGATGGGGTAAATTTATTTGTGCATTTTAATAGACACACCCTAGGAATTTTTCTTTGAGATTGGTTTGTTTGCATGTTATGCTTTGCTAAGTACTTTGAACAACTGCTTCTTTTGTTTAATTTTCTCTAGGATAAAAACTTCTGGAAATATCTGTAATAACATGTTGAAACTATTATTGTTATACCACAGCTTTCCAGAAGCTTATTAACATTTCTATGTACTGCAGAAGCTTTGAAAGTCTGATATTCAGGATTCTTGACAGCCCCTCAAAATATTTGAATGTATTTTATGCTGCAGAGTTGTAAGTATCAAAAGTTGCCCTTGATTATTTTAAGACTATGGTCTCCGCATGAGGATGGGCCTAATCAAAAGAAAGTCTGATGATGGTTGGATCCTTAACTGCCTTTCAATCAACTTCTTGAGTAATTTCAGCAATTGCCAAAATTTGTCAATGTCGTATGCAACTTTACATAATAGGTGTTCAACAGATTATGAATCGGAAATCCTTCAACAGATTTTATTGAAGTGTTTGGTGAAGAAATTTATATTTGATCAACTGCACCAATGACCAAACCACCGAATTACAAACTTTTATCAAAGAAATTCTTATGACTTGTGTCATTTATGATCACAAATAATGGATACAAGAACATTGTGCATAGTTTAGATGACGTAATTTGTGTGCATTTCTCATCAAACTTTCTCTGGCAATTATTTTCTAAAAAAATTTCTTCAATTTTTAAATCTCTCACATTACAGTTCTTGACAACTGCAACAGCTGTTCAGTGGGATCTGTTCAACAACCTGAATGCAATAGAAACTTAAGTTGAACTGCAAGCTTTTAAATTTTTATTAGTTGACGGAAGTTTTTGTTTTGACACTGTGAAGGTGAGCCTAACACATTTTTGCTATATTTGGCAGATGACATGCTGTTCAGCAAATAATGCCCAAGCTGATGCAATAAATGGTTATCAATTTGGGATGTTTGACATCTGACATGTAGCAATGAACGAATATTAGGAGATGGGTCATTGTGACTTGCACATGATAATAATAATTATTTGCATCGTCTCCTCTGTGGAAGCACTTTTACTTTATGCTTCTGTTATTGTGTGCCATATCCCCTTTCTGCTGTGTCACATGCTACTTTGGCAAGTGACTGAAGACATCACAGGTACTTATTTCTTTTCGATTTCCTTGTTGCTCTTAAAATTTATAAATGCACACAACTGATTTCATGTAAAATATCAACTACTGAGTCAAGCAGGGATTTATAAACTGCTTCTTGTTTCAACTTTCAAACATTGATACAGTAGTTTAGTAGTTCTTTAGAACTTGGTTTATGTTCTTAGTAGCCAATTTCAAAGGACCCTGCAAACTAAAGCATGACACAACTATTTGTTTTTTCCTCATTTTGTTTTTAGAGAATGACATGACTACTAACCTTATTCACCTTCTGCAGGAAAATATGAATTTGGTTTTCACAATTGGTGTTGGAGAAAATTTAAAGGGGACACTTACATGTTTGTTTTTCACAATTGGCACTGAAGACATTTGGAGGGGACACTTTTGTTCTAGGTAAGCCTGCTTATGTGTGGTCTTTCTTTTTCTGCTTTTTTGATTTAGGAAATTCCCTTTTCTTGGGGTGACATTTAGCTTAATTGCAACGATCAAGGGGTATCTCTTGTGCTAAATTAGCCCACTCTTAGATACTGCACCCTCAGCAAGTTAAATTTGATATTTTTTACTTAACTTCAACATTTATGCCGCTTGGATTTAAACATGGAGCACTAATAAGATATTCTCAATGCTACTTTTAGTACTTGAGTTCATTCCATTACACTCTGCAACATTAACTTTCATTCTGAAAATAATTTGTTGCTTACTTTTTCTAAATAATTATTAGATTTGCAATTTTTCTCTGTTCAAATCTGGGATGGTTTTTAACTTTTTACAGAATCCCACCCAACAGAATCTTGGAATGAACAAATTTTTATTAGTCTTGCATTTTTCAGTGATGCATTTTTCGTAGGAAGATTCTGAAGGGAAGTGAGTGGCATTTCAATCTTTTGCTAGGAAATGAACATTCTCAATGTCTAAACATTTTCATCCTAGTTTCTTGGTTACTTTTCATGCAATGCAGCTTCAGAAATTACATTTTAAAGTGAATTTGCACCAGGAATTTAATCCATGTAGGCCATGTGTAAACAAGAGAGTAATTTAACTGTTGAAATGTGTGAAACAGAAACCATACAATCCATGGAGGTCTACAATCCCTGATGTTACAGTTAAACCCATGCAAAATTCTCTTTCTAGACATTGTATCTTTACTGGAATATCACATTGTCTTAAAAATCCAGGAAGTTTAGGCAATAAGCCCATTTGTAACAATTATTGCATTCCTCGATAATATTATCTCATTAGGCATTTTATTGTTACATCCCGGTCAAAGGACCATTTTCACATGGGCATTGGTGGTCGATGTAGTAAAATAAATGAACTATGGTTGCATAGGGGCCTACGGTGTGGGCATTTAATGGAAAGAACAAGAGAGTTGATACAACTATGGGTAGGTACGCAGGGGTGAGGGCTTGTGTGCCACTAATAAAGACCATTTCCTGCCATGCCATTAAGGCAGTATGGCATCCCTTCTTGCCACCGAACGACCCCATGCCAAAGCAAGTGATTTAAGTTTCTTTTTGAGATCTTTTGGAAGGGGGGGCGAGGTGGAGGTAGTGTGAAGGCAGAGAATGATGTGAGGAAGAGTAAATAAAATATTCAAAAGGAAGGACGAGCACCCAGTTTGGACAGAAAATAGGGAGAAACAGAAGCGTGGAAAAAGAGAAGTCGCTAAAGTTGCATAGGAGTGAAGGAAAATAGAGTCTGAGGCAAGACAAAGGCAGAAGAAAAGGCTTCAATGGAGGGAAATACAACTGACACGATTTTTGCAGGAAATGGGTGTGAGCATGGGTGGAATGGTCACGCAATCAATAGGGAGGCATTTGGATAATTTTTTTTTTAAAAACCCCCACGAGCCCCTAACTCCTCATTCAACATTTGTTTCTGAAGGAAAAATGGGAGTGAATAGGGCAGGAAGAAGGAAGGCAGCAAGCAGCAGACAGAGAGAATGCAGAGGTAAACAGAAGAAATGTGAGAGAGAGAAGGCGTGAATAGAGGCGACTGGGGTTTAATGGAGTTGTAGAGGCATTTTGAGGAGCAGAAATTGGACACAAAGGTGGATCTACAAGGGTTGTATGGGGGCTCGAAAACCACAAAACATGAGTAGAGGATTCAAATGGGAGATGAAGGAATTGTTTAGAGCATATCCATGCCCGAATAGGGGGTGGTTGACCATGCGAGTGGAAAGATTGGGGCTCTATATAGTTCTCAACAGTTGCTCAGCCTCATCTCATGGGTTTATGGGTTATCTCCCCATATGAGTCGACCAGTGTGGCGCAGCTAACATATCATCAGGAAAACTCTTTGACAAAGATAAGTAGTTTATCTTATTGCCATCTCATTCTCATTTTATTAATTACATTAATTGGTCTGCAAATATTCTACTCTGTTTCATAATAGATTAACTACCGTATTTAGAGGGTATTCATGCAACTCACTCTTATTAGCCTCTGATAAGAAATGTCACCATAGTAGTTGGAAATAGCTACAAAAATAATTTGCAATACTCTAGAGAAACTTGCAGTGGTATTTTAATTGAACTATGATGAAGCGACCATGATAGACCTCTCTGTCGTCTGATTACAGTGCTCCTTAAATGGAAAAGTGGGTTATGAGAAATGTCATGTGATATTTTTATGCATTCAATATTTTTATATCTATTTAATACCCACCTTTATAGCTAAAGAAAAACTCACAATATGAAAGAGAGAGGTCAAAGAAACGTAATTTTTCAGCTATAGACAAGGCTGCAAGTATAAAACTATTTTTGATTGTGTCAATTCTTCCAAATATATAAAAAACCCCTCAAGCATTATTCCAAATTATTAATGCATTTGTGAGTATTGGGATGAAGAATTTTAGATATATAACCAAAACAATCTTGTTATACTTCCGACATGGTTGAGCACTATTAAGAGAATTCTTCTTTATTGTCGAATAAGTCATAATAGTTCTTATGGTGTATTCATTTGGAGAAGATAGTTTTAGGGACTACAGTAATAGCCCCTTTACCATGGATATTAGCATTGGTTACAGGACAATGATATGTGCGGAAACCATGTAACCATGTCATTCTTGCATGACAAATGACTAATCTATCAATGTTGAATTATTTCATTTTCCCATGGATATTAGCATTGGTTACAGGACAATGATATGTGCCGAAACCATGTCATTCTTGCATGACAAATGACTAATCTATCAATGTTGAATTATTTCATTTTCTTGATCCTGGAAATTCTTAATAGATAAAAGTGGAAGGTAATGTAAATTCTTGCCTTAATATTTTATAGGGAATGAGGTGGCATAGAGTTTTAGATTGAAACTATGGCTATACCAATCTCTTTATAGTGTGCACTAGGAAAATAGACTTACTTATTATGAGCTTCATGCTTATAATTGCATGATAGCTTAAGGGATGATTCCATTTAGTGGTATTAGAACTGCATCGTATTAAACATATTTTCAGTGTTACAACTTGATATTATCAGTAATCCACTTTGGATTGATTTGAGGGTAAAGGTATAATAGGACTACACAATGTCCATCAACCTCTTAAACATAATCACCTTGATATGGGAATTATAATATGAAAAAAGGAAGGATATTAGAGCCATATTGAACCGCAATATGATTGCATACTAAATGAAAGGCAAATACTGTTAAATTTGACAATATTGTTGAGACTGAGTTAAAAGATAAACTCTATGTATCCATGCTATGCGACATCTTATGCTACCCTAATGTTGATCATGAAGGTCATATTTAGTATAAAGGGGAAGTATGAATAAATTATCAAATCTATGAACTAAACTAATAGAAGAAAGAATATGAGGTTGCATCATAGGGTAAAGGAAATTGGAAGATTGAGAATATATTAGTAAAAATATTATTGGGTTTATATTTTCATATTTTGGTCCAATGGACATAGGGTTGCCAAATTTCTTAAGTAGTATTCAAGCATTGATTATACTTAATACATGCTTATAATTACTATTGTATTTCCTTCAAGATATCTATTGACCCCTCAATTATAAGAGCCTCCTTATTGAAACTATTATATAAGTTTCAGATGGAAATGATTTCCTATGGGTTTGTGTGAACCAAGGTAATTTGGTATTAAGTAGTAAGCCTAGTTGGGCTAGATCAATGAGATGAAAGTATAAGTGAGTTAGGATGTTCAAATAAGATTATAAATAAAATGGGTGGAGTTGATCCAAGGCCTTGACATACTTAAGGGGGAGTGAAAATTTGGGTTGTGGGAACCTGTGCGTAGGTATCCTTGAGAGGCTTTGTGAGAACTACGTGTGACTTTGACCCGTTTGGAAGTGGGAATGTAGGCGGTCCTTGGGTGAAGGAAGCCCTCGTGACTTCAACTCCGTAGGCGCAGGGTCCAGGGGGGATAACTCCAAGGGTTGGGGATGTCCCTAATTGGTTGGACCTTTCCTCCTCCATAAGCTTCAGTTTGAGGCTGAAATGGGTATCAAATGAGTATGAAATGAATTAAGGGAACCTAATAACTTGTATTTAATGCATGATGTGTTTTGAATAGTAAATGAATAAAATATACGATTTAACTACTTATAATTAGTAATTGAATATATGTTTAAGTTTGGCAAAGTCCATCACGTGTTGGTTCCATGTGACCTTATGTGTTGTGAAAATTGACTCCATCTCTAGAGGTCTCTATGTATAGGCCCGTATATATGTTGACTGTGATTGTGTTCATGTTATGCATGACCCTTCCAATTGTGAACCTCCGGGATATTTGAGCAGTGACAGGCAGTCATTGGACCGTGCCAATGATTGATGTTTGGGCTATTGTTTAAGATTAGTCAGCATTCACTTGGTTCACGAAGGTGAAGGTAGCAGGCTACTCTAGTTATAATTAAGATATGGTAACGGTTGCATGGGTAGGGACCCATCCGTGCGGGTAACGGTAATCCAGGGCCAATCGTTGTATCGAGGGGGTTCATTGGCTGTCATTGAGGGCACGAAAGTGACTGAGGCCAATGTTACCCGGGATTGTGAAGAAGATAGCTGACAATACCACTATGGTCGCAAGGTGGCATATGTCGGGAGCTACTTCTTCTTGGGTCAACAAACTTGTCGTCGGTGGCCTATAGGCGATTGAAGTTGGAATCCACAGGGTTTGGTAGGTTCATTACTTGGGGAAACCCTTGGGATGGTGGACGGACCCGCGGTGTAGTATAGGATGCACCGAATCCCCTCCCAGTTGTTAGACTATATACTTAGCCTTGTGGGGTTGAGGACGGACCCTTGGTGTAGTATGGGATGCACCAAATCCTCTTCCCATTTGTCCAATGGTGGAAGGATAGGACCCATGGTGTAGTGCGCAATGCATCGATATTCTTTCTATCTGGGATGCATTATGAATATGTGTTAGCCATTGTTATTATGCTATGTGATGTATGGTGGAGCTCATCACTGTGTTTATGTGATGTATGATGAAGCTTGTCACTGTGTATTTGCGATATATGTTAGAGCCAGTCACTAATGTAATTGTGATATGCGAATGAGATAATAATTGTGTATTTGTGATGTACATATGAGCTAATCTCGTTGTACTTGTGATCTGTGTATGATCCAGTCACTGTTATACTTGTGATCTGTGTATGATCCAGTGATTTTTGCACTTGTGATCTGTGTATGATCCAATCATTGTTGTACTTGTTTTGTGTATGAGCTAATCAGCTTGTGTATATGGGGGTATGCTCATGACAACCATTGTGTATGATCTTTGAGATTATGGTATGAATGACCTCTTGTGAATATTGTGAATGTTTGTACACTAATGTTTGGTAATGTTGGCATGGATCCAACACTTGATGGCAAGTTATTATCAAAAAATATCATTATTATATTATAAATTCATTAGGTGATGGCTTATGCTTAATTAATAGTCATGGGTTAAGAGCGAGATCAAAGATCTCATGCAAGAGGAGAGAATGAACTCCCTCTATTATTGTGGGGCGAACTACGATGCCTCTGATTCCCACGAGGGGATACATAAGTAGGGTCATCATGAACCCTCGAGGCTTAGGTTGTAGGTCTAGGAATGACCCTAGCTGTAGAAGCTTGGCACTTTTCAGTGGGAGCATATAAGTGGTGATGTTGCTTTTTCATCACCAGGATGAATGAAGAACTTTTGAAATAAATACTTCTAATCTAGTTGGGATATTTTCAGTTGGTTATGTTGGTAGATCTTGTAAGTTGAAAGATTTTTTTGTTGTTGTTGTTGTGCCCAAGATGGGGATTTTACATTTATCTACAGATTTTGTTTATTTTTTATGGATAACAAGAAACAATTTTTGTTATCTTCTTTTTATTTATATGTAAACAACGATCTCAATTTTACACAACCATGGCCTATTGATATGATGGTCCAAGTTTAATTCTTTCTGGGCTGCCTTCTCCCCACATCAATGCGGAGCTAAATATTATTTTATTCTTGTAACTTTTAAGCCTCTTTCTTATAAAGGAAAATATAATTCTTTTATTGAAATAAGAATCTTTTTGTTGATTTTTTGTAGCTTGAAAGGTGGAGTGTGGAGTTGTTTTTAAAGCAACTTGAGTTGGATATGCTTTAAAGCAACTCGAGTTGGATTTTCAGCAACATCAAATTTTTTATTCATTAATAGAATGTTTTGGGTTTGTTTGTGAGGTAGAGATAAGACCAAGAGTGATTTTATGTGTGATTGAACGCTGAGTAATGTAAGGAAAGTTTCTTTTCTTGCACGTTGATTTAAAACAACTAAGGCTATATATGTAAGATTGCTGTAGCAAATCAATATTGTATTTTTCGAAAGAAAAGTTTGCTGTTAGGCTGAATAGAAGATCCAATATTTGTAGGTTTTTCCCCACACTGGGGTTTTTGGGTATATCTATGTTATTGTCTATTTGTGATTGGCTTCTTGTTATTTTTGCTTTCGCTGTTATTAGCTGTTAATTAACCTCGTGTATTAATTGTTATAAATCAGATAGATAAATTGTTTTGGTTCTATTTTGTGAATTTATTGTGCGATTAATCTGTAGCTGGGTTATAAGAAATTAACATGGTATTAGAGGCACTAAACTCTGAATATGAAGCTAAGATTTGTGACACAGATTTCAATAAAAAAAATTAGAATTTCGTATCCAGTTTCTTCTGTGACTATGGCAATCAGTGTTCGATATGAAGACAGGCTTGAGGGTGCGCCTAACTTCTTACAGTGGAAGGTTTGGATTACATCCATTCTCAAGGAGAACAAGTTGTGGTTCTATGCTAGTACAGAGGTGACACCTCCAAAAAATGATCCTATTGCCCTAGATTCGCATGAAGTCAAGGAGGCCAAGGCTCAGAGGATTATTCTTGATGGAGTAAGAGATCATCTAATTCCTCATCTATTGGAGAGGATTATTCTTGATGGAGTAAGAGATCATCTAATTCCTCATCTATTGGGGAAAGACACCGCCAAGGAGATGTGGGATACACTCACAAAACTTTATTAGAGTGACTATCAGAGTCGTAAGATGACGCTCAAGGACAAATTGCATAACACCAAGATGTCCAAAGGCGAGAGTGTGACCTCTTGTCCAAGTTGACATAGTTTAGGGATGAGCTGGTTGCTGTTGGAGAGACGATTGCTGAAGATGAGTTGGTGCGTATAGCCTTGAATGGTTTCTTGAAGCACTGAGAAGTGTTTGTCAAGTGTGTTTTTGACAGAGATCGCCTACTCGACTGGGTGAGGCTTTGGGATGATTTTGTTCTGGAGATCCGTGAAGGTGCTCATTGAGGAGATCAGATGAAGAAGGGTCAAGACGAAGAAAATCTTGCTCTTTCAAGCAAGGGTAAGAAGAAGTCTAATAAAGAGCAAACGGAAGGTTCTTCTTTTGAGAGTGGGAAGAAGAAAGCTCTGAGCAAGATAAAATGTTTTTGTTGCCATCAGTTGGGGCACTATGCCAGTCAGTGTCCGAATAAGAAAAATAAGGACAAACAGAAGAAACAAGTTGCTGCTACAACAAAGGTGGACGAGTTTGCATCACGATTTGAGAATGATTTTTCTCTCATTGCCTGTCTCTCGAGTTCAATTTCCAATAGGGTATGGTATATTGATAGTGGGGCTTCTTGTCACATGACGGGAGTCAAAGAATGTTTCACCAAGTTGGAGGAGAAGAAGTTGGATTTCTATATTGAGCTCGGAGACAATGCTAAGTACCATGCAATTGGTGTTGGCACGGTCAAGTTTCAAAGGGAGTCCGACAAACCTCTGTTGGTGGAGGACGTGTTGTATGTCCCTGGCATGACAAAGAATTTAATCTCCATTTCTTCTTTAGAAGACAAGGGTTACATCATGACCTTTGAGAGGGGCAAAGCCTATATTCGTCCCAACAATTCCAAGGTTGCAAAAGTGATTGGAGTCGGGCATGGTAGCTTGTTTCGGTTACAGTTTGAGCTAGCACATGCGTTGGAAAGCAGCTGTAGAGGGCTAGGAGAATTATGGCACAGGAGGATGGCTCATCTTCACCATGGAGCACTTAATGTGCTCAAGGAAATTGAAATGTGCCAACCAATTTTTCTTTGAATTGTCACAATACAAACCAGCACTACACCAATTGATTAGTGTTAGTTTCCAAAGAATAATCAAATTAAATGCACTCTACACCAAGAATGTGCACACAAGACTCGATGTGGGTGAGGTGCTAACATATGGTGGAGGAAATTGAATTATAATTGAAAGTAAAATACAATTGAATGCAAAGAGGCAGTGAACCAACCATGAGAGATTTCCACACTTCCACTTGTTTAGTGGGGGGATGATAATGACATTAAGAACAATTCATCCGCTGCGGCGGGCATCCACTCAACAGTGGGGATTCTCCACTTAACAGTGGGTGATAGATGAAAATACAAATTAATTTCCTCCACATTGGCAGTAAACCTTCTAGGGGTTAAAGTGTTTGCATTAAAATTCACAAGTAAATGTAGTAATAACAATGGCTGGATTAGTACTACTAATTCACAGCCTTACAATGAAAGAAATCTGCAATTTACAAGTGGTACAATGATAGAATCAAAGCAAATCTGTGAAGGATGATTCTTCCAAGTTCTAAACCTCTCAAATATTGAATTAAAAGCCAAAATCTGAGCTTATTGAAATCTGATAACAATAACCATCAAACTGAAAATGTCTAACTAGCAAACTATAAATCATAAAAATGCTCACAACTCTTTTAAAATACCTTCGAATGAGCTGAAACGAATTGCAAATGCTCTCTAGGAGGATGGCGCCCAATATCCAATACATAAACTACATCAAAACTCAATATTTTATTTAGCTCGAATCCCAAGGCCCTTTGGACATGGTCGGCCTGCTAGAAAGGGCGATTTCACAAGAATAAAATGTACACTTCAAAATAAAATCTGAAACTCTCCAAGAAGGGTCGCCATTAGTCAAGAAATGAGATGAGCAAACACCTAGAACAAAATAAAAATCACACAAGAAGTTGTAAACAAAATCGACCTTCAGTTGTGATAGAACTAGCAACTCAAAAATTGAAGGAATCTCCAAAATTCATCATCTGTGAAGCTCAATCTGCTAGTTTGGATGAGAGGCAGTTTTAAAACCAACTAGGTGTTATTTTTCAAACACAAAATCGGACAAATGCTAGGAGGTAAGCATTCCTTGAAGTCAAATACATGAAGCCATTCCAACATCATAACATTAGCATAAACAATGGATACCAAATGCTGGAGCAAACACTCTCTTTTATAGAATTGGAAGTGACTTTTCAAATTCCATAACTCCTCCAAGATGGGACGCCTAAACTCCTTTTTGAAATATTTTGAATTTAAAAACACTTTATTCCATCCCCATATAGGCGTCCAAACTTCAAGGCAATAAAACATTATTAAAATATCAAATATTACCTTCATGAGGCGTCCACCCTTTAATGACCACCTTTTAACACAACTTCAAGTTAATACATTAGGCCAAGGGGTCAATTTAAAAATATAACATTTAATGCCTTGAGATAAATTATCTCTCCAAATATTGCTCTTAAAAGCCAAAACCAAAGTCACACAACTGCTCCAACTGAAAAGGAAACTCACTGAAGTGCTGCCAATTGGACCACAACCAAAATTAGAACTTACTAAAAATAGTAAATTATGAGAAATGCTAGAAAACCTCCAAACAAGGAAACCCTGATTTCACCTCAACGAGCCTACGGGCTTCCAGAATAGGCTGAAGAGCTACTGAGCTGATCACTGACTAGAAGGGGACATTACAGTCCGCCCTCCTCGAGATCGCTTGTCCTCAAGCAACCGCAAATTTGGATGCTGCAAAATATGTTCACCTTCCCATGTTGCATCTTCAATGGGCAAGTTCCTCCATTTCACCAAATACTCTTTGATTGTTCTTTTTCTCAAAGAGCGTTCTCGAGTGTCAAGGATCTCCTCTGGAATCGACACGAATTGTCCTTCCTCATCTAGTGGAGGTAACTCTGAAGTAGCAACTACATTGTGCCCAAGCGCCTTCTTGAGGCATGACACGTGGAAAATGTTATGCACTTTGCTATTAGCTGGAAGCTCCAACTCATACGCCACTTCACCAATCCTTTTGATGACTTTGAATGGACCATAAAAACGTGGCTTTAGCTTTTTTGCACCACTCTTCTTAAGGGAAGACTGCCTATAGGGCTGAAGTCTCAAGTAAACCATATCTCCAACTTCAAAAGATCACTCAACACGCTGTTGATCAACGTATAACTTCAGCTAGTTTTGAGCTTGTTGCAGATTTTCTTTTAATGACTTCAAGATGTCTTGGCTCTACTGTAGCATATCTTTTATTACCCGTGGAGCTCTACTATCACCAAATACCAAATCTACAAAGTTAGGAGCATCATATCCATAAAGAGCCATAAAAGGAGACATCTTAATTGACATATGATAGGAAAAGTTATAACAATACTCCCCCAAATGAAGCCACTTAACCCAAACTCTTTGCTGCCCCGAAACATAATGTTTGAGGTAGCCTTCTAACCACTTTTTAACAATCTCGGATTGCCCATCTGTTTGCGGGTGATAACTAGTGCTTGGAGTGAGCATTGTACCATTCAATTTGAAGATTTTTTGCCAAAAAACACTTAGGAACTTGCTGTCCCTATCACTGATAGTGGTTTTAGGCAAACCATGCAAACAAAAAACTTCTCTAAAAAACAATTAAGCTACTTGAACTGCTGTAAATGAAGTTGTGATAGTATAAAAATGAGAAAACCTAGTCAATCTATCTACCACAACATTTATGCAATCTCGCCCTTGCACTTTTGGTATCCCTGTGATGAAATCAATTGCAATGCTCTTCCATTTTTGATTCGGAATTGGCAAGGGCTGCAACAAACCAGTTGGAAAAGAGTGTTCATTTTTATTCATTTGACAAGTTGAACACTCTTTTATATAGCACAAGACTTCTCTCTTCATCCCTTTCCAAGTAAATCTTTCTCGGATTTGTTTATAAATCTTGAAAAACTCTTGATGACCAGCAAGGGGAACATCATGAAAAGATTGTAGAATCTTCTTCTTAAGCTTAGATTCGGGCACTAAAAAGGTTTCACCTTTATAGATGATCAAACCATCAACCAACTGATACCTTTCATCTTGCAAATGACCTACTATGCTGGTTGCAAACTGATTTTTTGCATAATCAACAGCAATTAACTCCTTCCAATCTGCTGTAAGCTCACAAAGTGACTGCAAATGGGGTCTTCTTGATAAAGCATTTGCCGCTATGTTATTTTTCTCTTTGACATACTCAATGTCAAAGTCATAAGCGTGGAGCTTACTTACCCACTTTTGCTGCCTTTCATTCAAATCCTTTTGGTGCATAAAATGCTTAAGACTGTTGTGATTAGTCTTAACCACAAATTCGCTTCCCACCAAATATTAACGAAACTTAGACAGTGCATGCATAATGGCAAGCATCTCTTTGTCATAAATTGAGTATGACTGTTTTGCTCCTCTCAATTTTCTGCTCTCAAAGACAATAGGATGTTTGTCTTGCATGAGAACAACTCCTACTCCCTCACCTGAAGCATCACATTGTAGCTCAAAAGGCTTCTTGAAATCAGGTAAAGCCAACATTGGACACGAGCTCATGATGTGCTTAAACTTATCAAAAACTTCTTGTGCTTTATCTGTCCATAGGAAAGCTCCTTTCTTTGTAAGATCTGTATGGGGGGTTGCCATGTGAGAATACCCCTTGACAAAAATTCTGTAAAATCCACACAAACCCAGAAATCCCTTCAAGTGAGTAACGTTCTTTGGAGGTGGCCAATCAAGGATGACTCTAATCTTCTCAGGATCAACTTTGACCCCCTTAGAACTGATAATGTGGCCGAGATAGAGCAGCTTCGTCATCCCAAACTCACATTTTGCCTTCAAAATACTAAGCACTTCTTCCAAGTGCTTGAGGTGCTCCTCCCAAGACTTGCTAAAAACAAGAATATCGTCGAAGAAGATGAGCACGAACTTCCTCAACTGCTGCCTGATAATCTTGTTCATACAAGATTGAAATGTTGCTGGAGCATTTGTCAAACCGAATGGCATGAGAAGGAATTCAAAATGCCCATAGTGGCATCTAAAAGCAATCTTCTCAATATCCACCTCTTTCATCCTGATTTGGTGATAGCTTGATCTGAGATCTATTTTTGAGAAGAACATATCCCCATGGAGCTCATCAATAAGCTCATCTATCTTAAAAATAGGATATCTATTCTTGATTGTCTTTTGATTCAGTGCGCGGTAGTCAACACACATGCGCATTGTGCCATCTTTATTTTTAACCAGTACCACTGCTGAAGCAAAGGGGCTTTTGTTTGGCCGAATGAACCCCATCTCCAAAAGCTCCTTGATGGCCTTTTCGATGTCATCTTTCTGCTTCTTTGGATAACGATATGGAGTGGTGATAACCGACTTTGCTCCCTCTTCTAGCTCAATCACATGCTCACACCCCCTTTCAGGAGGTCTTCCAGGAGGTAGATTGCCAAAGGCTTTGCTCTTCTTAGAAAGTAAGGCTTGAATATCAGGATGATATTGCCTTTTCTCCTCTATCGGATCAGCTGGTAGGATTAAACATTCTGTTGCCCATTCAATTAGATCGTGTCGGATCAGCCTTTCCATTCTCTTCAAAGACACTATTCGAGGGCCTCCATTTGACATCCCTCTCAAAACAATATTCCTACCATTTGACTGAAATTTCAACTCCATAGTTTGCAAATTCAATGTGATCTCTCCAAGAGATCGCAGCCATTGTATTCCCAACACGGCATTGGTATCACCAATACCAACAACATAAAAATCATCTTTCACCTCATAATTTTCCAACTACATGGAAAGGTTAGGGATCTTCCTTGTGCAAGACATGGTGAATCCATCAACTACCATCACTTTGAAGCCTTAAAATTCTTCACTCTTCAAACCTCTCTTTGCTACCACTCCTTCCTCAATGAAATTGTGAGTTGCTCCTTTATCAATTATAGCAACAATCCTTTGTGAACCAACCACTCCACGGACCCGAAATGATTCATTTTTTTGAAAACTTGAAAGTTGTGCTAAAGCACTACAATCTCCAACCTCTTTAAGCTTCTCTTCTGGAGCTTCTTCACCATCACTACTTGCTGATTTGTACTGCTGATCAAAAAATCCAGATTTTGATCCATCGTCAGAATAACCCTCCATTCGATGTGCTTTGCGTTTTCCATAACAACGGTGACCCTTTGACCAAGGCTCAGAACAAATGTAGCAAACTCCCTCCTTTCTAAGCTGTTCATGAAGCTCATCTGTCATCTTTTGAGGATATTTATTGGGCTAACTTGAAGAAGGCTTCTTCTTATCCTTCTTGAATGGTTTGAATTAAAATTTTGGCTTAGGGGCAGTCAACTCCATGCTCCTAGATTTTTTGATTGCCTCATCTAGAATTGGAGGGTTGAAAGCTTTGACCCAACCCTTCATCGGCTCCATCAAATCTTCAGTGAACAATACCACCAATCTCCTCTTAGTAATGTTAGGCACCATTACTGATAATCTTTGAAAATCAACAACATATGCTTCAAGAGTTCCATGTTGCTTCAATTGTGCCAATTCTTGGAATTTCACCTCCGGATCCTTAGTATCAAATCTTTCAATCAACTTATTGGTGAATTCCTCATAGGTGTGGATGAGATTATGGCCAAGGGTGACCAAACCATGGTACCACCATTCATGGGCAGCACCCTCCAAATGTAGAGTAGCAAATTTGATGGCATCTTCCTTCGACATTGGTCTAAGAGAAAGATAGTTGTCTAACTTCTGCACCCATGACCTGGCCATACACTTATCACTCCCATCAAAATGGGCCAAAGTCACCTTTCCAAGAGCTTGCTAATAGTCTGTTCTTGGACCCATAGGAGGTCGATAGTCATTTCTTCCACCATTCCTTTTGCTCCGTTGATTTATGAATTGGTCAAAAGACCATTGTTCTCTGAGATCTGGGGGGAAAGTGATATATTCCATATAGGCTTGTCTTGCATCATCGACCACTGAAACTCCAACCTCAGCTTGTGGTTCCTCCCTTGGAGTGAAAGTAGGAAAAAGGGGCCTAGAGGTTGATCCTCTAGTGGTTGCAACATGCTGTCCATTGGCTCGATAGTCATTTCTTCCACCATTCCTTTTGCTCCGTTGATTTATGAATTGGTCAAAAGACCATTGTTCTCTGAGATCTGGGGGGAAAGTGATATATTCCATATAGGCTTGTCTTGCATCATCGACCACTGAAACTCCAACCTCAGCTTGTGGTTCCTCCCTTGGAGTGAAAGTAGGAAAAAGGGGCCTAGAGGTTGATCCTCTAGTGGTTGCAACATGCTGTCCATTGGCTCTATCTCTTGCATTAACCTCTGGACTGTTGCTGCCATTATTTCCATTAACACCTCTGTTTTCTCCAGTATGATTATTTTGGGGCTGCGGATTGCTTTGAGTTGCTTGTTGATCCATTCTTGCTAGCAACCTTGACATCAAGTCTATCATTCCAGCAAACTTCTTCTCCATTCTAGCTTCTCGTTCCTCCATGGATTGTCTCACACTTTCTGACATGCTCTCAACTGCTTTACCAGTTTCCCTCAAAGCTTCAAACAATGCCTCCGCCGCTGGCACTAGAGGAAACTGACTCTGAATTCTAGCTTGATCTTTTTTGAAATACTTGATTTCTCTATCACTCATCTGACAACTGAATGCTGAAAGTCACAGGATGGCAGGATCTTTTGCTCTGATACCACTAAAATGTGCCAACCAATTTTTCTTTGAATTGTCACAATACAAACCAGCACTACGCCAATTGATTAGCGTTAGTTTCCAAAAGGTAATCAAATTAAATGCACTCTATGCCAAGAATGTGCACACAAGACCCGATGTGGGTGAGGTGCTAACATATGGCAGAGGAAACTGAATTATAACTGAAAGTAAAATAGAACTGAATGCAAAGAGGCGGTGAACCAGCCATGAGAGATTTCCACACTTCCACTTGTTTAGTGGGGGGATGATAATGACATTAAGAACAATTCATCTGTTGCGGCGGGCATCCACTCAACAGTGGGGATTCTCCACTTAACAGTGGGTGATAGATGAAAATACAAATTAATTTCCTCCACACTGGCGGTAAACCGTCCAGGGGTTAAAATGTTTGCATTAAAATTTACAAGTAAATGTAGTAATAACAATGGCCGGATTAGTACTACTAATTCACAGCCTTACAATGAAAGAAATCTACAATTTACAAGTGTTACAATGATAGAATCAATGCAAATCTGTGAAGGATGATTCTTCCAAGTTCTGAACCTCTCAAATAGTAAATTAAAAGCCAAAATTTGAGCTTATTGAAATCTGATAACAATAACCAGCAAACTGAAAATGTCTAACCAGCAAATTGTAAATCATTAAAATGCTCACAACTCTTTCAAAATACCTCTGAATGAGCTGAAACGAATTGCAAATGCTCTCTAGGAGGATGGCACCCAATATCCAATACATAAACTGCATCAAAACTCAATATTTTATTTAGCTCGAATCCCAAGGCCCTCTGGACATGGTACGACCTGCTAGAAAGGGTGATTTCACAAGAATAAAATGTACACTTCAAAATAAAATTTGAAACTCTCCAAGAAGGGTCGCCATTAGTCAAGAAATGAGATGAGCAAACACTTAGAACAAAATAAAAATCACACAAGAAGCTGTAAACAAAATCGACCTTCAGCTGTGATAGAACCAACAACTCAAAAATTGAAGGAATCTCCAAAATTCATCATCTGTGAAGTTCAATCTGCTAGTCTGGATGAGAAGCAGTCCTAAAACCAACTAGGTGTTATTTTTCAAACATGAAATTGGACTAATGCTAGGAGGTAAGCATTCCTCGAAGTCAAATACATGAAGTCATTCCGACAGCATAACATTAGCATAAACAATGGATACAAATGCTGGAGCAAACACTCTCTTTTATAGAATTGGAGGTGACTTTTCAAATTCCATAACTCCTCCAAGAAGGGACGCCTAAACTCCTTTTTGAAATATTTTGAATTTAAAAATACTTTATTCCATCCCCATATAGGCGTCCAAACTTCAAGGCAATAAAACATTATTAAAATATCAAATATTACCTTCATGAGGCATCCACCCTTTAATGTCCACCTTTTAACACAACTTCAAGTTAATACATTAGGCCAAGGGGTCAATTTAAAAATATAACATTTAATGCCTTGAGATAAATTATCTCTCCAAATATTGCTCTTAAAAGCCAAAACCAAAGTCACACAACTGCTCCAAGTGAAAAGGAAACTCGCTGAAGTGCTGCCGATTGGACCACAACCAAAATTAGAACTTACTAAAAATAGTAAATTATGAGAAATGCCAGAAAACCTCCAAACAAGGAAACCCTGATTTCACCTCAACGAGCCTACGGGCTTTCGGAATAGGCTAAAGAGCTATTGAGCTGATCACTAACTAGAAGGGGACATTAGAGAAATAGTGACGGGGCTGTTTGAGATGAAGACAAATAAGCATGAGGTGTGCAAGGGTTGCGCTCTTGGGAAATATGCCAAGCCCAGTTTTCCAAGCAGTGACACTAGATCAGAAGGGATTTTGGATCTCATACACTCAGATGTGTGTGGGCCCATGACAATAGTATCCTTGAATGGGTACGAGTATTATGTTACTTTCATTGATGACTTCTCTAGGAAGACATGGATATTTTTTGAAGAATAAAGATGAGGTCTTCAGTAGGTTCAAAGAGTTTAAGGCTCTTGTGGAGAACCAAATTGGGAGGAAGATCAAGATATTGAGGCCTGATAATGGAGGCAAGTATACCTCGAATGCCTTCAAATATTTCTGTGCTTAGGAAGGTATGAAGAAAGAGTTGACAGTTCTGTACAACCCTCAGCAGAATGGGGTTGCTGAACGGAAAAACAGGGCTATAGTTGGAGCAGCCAAGGTCATGCTTCATGATCAGGATTTGCATTGGTTCTAATGGGCAGAAGCTTGCAATACAACTGTGTATTTTCAGAATAGGAGCCCTCACAAAGAGTTGGGCAAATTGACTCCAGTAGAGGCGTTCATCGGTAAGAAACCAGATTTGGAGCACATTCACATCTTTGGATGCCTTGTGTATTGTTACATTCCTGTGGAGAAGAGAACCAAGTTGGAACCAACTACAGAGGAGGGTATCCTTGTTGGTTATAGTGAAACTTCTAAGGCCTATTGGGTTTACATTCCTGCCCTCAGGAAAACAGTTATTTGCAGAGATGTGAAATTCGAGGAAGAGAGGGCTCTTCAGAAGTCTAGCAACTTGATGAATGAGGAGGAGCAATCACCCACGGTTGAGGCAACACAAATTCCTCAAACTTCAATCATGCAAGCTGGAGAGCAGAGCAAGCAGGCCGAGCATATGGAAGTACATGTGAGGCTATCTGTCTTCAGAAACTTTTAGCTGGGCTCTTTGATCAGGAGCTAGATTTTACAGTCATTTACTGTGATAAGCAGAGTTGTATCAAACTCTTTGAGAATCCAGTATTTCATGACAAGTCAAAGCCCATTGAGATCAAGTACCACTTCATCAAAGATTGTGTGGAGAAGGGGATAGTGAAGCTCCATTACATTCCTACGGACGAACATATAGCAAATATCCTAACCAAGGCCTTGATGAAGAGTAAGTTTGTATTCTTCAGGGATAAGTTGGGTGTTGTGCAGAACACCTTCCTCGCTAAGAGGGAGTGTTGATTTTTTGTAGCTCGAAAGGTGGAGTGTGGAGTTGTTTTTAAAGCAACTCGAGTTGGATATGCTTTAAAGCACTTTAAAGCAACTCGAGTTGGATATGCTTTAAAGCAACTCGAGTTGGATTTTTAGCAACAATTTTTTTTTTTATTCATTAATAGAATGTTTTGGGTTTGTGAGGTTGAGATAAGACCGAGAGTGATTTTATGTGTAATTTAAAGCTAAGTAATGTAAGGAAAATTTCTTTTCTTGCACATTGATTTAAAACAGCTAAGGCTATATATGTAAGATTGTTGTAGCAAATCAATATTGTATTTTCGAAAGAAAATTTTGCCGTTAGGCTGAATAGAAGATCCAATATTTGTAGGTTTTTCTCACACTGATGTTTTCTGGGTATATCCGTGTTATTGTCTATCTGTGATTGGCTTCTTGTTATTTTTGCTTCCATTGTTATTAGTTGTTAATTAACCCAGTGTATTAATTGTTATAAATCAAATAGATAAATTGTTTTGGTTCTATTCTGTGAATTTATTGTGCAATTAATTTGTAGCTAGGTTATAAGAAATTAACACTTTTGTCCACATGAGATCCATAAAAATCTTGTTTTGAAAATTTATTTTATCAAAAAGTTTGTCTATATGAATATACACACACCACAAACACGTGGGTGTGTGTTTACACATGCATATACTGTTGTGCATAGGCAAATAAACATGCGTATAGATGCATGTGTATATACATTTAAGAAAGAAAGAATTAGATTAGTGTTCATGAATGACCAAGAATAGGTCAATGGGATTGGAACATACAACTATACAATAACAAAGTACTAGGGCAAAAGGTACCTAGACCCAAATACAATCCACCCAAGGAAAGAAATGTGCTACTTTCACTCAAACAAATTTGCAAATGCTGTGTGAGAAAATTGGGTGTAGTTGGTCAGATTTGCTTAATAAGATAAAAAAATTGCATTCATGCGTATATAGATGCATGTATATATACATATAAAAAGAAAGAATTAAACTAGTGTTCATGAATGACCAAGAATAGGTCAACGAGATTGGAACATACAACTATACAATAACAAAGTACTAGGGCAAAAGGGACGTAGACCCAAATGCAATCCACCCAAGGAAAGAAATGTGCTACTTTCACTCAAACAAATAATAAATTTGCAAATGCTGTGTGAGAAAATTGGGTGTATTTGGTCAGATTTGCTTAATAAGATTAAAAAAATTGCATTTTTTGTGTGCTTTTTTCCATCTGATATTTTACCCACAGGTCTGCCGCGTATCAGACTTGCTGAAAATTTTCTTGAGTTATTGGGTGAGTAATTGGCCTTGTAAATCACTCACAAGTATGTGCAATTACTCACCGAGTTTTTAATCCTTGCACTAGATAGTGCATCACTACATAATTTGATTTCAAAGTTCAAACCTCGAAATCAATTACAAACTACAAAATACAAATTTCAACCTATAAAGGACAATTTTAAAGTGGGGTTTGTAGGAAAGTTGAATTTTGTTTCTTGATATTTGAGGCTGTCTTCTTATGGAACAAAATAAGATTAACAACAGAAAAGAGACTCCAAAAAGATGTGTTAAAAGTAAAACAATGAAACGTGCATGAGCAAAGAGCTGTTGTACATGAAAATGAGAGTTGTCTTAATAAGAATAGAAGTTGTAACTGAAATAAAAGGCCTACCTCCTAAAACACCATTTCCTAATAACAATTTCCCAATTTGAGGAATACGGTTTCTTGCCTGATTGACATAAAAATAAACAGAATTTTAACCTACAATGTCAAACAAGCAATGAATACGTTGGGAATGAATACCCCCAGACATATCTCTAGATGTTAATTAAAATCAGAATTTAAAGAGAAAAAGTTTTTTTCCTTTTTGGTAAAGAAAAGTTCAATATATTAAAAAGGTTATAAAATACAAAAAGCTCTGTCTAAGCATATTGCTGAGAAATTCAGATCCACTTTGGAAACTTCAAGTTATGATTCTTTTGTATCCTTTGTAGGTTTCTTAGTGAACATAAACATGAGTGAAGATGAATACATGCTAGCCATACGATCTACATTGCTTAGACCAACATTGTTTGTAAAAAGAAAACCAACTCACATATGGAATAATTCATTTGCAATCCACATTCCACATCTGTGGCAAGCAAATAACAAATGCACAATTTGTTCTCAATGCATATGCTACAGCAATGTATTGTAGCTCTTACATGACAAAAGGTAATAACTCAATGACAAATGCATTCAATAAGATACACATAGACCACAGACAACATAACATTGATGCCATAAATATGATAACGAAGCTTGGCAACGCCTTGCTCAACATACAGAAAATGTCTTCTCAACAAGCTGTACACATTGTGGTTTCATTTCCGCTTAATCATAGTTCACGAAAGTGTAGATTCATAGACACTTCAGCTGTTGACAATCTCACGTTTATTTTAAAGACTTCCAAACTTCTGAACAATGAACCAGATGAGTCACAAAATGTCACTTGCAAAACCGTGATTGATCATTACATTGCACGCCCTAAACCATTGGCCAATATTTGTCTAGCAGCCAATATTTGTCTAGCAGAATTTGTGGCAGAATATACAATAGCAAAAGGAAAATTAAAATGATGAACTAGACCACAAATTATCGGGTTTATCAAGTACAATAAACATGCTGACATGGAAAATTACTACAGAGAGAAACTTTTACTACATCTTCCTTTTTCTATCGACGAAAACACATCGAAACGAGACTTCACATCATGGCAACATGCTTTTGCTAGCAATCAAAAAATAGTACAACTTAACGAAGCAAAGTATATGTACAATGTAAATGAATTGTGGGGTGATATCGATGATGCTATTATTGATGCCAACATTGATGATGACAACTATAAGGATGAAAACAATATGCAAAAACTAAATAGCAGAGACAATAAAGAATACAACTTGCAACCAGATTTAGAGACACTAAGACATAATGTGTACACAAAAAAAATGCCAAGACCATTTGAGATAGCTACACATCCACATTTGAGAACACAAAATATTACAATGTTTGTAGAATGTTGAACAAAGAGCAACAAGCCATAGTGAAGGACATACTAATGAAAAAACAACAAAAAACAGAGCCATTGCATTTGTTCTTAACAGGAGGGGCTGGCATAGGGAAAACCTTCACTGCAAAAGCAATATATCAAGGCCTTCTTCGTATATACAATAACTCAATTGATAGTGACCCTGACAAGATAAAGGGCTTGTTACTTGCATACACAGGAAAAACAACTTGTAATATAGGAGGCACAACATTGCACTCTGCACTCCTCATGCCATTTAAGAGATCTACTTCTATTCCCTTGAGCTCAGAAAGATTAGATGCATTGACAAAACGATATCAACAATTGCGTAGTGTCCTCATAGATGAGATATCGCTAGTTGGAGCAAGACTACTACATTGCATAGATAAAAGATTGCATGGAATAATGCAAACACCTACTAAACATTTTGGTGGGTTGGACATTATTTTTTGTGGTGACTTCTACTAAGTAGAACCTATACATAATTGTCTAGTGTTTCAAACTCCAGCAATGGATATTGAGCTAATACCATATGATTTTTGGCAACGAAACATAAAATGCTACAATTTACAAACAATAATGAGGCAAAAAGATCAAATCTTTATCGCTATCCTTAACAAAATACGTACAGTTTCCCAAATAGAGAATGACATAGCATACTTGAATAAAAAATGCTTATGCTCTCCACCTACAGACCCAACATTCCCATTTCTTTTTTACATAAAAAGGATGTCAATGCACACAACCCAAAGATATTATCTGCTCTACCTGGACAACTTATTACAATTCATGCAATTGATGAACATGACAACTCTGTTGACATAGAACAATTGCACAAATATACTGCAGCTCTGGCAAATCAAATAATGTTAAAGAAAGACATATTGGTTGAGATCTATGGTGGAAACTATGATCTACAGGATGGTCTTGTCAATGGATCAAATGGAAGATTCAAAGCGTATACACAAACTACCGACATAGATATCACCTGGGTTTAATTCAATGATCGTCGTAAAATCTCAGGTTGCAAAATAAACACATTTTAAGTGAACATATGTTGATAATAGATGGGTACCAATTCTTCGACTTGCAAGATCACTCCAAAAACTAAGTGCTACACAAAAGAGTACCATTAGAAAACAATTTCCGCTGCAATTAGCATGTGTTCGAAGTTCGAACAATACATAGAACACAAGGGCTCACTATGCATGGTCTTGCATTTGACCCTTTTGGTGTGCACCAACATGGGTTAACATACACAGCTTTGTCTCAAACATCAAGCATTGAAACACTATTTTTGTTAAACCCTCTAACACCAAAGAACTTAAAGGTAAAACCAACAATCATACAAGAAATGGCACCACTTGAAGCAACTGCTAGTTGGACTCTTCAAAATGACATTCATTGTAAAGAACACACATTATGTATTACCATATCTACATTAAATACTCACCATTTCCAACCCCATAAAGAAGACATTGGCACGATCTTGAAGCAACTGCTAGTTGAACTCTTCAAAATGACATTCATTGTAAAGAACACACATTATGTATTACCATATCTACATTAAATACTCACCATTTCCAACATCATAAAGAAGACATCTTACATGACAAAGACTTAATGTTGTCAGACATTATATGTCTACAAGAAACCCACTTGAAAACATTGATGATAGATGATCCATTACCAAACTACAATTGCTTTGCAACATACCATGTTCATGGCATAATGACTTGTGTTGGAAAAAAGATAAATGTGTTGAACGCAATACCTTTAACACTTGAAAGTGTTGAAGCAATATTGCTCTCATTCATACTTAATGGACGAACACATTTCATTTGTAATATTTATGCCAAACCAACAATAACACTTACAAATATCATAACAATTATCAGTGAGGCAATGACAATTGTTTCTAGTCAAGGCCTTATCTATATTGCAAGTGACTTCAACATTGACATATCCACATACTCAAAAACTGTAGAAATGTTTAAAGAGCACATGCAATTACACAACTTGCACGTGTTACTTGAACAAATAGATCATTTGTCAAATACCATTATTGATCACATTTGGACAAACAATAATGCACACACAACTAAAATTCAAAGACTAGAAGCATATTGGAGTGATCATGACATTCTTGTAACTCACATTGACAACATTGTCTAGGCATGGTATGCATTTTGCAAGAGGTAAACATGAATAGCAATTTTCCTTGACACAATGTGTAATTGTCTACTTTTATTATTGCTTTACTCAATGATACTATTGCAGATCATCATTTATGCTATGTTGAAGACTATAAATTCATATGACAAAATCTAACATAAACACTATTTTGCAGGTGACTTCAAAACATGAATACCATTCAGGCCACATCGTCTGGTTCAGTATTTTCAAAAGCACAACATGGAACAAAAAAGGAGTAAAGTATCTAGAAAATATCAACAAACTACTTGCCTGCACAAAATTTTCAAAAACATTCTAATTGACTAACATTTTTGTTTCCTTCCGTAACTATGAATGTTCTCCTTTTGCATATGCTCCAAGCACATGCAACTCAGTGACCAAGATCTTCCCAGTCCACAAGAGCACATTAGGAAACGGTGAAACATGTCAATGATGCTAAATGAATAGAAACTAATATCTCACTTTGATTAACTTTGTAACTTACAATCTTCTCTTTGTTTTAGTCAACTACAAAGCATTGAATCAAAGAACATACCCTCTTGCAAAGTAAATACACAAAGGAGTCAAACAAAGGAGAGTTATTAATTCCAAATACTACTTGTCACAATACAGCTGGTTCATTTGGCTACTTTATACTTCTGTATTTTGCATACATGTGCTATAACAATTGGAATGATTTCTAGTGCATCCATAAGTAGTTGCAAGTTGTTTAGCTTATATTTAATCCAAGACAACAAACAAGTTTTTGCTCAACTTATAAGTTCTCGAAATTAACATATCCCTCACTCATGAGACCACCCCTTTTTGAATGAGGAAAACTGATCAATAGGACATTTCTGTTTCTACAATATTTAGCTTCAACTTTTTCTTGAATAATTTGACCATATTTTTCTTGAGTATATTTTGTTGTTCTTATTGTTCAACCAATAGCACTTAGGCCACATCAACTAGTTCATTGTCTTCACAAGCATGCCATGCATGACAAAAATTTCACGCAACTCATAATTGACTAGCAGCCTCGTTTCATTGCATAAATATAAATGTTTTTATTTTGTAGATGCCTCAAGAGCATGGAAATCAGTATGGAAGATGCTGCTTCTCCACAATAACACATAATGCTAAATAAATTGACACTTATACCATATTTTTTTGATTAAGTCTACGAGTTACAATTTTTGCTTTGCTTTGTTATAGCCAAATGGACAACATCAAACAAAAAACATACCTTCTTGAAGCTTGAATACATAAAGCAGTCAAACAAAAGAAAGGTATCAATATCAACTACTTCATTTATAATAAAGTTGGTTTTGTTTCCTACTGTATGCTTTTACAATTTGTATTCATTTCTATATCACCTTCGTCAATATATAGCACTACTTTCTAAAGAGGACTTAAGTTAGTTGCATATTTGTATTACCTATGGCACTTTTGATTTCTTTCTTTGTTACTCAATGGGATTTTATGTCAATCGGTTATATTTATGTAAGTTATCAAAGTATTTCAAACCTCCTTGATCTTTTGTTAATGTGGCACTAATATGTTTCCTTGTCTTCATTTTGCAGATGCCCCAAAAACATTAATTCCAATAGGCAAGATAGTACTAGTCCACAAGAACATATAAGAAAACGGTAAAACATGTCAATTATGCTAAGTAAATTGAGACCTATAGCATATTTTATTAAGTCTATGACTTACAGTTTTTATTTTCCTTTGTCATAGGCAATTGGACAGCAACAAACCAAAGAACACACTCCCTTCCAGACTGAATACACAAAGTCGTCAAAGAAAACAAAGGTAAATACTTTTTCTTTGTTGCCATCATTCTGTTTGAGTACTTGTTGAATGGAAATCCTCCTGGAGGTTTTGTTACATTTATTGTTTTATTTTTTTTTGCAAATTTTCAGTAGTGTCAAGTGATTTTGTTAGCAAAAAAGTTTCGCAAATTATAGTCAGAACAATGGAAAGTATTAACAATGTGCATTAGGGTTCACATTTCAGGCACCAACAAAAGGATAGGGAAAATTTTACTAATGGAAGAGTAAGACTACAAGCACGATATCAGATATATCATACCATGATATGACAATATCATGGCGACAAGCTGGCTGCAATGCCTTGTTCACTGTACATAGGCAAGACAACCTGCATATTTACAACTAACTAGTTTCATTGTACATAATCTCTCAAACATATAGATTCTCTAGTGCCAATTTCAAAAGTGCTTTAGTGGAATTGTTTTCATTTTTGCAAAACTTACATCTGCAATCTATAATCACCAGCCATATCGACTAACAGAAATGCATATTAAACTTAATCTTCATTTCTTGTGTCATAAGTTATGTACTTGTAAATGAAAAATGCACTGTAATCAAACAGTCAAACTTATAAATTACATGTGGTGAAATTAGAAATGACTCTTCTTACATTAGTACTTAAACAATAGTTTCCCCAGATCTGCAAAATCGGACGACCGCTTAGTAAAACTTTTTCAAAACATAAATTTTCATTTACTACATACTTTGCTTTGCAGCCTGTCCTCAACATCTCAAAACACCAGTACAATATTGGACCTTTATAGACAACGAAATGGATCTGTGTTTGAAGGTGATGTTCATGTTATATATGGATCTGCATCAAACAAAAACACCAATGTGCAAAACAAAGCAGAAATTGTATATGTGGACCTCGTGGACTCCAATGCACAAATGACAATCACAATGAAGTATGAACATTAGCAACAATTTAATAGACACTTTCCTGCCACCTATCACAGTTGGCTCCAGCATTTGGATCACCAATTTCTCAATCAAGAACAAAACACAATACAAAAGAGGTGATGCAAATTGTTGCATTGTGTTGACTGCTAGAAGTATGATTGAAAGTGTGCCACCTATTTGCAACCAACATAAGTTAACTCCTGACTTGACCATCTCTCAACTAATAGAAGCAAATTGCAATTATTCAGTTGGCTCCTTTGGAGCGATTGGCACAAGTTACTATGTCAACAAAAATCAACTTGAAGTACATGTCAAAGTTGGTGATCTGTAAGAAGACATGGCCACTGTACATTACTAAACAATCACATATTATTTTCATATTCATATTTAGTTAACATACTTTCACTATGAACTAATAATTATTTTTTCGGGTTGTTATCCCAAACAACAGAGAAATGTGTGCAAGTTTGCAACAAATGTTTTCAATAGCAGACATGCCACTCATTCTTTTCAAAAATGTTGTACGAAGTGGTCCAAAAGGTACAAATGTCATCCGTACAACACAATTTAGCTTTGAACAAGAGCTGAATGATGAATGTACAAAAGCACATTTGCAAACGTTGGCCAAATGCAATGTCCAGGCAAGGACCCAAATTTTTATTACTCTAATTTTATATTTGTATTGCATAATACATCCAATTCTTTGACCACTTTATACAATGCATAACAGCTACATTTCATTTGCAGGTAATTGGCACACTTAAGGCAAAAAATGTTCACTTGCCTCCTAAGGAGATCTGTTGTAGTACATGTCATCACTCATTGTTATTTGACACTCTTGTTGACACAGACTGTGCCCACTGCACATATAGCAATAGAGCCACACAACCCTTCCATCACCACAATTTAATTTGCACATTATATAGGCAAGAAGGCAATATTGATTGCTGTCTACAAGGAGACCTTCTTGAACAACATTTCCCAGAAATTGCAAAAATTACATATGAACAATACAAGACATTTCACCAATGGTTTTTATGCTGTGTAAATTCCAAATCTATGGGACATTCACATAAAGCTGGGGCCAAGAAGCCTGATGCCTCTCTTGGATAGAGAGGTAGATTGCACCCAAGTAAATCCCAATTTTTAAGTGACATACCACATTGATTCATAATCTCAGCAAAAATATGCTTAGTAGAAATTAAGAACCAATGGATTACAATAAATGACAATTGGGAAGGAAAGAATGGTATGGAAGAGAAGGAACATACAGATTCTATCTTGGAAACCCCTAAAAAGGGTGAAACTAGCTTTATGTGAATGTCCCATAGATTTGAAATTTACGCAACATAAAAACTGTTGGTGAAATATCTTGTTTGTATTGTTCATATGTAATTTGACTAATTTCTGCAATTTCTAGAAAATGTTGTTCAAGGAGGTCTCCTTGTAGACAACAATCAATATTGCCTTCTTGCCTATATAATGTGCAAACTAAATTGTGACGATGGGAGGGTTGTGTGACTTTAATGCAATATGTGCAGTAGGCGTAGACAATCATTCCTTGATGGATGGCAGTTGACTGACAAGTTCCTCCCTAAATTGACAGCAGTTAACTGGTAAGTTCATTCCTTATTTATCTGATCCTAACTGAAAGTAACTTAAGTTCTAAGTAATTGACCACACACCCTCCTTATTCCAGTCCACTA
This sequence comes from Sequoiadendron giganteum, assembly GCA_007115665.2. Classification (NCBI taxonomy): domain Eukaryota; kingdom Viridiplantae; phylum Streptophyta; class Pinopsida; order Cupressales; family Cupressaceae; genus Sequoiadendron; species Sequoiadendron giganteum. The sequence continues at coordinate 574,205,078 of CM021102.1, forward strand.
CAGTTCTATATGACTGAGAGGCGTGGACAGGTGTGAAACCAACATCAAACTCAGCCGTTCTAACTGAAAGACTCAGTCACTGCTCAACTGGAAGGCACACAGATACAGTTTCCTCTAGTTCTTTTAGCTTTTGTCAAACCACATATCAGCAATGAAAACTCACTGTAATTTATATGATATATTATATATTTGAGAAGCCTCTATGGAAAGTTTCCCAATTTTGAATGGATGCTTCTAGGTGACACAAAAAATTTCAACTGAACGGGGGCCCATTTCTGGTATAGGAGATGAATACGAAGGGGGTATGGTATGAGTCTCCTTGTAACTATGCATTAAAAATATTATCTTGGAAAATCTTTAATTTTATGAAATCATGCTGAGTAACATATGCCAAACAAAATAATGGAATTTATTAGCCGCATAAGCATTTAATCTGCAACCACTTTGATTTTTGAAAGTAATTGAATTGTTTTTTAAATTTAAGTCACTCTAAAAAATTAAAGGCAGCACAGGTCAGGAAGCACTTAAATGTACATGTGAATCCGAAGATGCTGAATAAGTAATATATAAAGAAACGAAATCCAGATTACAGGTTGCTGTACAACTTCCTAAATATAAAATTTGTGTTCATATATCTAATATTTAATGTATGGATATATCTTGGCTGTGCCAACTTTTTTTTTTTATATTAATATATGTGCATATACATATAGGTTATTTTTAGGTCCCAGCTTAGCTAGACATCAATTTGGCATAAGTCCTTTTGGAATCCCACAAACAGATATCTTTCCAGCTACCTTATATATTGTTCAAGTTTGTACCTCTTTGGGTTTCACCAATTTGATCAAGCTTGTGATTACATAAATCCCTTCTTCTCCATCTAAACCCAATATTGATATGCCTATCTGCATGTTTTGTTCATGGATATCTGTGCGTAATGCCAAGTATGCTTTTGTTTCCTATTTGTCAAAGTTCGGAAAATATTCTCTGATGTACAATTCTGATTGAGACATTTTGCCTTTCCTAACTGTCCAAGTTTCTCATGTATCTGAGTTATAATTTTTATTGACATATCTCCTTTTACATGTTTTAATTTTCCCTTACTATATAATCACTATGCGGGCATTGGTTTGTATTTATTTTGAGATTCTTTGCTGTTTCCAATTTCCATTGTATTTTCATTGAATTGTTATCATACTGGACCACACGAGGATCTACCTGAGTCTCATAGTTCATATTTGGCATTTTGAATTGTAATAATCCTATATTTGGGCTGGATGTTAGAATTTCAGGGCTAGTTTTTGTTGATTTGATGGTTAGCATCAGGGTACTGGTATACGATTTATGTGGGAGAATTGTATCCAGTCGGTAAATAAGATTAAATCTGGAGACAAGGGAGTTGGCTGCACACTTGCCCATTGTATGTGTCTTAGGAAAACATTGCAGGCATGTCATTTTTTATAAAATTCTTTTAATAGTTTTAATTTGATGACATTGCTACAAGGTTATGCTATTCCTTTTACTCCTGATCTTTGTAATGCTCACACGAATAGAGTTGGCCCTAGTTATCTGTCTTGTTCAGATGATGATAGAAAGTGGAAGTAAATTTATTCATTTTTCTTGTTATATATTGCATTCTTTAATTCTTGATGTTCAATTGTGCACATTTTTAATGTTTAAACATTCTGAATAATATTTTAATCAGACATGATATTCTATAGTAGATGGTTTAAACATTATAGCATCACTTGAAAATTTGGAAACTTCCTATGGAGGTTTCTAATATATATCATGTAAATTGCTCTGAATTTTCCTTAAGTGTCAATAAGCAATATGCGGTTGACAAAAGCTAAAAGAACTAAATAAAGATACTAATAAATTAATATAATTAATCATTGCTTTCATTGACATCTATTCAATACATTAAAATGTTCATTTTTTTAATTTTTTCTGTCTCCAAGTACTTGTATCCACCTTTTTTGAGAATGGCATACCCGTCTCCCACACCAATACCAGTCCCCGTCTCCTTGTAACTATGGGAAAAGGTCAAAAGGCAACAAGGGGTAAGGCACTGCCTCGTTTTCTCATTTCTAACATCCATTATCTTGTGTTTTGAGGTGGACAAATTATTGATGTTTTATGGATTAATTGTTCCCCAGTTATCGTTTTCAGTCCCTGTACACCACCTGTACACCATCTTTACTAACTAGTGTAGCTATGCCGAAGTTGAAGTTGAAGTTGAAGTTTATTTGCTAACTGCATACTGAAAATCAGTGTGCAAGATTTGGTAACTCATCTTCCTCCCAACTTGGTACTATTTGATCTGTCCATGTTGCGTAACACGAAGTGATTTTTAAATAAAAATCGAACTTCTCCATCTCTTTTCCAAAATTGGTGCGAATCCATCTTTTGAAGGTTCATAACTTCATACAACTTAAGGATGTTTTCCTTCATCGCCAAGTTAATCATCATATAGTGTGACAGACCTTGCTTGCAAGCACTCTTACTGACACACTATATCACTTTAAGTTGATTGCTCTTCAATCAACCATAACTTTTGTCCTTCACCCATAAATCACTTGTCACTAAAATGTGTTCCCACAGTGTCACCAAAGCCAAACTAGTCTGCCAACTGGTGTTGATCAAGTCAACCCTCGTAAATTCAGCTACAGGTACGAGTAGGGGCTGGAATATTTTCATTCATTTCATTGGAATCCCAAAATTATGGTAGGGTGACACTTAAGTCCCTCATTGGGTACTAAAAAATTTAAAATACTGGGAAACTACTTGAAGACCAATAGGTAATAATTAATGAATGGAATATGTGCTATTCAAATGTATCCTAGCTTGAATGCAAATTCAATAATTTTTTTTCATTATTATTATTATTATTTTGTTTTTTTTTCATTGTTTGATGCACTTAAATTTTGTGGTCTTCCTTTCATTGCATGACAATCATTTAATTCTTTACATCCTCTGTTTTTTTGGTCTTCTTTGGCATTTCTCTTTAACATGCCACAATTGTATTTTTGAATGCCATCATCTGCCAAACCTTTTTGTTTTCAATCTTTTTAGATACCCCTGTGAAAGATTGTCTTTGAAACATGCTTCTATATCTGCAGATTTGGACAAAAAATGTTTATGTTTATCGCTTTGTCCTTCATGGGACAATGGAGTAAAAAGTTATATGAACGGCATGTAGAAAACTTATTTCTTTTACAAATTACTTTCATGAGAGATCTTCACGACCTATATTGTACGTGATTGGATTTTGATAGGCTACAAAAGGTCTTGCAGCAAGGGTAGTTGATCAACAGCAGGTTCACGACACCATAAACTAAAGAGGAAATTCTGTATATCTTCGAGCTTGAAGATGACTGCAGCACTGGCCATTATTATGAAGCAAGCAAATAGCCAATGACGAATCAATGGGATAATACCTCAGGAACACCAGATAGTGGATATGAAAATCCAGCAGTTAATAGACTTGGTTTTTTACCAACTGATGCAGCCTTCATGAATCGAATACTTGAGAAACATTGCCCAAGGTACAATCTATAGGAAAAGTACAAGTATGTTCTAGGGAACATTTCTCTAGTTTCATTAACTAGAGATGGCTTTGTTAGACGAAACTTTTCTAATTATGCTTATGGGTAAAATATTGGTAAAGTTGGATTTTTAATATCATGAACACGAAACCCTTCAAGAGAATGAAGATGAAAAACTCTCCAAAAAGCGGGTTATGGCTTTGGAAAATTTTAAGAAATTTATGGAATTATAGAAACACAAGTATTCAATGGAAAACTGTGTTGATTGGATAAAACTAACTGCCCAGTTCAGCAGAATCAGAATGCCAACAGGAGGGAATTCTTCTTTGGTGCAGGCAGCAGAGGAATTTATTAGCAATGATGGCCTCTATCAAAATCCAAAATATGCTAACAGAATTCATCCTGATAAACACGATCTGTAACATGCTGACACTCTTGCGGTGTGGACTCATTATACTATAGCATGTCCTGACCTGTGGTGAATAGGTTGGTTGGGAGAATCAGGTTAAAGGTGTAAGAAGATATACACCAATCATCTCTCCACATTTTACGGATGGAAGTTGTTTTATCCAGTAATAACAAACACTAGTATGTATGTGCATACGTGTGGACTTACATCCGAGTCTGCAATTTATAACATTCAAGCAACATTTTTGCTTTTCTGCTTATAGAAGAATTGTTGCCCAATATTCAAAACATTGTTTTTCTTGTATAATTTCGTGGTTCAGAAGTTCTTTCCTGCCTTCTTATATATGCCCAATGGACTTGCCAGTCCACAAGCAGCCGTTAAACCTGTCTCACACGCCCATTAATCATTCTTGCTTGCAGATAAACCATTTTCAGATTGCCACCGATGGTTTATGACTAATTCGCTACACGTCTGGAAACAAATCTCAGTAGGATAGAAATTGGGTCAAATCAATTCAAATCAGATTTCATTTCAAATTGTATTTTGTCAGAACAATCTCACACCATCATACCTGTCTCGGAAAACAAGTCTCAATACTCATAAAGGGAATGCATTTGAAAGATAAAATTTATAAAATCTTGCAATAAATGCATATAAATCTGGTAGGTTGATCTAAATCACTGGTCATAATGAGGATTGGTAGATTTGATTAACTGCGATTTATTGTACAAAATAGTGTAAATGAACTAAGATCGTTGTTGGCAGTTGTTTTGTTAATGCATTTGATCACTGCCCAGGTTGTCTCTAAATAGATGACTATCAAAGCACTTGCAGAAGATTAAAAGGCAACTGTTATAAGAATAATAGGGATCGCAGAAGAGCAACTGTAAGTGTATGTTCACTGTTTTCTAGTCATTTATTTTTGGTTATTTGCCAGATTTTTATCAACATGGTTTTTCTATTTGATAATCAACTTTTTAATTAATAGCATTTCCTGAAAAACACTTCATGCATGAGAGATGTTTTTTTATTTCAGTTCAGGCTATTCTTACAGAAACATTCCATTGACAATGCCGAAATGATGAAAGACCCAGGGGCACTTTTGCTCTCAACTGTGTCCGCCTTGAGTGAGGCCACGACGGTGATGGCAGTGCTGGAGCTTCTATCCAAGCATTCAACGGATGAAGTGTATTTGGGGTAGGTGAAGGGGTCCCTTCTTGAATGGACTGGCAATTAGGGCATTGAACAAGTCTTCGGGCGATCTCTGCAACTCTGGCGGGCATGGAGAAGAATGTGTCGGAGAGGAACGTGAATACAAAGCTAAAGAACAGGTATGGGCCCTCCCAGGTTCCATACACACTGCTCTATATGGGCACCACTCATCTCTCCAAGCAGGGTGGATTGACCGGAAAGGGAATTCCAAACAGCATTTCGATTTAATCCGTCTCCTTTCACTCAAAGTTCAGTATGGTGTCTCTTACTTTATGATAGTTTTTGTATCAAATAGCGGATGCGGCAATTCTCCATTGTCGTCCACCTATTTAAGTATTCAATAAATATAAATCAGTAACGCTGAACTGTTGCTCTACGCCACACAGGCGTTGGGCTTACCTATTTTCCTTTCCTTGCTGGCGACTTATTGCTGAGTTTATTTATTAGGAATATAAATGAAATCAAATAATCTTTTGAAAATTTCTGGGTCTTCGTCATTTTTCCAAACTCTGCTCATATTTCTCATTGGCATCATTGACTGTGCCTTTGTCCTTGATGGGCTTCTTGTGTTTTGACTCATCAGTTATCTTCTTCGATCTAAGACTTTCTTTCCTCCTCTTTCTAATTGGGGCGTCTTGGATGCATTTTTAGCTTGTTTAGAGTTTCCACATATGACTTCATATCTTTTCTCATGGGTTTTACCTTAACTTCAATTTGTAAACACCTTCCTTATTGTTGCTTGATTTACTGTTTTCCTACAGGCTCATACTTCTTGGTGCCACTTCCTTGTGGAAATCTCTTCACTCCAGTTTGGCCAACAACATAGGAAAAACAAAAAAAGAGATGTTGTGTTCCCCTTCGACAGTGACAAAACCCTAAGTTCTATGGCTTCCCAACTCAATTTTATCATACTTATTGGGAAGTAGTCCAGAAAGATATATTGGATAGAGTAGAACCTCAAAGGAAAAAGACAACTCTAAAGAGAATAACCACCACCTCACCATTTGTCATGCCAAATTAGGCTGATGCTGAAGCTATGGATCACTATAGGACTACCTCCCATAGTACTATTTACATGGTAAATTTTTTGAAGCTTATCGCAAACAGTGTAAAGCCGGGTTGTCAAGATGCCCTTTTATTTCATCTCACAACCTATTTCCTTTTACACTGTTACGTATTCAGAATTCTATGATGGTTATTTTCTGACATCCAAGTGTTCATGGTCCTGTTAAGTGCTTAAACTGCTCAAGGCTATGACCTGCCAGTACCGAAATCAGAAAAAAACATTGAAACATGAATTATAAACTGTACTTTATCTATTCAAAGTTGCCTTTTATGTAAGGACTTCAATTGACTCTAGAAGTTGAAAGCCCAAGCAAACCTTTTAAGGGTCTAAATTTAGTACTGTTGCTGGGCACTCCAATATTTGTTGGATGAAAGGAAGAATTGCACTTTAAGTGTGTGAATGCTTGCCATTGTAGATGCACAGGAGATGTATAATGACATGGTTGCCAACTTCATTTTTAACACAATTTAGAATCCTTAATTTCATATCTAATCCCAACCAGAACCAAAACTCTAAATCTAACACTAACCATAAACCCTAATCCTAATATTATTTTTCCTAATCCTAACTCTAAACCTAACCCTAACCTGAACACTAAATCCTAACCCTAATTAAATACCCAATCATAACCCTAAATTGTAATCCAACCCAACTCTAATTGTACCTCTAAACCTAACCCTAAACCCAAGTTTGATTTTATTATATCATATATTATATTAATATCTACATTTTATCATATATAATATTAATTATATTACTATATATTTTGATATATAGTATATTATATTATCTACATTTTTATTTTTATTTATTCTAATTTTTAAGTTTTCTTAATTTTAAGATTTTTTTGATTAATATCTACATTATATAATATATAATATTAATAATATTACTATATAATTTAATATATAATATATTATATTATCTATATTATATATTTTAATATACAATATATTATGTTATCTATATTAATATATAATATGTACATATTATATTTCTATATTATCTATTTTAATATATAATATGAATTATATTATTATTTAATATAATATATTATATATTTTTTTATTTTTAGAAAAAGAATTTTGAAGATATATGTTTTTTAGATTTCTTAAATATTATAATATACAATATGTATTATGTTATATTATAAAAAATATATTTTTTAAGATTTCTAAATTTTCGAATTTGTATTATATTCATTATATTATATCGTTATTATATCATTTTTTTTAATTTTTAGAAAAGAATTTTGAAGAAATATTTTGTTTATTAAGGTTCCTAAATTTTATGTTATATTATATATTTTTATTTTTATTTTTAGAAAAGAATTTTGAATAAATATTCTATTTTTTAAGATTCCTAAATTTTCATTTTTTTTTGCTTTTTTGTGACGAATGTGCTGACCTCCTATAGGAGCCAGTGCTGTCATTGTAGGGTTATTTGAATTATTTGAATAAATATTTTATTTTTAAGATTCCTTAATTTTCAGATTTTTTGTTTTTTTTTGTGACGGATGTGTTGACCTCCTATAAGAACTCGTGCTGCCATTGCAGGGTTATGCCTCTTGGCGTAATTATCTTCTATTCACAGAGACGTTTGTTTACTTATGGTATAGGATATTTATTATCTTCTATTCACAATCCAATGAGATTTGCATTTGGTAACTGCATCTAAAAAGACAAGTTTTTGGCTATATTAATTTACCTCTTATGATAGCATTAAATAGCAAAAGTTTTTTTTTTTTTTTTGCATTAGTAGACATTTTACAAGATGGAAATATTAAAGACATGAAATACCCAAACATGCAAAAACCATATCATGTCGTGAACACCCTCTAAATTGTTGATTTGTCCTCGATTTCTCTCATATCACTTAGTTGATTCATTAGGTGTTCATGGAAAATGCGAATCCCATTATAGTGGGCTAAGGAGAAACAATAGGTTTCTAATGAAATGAATAGGACACTTCTATTTGCTGTGCCAATTCTCACCTTACCTGATTTGCATAAGCAATTTGAGATTATAACCACCACCTACAAGCGAGACAAAAACCTCCAAGTACGCTTATTAAAGTTTTGAGAATACAGCCAAGGATTAGCTTGTCCAAGTTGTCCATCAATCATATAGATATCCTTTTTCACATTTTTATTCAAAATAGAAGTGCATGTTAGTTCAAGAAGATGACATGTATCTGCAACAATTTCATCTTGCCATCAAGCATAAGCAAGGCAATGTCAATCTTGTGATTGTTCCATTTATCCACTTGTGGATGCCTAGTTAACCAATTTTTGGTCTTGCAATCCTGGGACATTGTCTTCATCACAACTGCACAAAATTAATTTGCCTTTCTCAATAACTACGAAGTTCTTCAAGTTAATGGACCAATTATTGATCATCTTGAAAAAATATAATGCTGGAAGTTGATGCGGAAAGCATACTTCAACAAAGTCTCAAGTCACTTTAGCATCCACAAGACTCTTGCAGTTTGTACTACTTCTAGCGGACCAATCTTTATGCTAAGGATACCAAATAGAGAGTGGTAGTCTAGCATGTTCCATCGTTTGATCCCCTAATAGAAAGCAAGGGATGTACACCCTATTTATTAGGCAATGATGAGAGGCATATGTTCTTACGTCCACCTCTTATATTAAGCACAATCTCTTCTTTGCACATGTCTATGTCATTTTTTTCTACAGACATTATTTCTAATCATGGTTCAATGTTTCTAAGCACTAATTGAAGACACGTTGGTGCCTTGCAGATACAAAGTTCACCATGCTTACGAGTTTTTCATCCACAAATTGTAATAACTAATAAACATGAAGTTCCATCCCTGAAAAAACAATAGAGCTTGGGATTAGGGTTACATTTATGGTACAATGAGGGTTAGAGTTAATATTAGGGTTCAATTAGGGTTATGGTTAGTATTAGGGTTAGCTAACAATTATGATTAAGGCTAGGGTTATGGTTATGGTTATAGTTATGGTCAGGATCAAGGTTAGAGTTAAGGTTAGGGTCAGGGTTAGGGCTAGGGTTAGGCTTATAGTTAGGATTGGGGTTAGGGTTAATGTTAAATTTCAATTATGGTTGTACAATAAAATTAGGGTTGAACAATTACAAAGGGTTATGGTATAATTATTAGTATTAGGGTTCAATTAGGGTTATGGTCAGTATTAGGGTTAGGTAATAGTTAGGGTTAGCATTATGGTTAGAGTTATGGTTAGGATCAAGGTTAAATTTAAGGTTTGGGTTAGGGTTAGGGATAGGCTTAGGCTTAGGGTTAGGGTTACAGTTAGGATTAGGGTTAGGGTTAAGGCTATGTTTTAATTATGGTTACAATAAAATTAATGTTCAAATTTTACAAAGGGTTATGGTACAATTAGTGTTAGGTTCAGGTGAGGGTTATTATTAGGGTTCAATTACAAAGGGTTGTGGTACAAATAGATATATAGGGTTAGGGTTAGGTTGGTACTTTTATCTTAATTAAATGGTTGAGATTAGAGTTGGGTTAGGTTACAGTTTAGAGTTATGATTAGGTATTTAGTTAGGGTTAGGGTTTAGTGTTCGGGTTAAGGTTAGGGTTAGAGTTATAGTTAGTGTTAGGATTAGGGTTTATGGTTTAGGATTTAGGGTTGGATTTAGAGTTTTAGTTATGGTTGGGATTAGATATGAGATTAGGATTATGATATAGGCTTACAGTTAAGGATTTGGTTAGAATTAAGGTAAGGATTATGGTTTATGGTTAGAGTTAGGGTAAGTTTAAGGTTACAATTATGGTTGATGGTTAGGGTTATGATTATGGTTAATAGTCAAGTTAGGGTTATCTATAGTGTAATTTTTTAGGGTTCTACAATAAATAACCTAACCCTATATAACCTAGCACTATATAACCTAACCCTATATAACCTTACTTTATATAACCTAACACATAACCTAGCACTAGAAAAAATTTCTTCTCCCAAACAATCTCCTCTACTTCTACTCGTGCCTATTGGAGTTGCAACATTCAACATTGGTGCTTCAACCATTCAGTCAAATATAAGAATTCCAATAAGAGATTTCATTGAACTAGAAGGGACAAGACTTACAACTTTCCAAGAAGAAATATCAAATGTCAGATACATATTGATAGATGAAATAAGTTTCCTTGGAGAGAGGTTTCTTGAAAACATAGACTCCAGGCTTTGACAAACATTCCTAGAAAATGGTAACCAAAGTTTTGGAGGTGAGTTTTGGATTGAAATTGCTAACTTTGATAACTTTACATTACAATATTTTTATTCAATTCTATTATAGTTCTTTCTATACAAATTCATACTTATCAATTTAAATAAATATTTTATATTCAGACATATCTATGATTTTAGTTGGAGACTTAGCACAATTACCTCCAATAAAGAACAAGGCTCCATATGAAAGAAAAAGGTGAGCAAAGATACTATGCAAAGAATTCAAAATGGTCGTTACATTAATCCATTTTTATTGACAAGATGGACATAATGAAGAAAAACAAAGATTTCATCAAATTCTAACAAACATTAAGGATGTAGATCCCACAATCGATGATTGGATGCTTATGTCAAAAAAATGCAATAATCAATTCTTTAGTGAATGAAGAATTTGAAAGCAATGTATAGATTATAAGGGAAAAACACATGAAACCCTTTACAACATTAGGTACAAAATGCTACTCAAAAGATACAACACTAGACAATCAACAACAGCCAAACACCTAAAACTCATAAAAGATACAAACAACTACTCCAAAGATAAACAAAGAAGAACAACAACCAAACACCATCAAGCAACAGTGGGAAAAACAAAGCTAAACAACATGTGCAGCCTTCCGACCACCACAAACAAACTTAGCAAGGGATTGAGAGGAGTGATTATGCTTCGGGAGACCTATCTTCCTTCTTTGCACAACCATCCAAGAAAGATCATCCTCTAAAAGAATGGTGCAAGGGGAAGTCAAAGCAACAAGAGTTGCAGGTAAACTAGCAGTCACAACAACAACAACAACAACAACATACCCACCAAGCACAGGTCGTGAACCATCAGGAGGCACATTTGAAGACAATTACGGTGGCCCAACAACAAGCAGTGAACCATCTATAGACACCCGCAAGCCAACAACACATGACCTAGCAGTGGCAAAAACTGACTTAGCAAAAGCCGATAGCACACCAAAAGCCGACGACGCACCAAAAGCCAACGACACACCAGAAGCCAATGACCCACCATCCGCACAAAGCAAAAAGGTTTCAACAGAGAGTGGGATAGCCGTTCTAGCAGAGAGCGGGAGGGCCATTTTAAAATTATTCTTTTTGAAAGCTCACAAATTGTTCAAGCAGTGTTCATTTATAGTATAATTAATGATTTAATATTATTATTATTATTAGTCTAATATAATATTAATATTATTAATAAAATACCAATAATATTAATAATCTAATATAGTTACTATTAATCTATAGATTATATATAATCTTAATATATCAAATATATCATTATAATTCATATAATGTAATATAATATTATCATATAATATATTAATAATATAACATTACTATTAATCTAATAATAATATAATTTTAATATATTAAATATTATATTATAATATAATATAATATTAATAAATAATAATATAACATAAATAGATAATATAATCATAATACATAATATATCTCAATTAATATTGACATGTGTTTGTTGTCTGTAGTGCTGCCGCTGAAACTAGCTTATATCTTTCGGCGTATATTATATAGATTATATATAAGGTATATAAGCTAGTAAATATCCTCTACCATAAGTACTCAATTAAAGAAACGAATTAGATAAGCCGCATTAATCGAGTTGAAAAATAAAACTAATTACATAAATGAATGATGTTTGACTTTTAGTTTAGAGAAGTTGGATTTTACATAAGTTAAATTAAAGATATGAAATTTCTAGAACCTATATAGATTTATATTATTATATAACTAATTATATAATATTAAAATACATTTAAATTTTACTTTTAATTTCCTATGGGCATATCCTTAACCTCCCAAAAAGAGGTTTACAAATATGGTTGAACTGCCACAGGAAGTGGGCAGCGGCTATCCAACCACCCCAAGAATGCATCAGACTCCATGCAAGCTCTATCAACGTTTAATAAAAAGGTCATAGTTAAACGATGGCGTTGCGGGAAGAGTAAAAAGGGAAGAGTAAAAATGAAAGCAACGCCATCCCTCTTTTAACTATGGCGTTAAAAAAAAGAAAAACATTTTAAATATAAAAATTTAACATTTATTTAAAAAGATAAGATTATATTTTAATTTTATTTTTTATTAAATGTATATTATATTTATTTTATTTCTTTATGTAAAACTTTCAATATTTAATTATAATTTTAAAATTATAAAAAATAATAAAATAATAAAATTTAATATTTTATTTTAATGTAAAATATATATAAATATTTAGTATAAAAAATATTTAAATTTTAAAAAATTGTCTCTATTAAATTGACTTAAATATTAAAATTTTGATAAAAATAAATTTTTATTTATAATTTTTAAATTTGATTATGAAAACAACTATGATGTTCAAATCTTTAGGACAAAATTTTAAATATTTAATCTATAAGATTTTAGGTAAATCTTTAAATTTTAAACTGAATATAAATTCTAGTGTTTGTTTAATTTTTTTATAATAAAATTTTAAATCTTTAATGTATAGGTAAATCTTCAAATTTTAAAGTTTTCTTAATATAATTATTTTTGAATAAAATGTTTTTATTTTTAAATTTCATATTTTGATAGTTGAATACATTCAACATATTTCTAATTTAAAAATATTAAAATAAAAATATATTTTTTAATTTTTAATTTTTTATATATTTATATTTTCAAAAATATATTATACATATAAAATTACATAATCAATAATTCATGTTCCTCAAATTGTATTCATTATATTTTGGAAATTTTTTATTATTATAAATTTTTAACATTAACATTTTAAATATAAAATTCAAATATTATTATTTTTTTTAATAAAAGAGGGTAAAAACTTCATTAATCAAAGAGAGCAGTACAAAACATAAAAGTAGCAAAAATCTCAAAAGGGTCAAGAAACATTATACAAGAAATCCATAAGTGTTCATGCAACATCTCATATCCTCCAAAACCAAATCCTCCAAATCTTGAGCAAGCTCCCCAGGTAAACTGTCCCAATCATCCACCAACCAAGTCCCATTCTTCTCAAAAGCCCATTTGACCAACCCATTAGCCACCTTATTCCATTCCCGAGGGATATGAGAGAAGGTGATAAAATCAAGTAATTCTCTAAGATTGGTGATTTGCTTAGCCACCACTACAATCCACCAACTAACATCATCAAACTGTTGTCTATTTATCAAGTCTATCACCACCTGAGAATCAAACTCACAAATAATCTTTTTCTAGCCAAGGGTATATGCCTTCTTCAAAGCCAAAAGAATAGCCGAGGCCTCCATAAGATTATTAGAGTGCCGCTCCCTATGTTCCAAGAAGAAAAACACAACCACCCCAGAACTATCTCTGCCCACCCCACCAACTCCAGTGTGCCCTGGATTACCCCTTGCAGACCTATCAATGTTGATTTTCAAGACTTCAGTGGGAGGGGGCAACCAATTCCCTCCCCTAAATACCTTCCCTCTAGAACACCTGCTCCGCCCAATCTTGGGCCTTCTAGTACCACCAACAAAGATCCCTAGATTACCAATCACTCCAATATCACCAAGATCCATTGGGACCAACAAATCACACTTAGCATACAAAGTCTCCTGCAAAGTCCCAAGAATGCGAGACCAAACTACACCCACCGACAACTTCTTATCCATAAAGATTTTTGTGATTGCGCTCCAACTAGATGTGCCAAATAATCAGACTAGGACCAATAGGCCACACTATGTGAAAAAATGAATCTTCACCGGAATGGGCCCATTGTTTTGCCAAACTCATCAAGAGATGAAGGATGCATGCATTGCAAATTCCACGCCCCCCACCAAAAATGCCAAATAGTCCTAGCAAAGGGGCACTGAAAGAAAAGATGAGAAACAATCTCTAACATCTTTTAGACATAAGAAACATAATGAAGGAGAAGCCTCACTTACATAGGTTATCCCAAGTCAAGCACCTGCCATACACCACCAGCCACGAAAAGAAATTGCATTTTGGCCAAGAGAATTTATTCCAAATATTTTTCCGCCAAGGAACCTCAACACTACCCAAGGCCTATCTGTCCAAAACACGATACCTTGAAGCAACAGTAAACTTCCCTTTTGGATCCGGACCCCAAGCCAACACTTCCTGCTTCGGAAGAGAACGACATACTCTATCAACCAAAATGGAGGAAAACTCCTATCCTCCAAAGATCCACCCAAGGGCCATTCCCGCATATCCTTCCACTAGTAAACAATAGTCTACCCCAAAGCATGAGGGGCTTCGAAATCTAGCACTTTGCTCCAACTAGCTTGAACAAAAATCCTACATAAATCCCCCAAGTGAGGATGCGATGAGAGGATAGGCGGGAAACCATCCCATGAGTTCTACCAAAAGAGAGCATCGAAACCTCTGTTGCAGATCCCAAACAAGCCTTGTTTAACCAACAAAGCCCCCCTCTTGAGAGTATCCCAGATCATAGAACCTTTCCCCAAAAGACTAAATCGAGGAACTTTAGCGCCATCCACCTCCCTTAGGTATTTGAAAGTAAGGATCTTGGCCCAATACTGATGTTGATGTGAAAACCATCTCCAGTACAACTTAGCAGCCAAAGCTTGCCCATTCCAATCCGCCCTGTGCAATCCCAGACCACCATCCCGCTTTGGCCTACAAACAACTTTCCACTTAATTAAATAAAATTTAAATATTATATTATAATATTTTATAATTTATTTATTTAATAGTTTGTATATAATAGAAACAATTTTGATTGATTTAATAATTTTAAAATTTATTATTGAATTTAAATCTTATAAATAAAATTATATATCTTTAATCAAGATATTGAACATCTTATATTTTAGTATAACTTAAATATTAATGTATACATTTATAAAATATAATATAAATTTTTTAAATAAAGATTTAAAGATTAATATATATATATATATTTAAAGCTCCATATAATTATCTTTTTAACTATGAAATTAATACGATTAATTTCATTTATAATCTCATCTTATCTTTAATATTAGTCATATCTTATCTTTTTAACAAAATTAATTAAAAATATTATTACATCGAGAGGCATTTAACAGTGGAAGCAAAGGGAGCGTGTACGTAAAAACTCCCTGAATTTTTTTTTGATGTGCATCTGGCGGTTGCATAAGAGGTCAACTGATTCTAAGAGAATTTATGGTGGGCGTCTTATTTAGTAAGGACATGGGGATTTATTACCCACTCTTCCTGATCAATGACTATTTCTCCTTTCAAATAGGGAGTCTCTATTTGGAGGGTAGCGACCCATGACAGTTACAACATGTTGGGAAACTTTTGTCTATTCTAGGTGACTGGCCTTTATAAAAGAAACAAATTATATGTGAAAGGGAAACACAAAGTAGAAGATATAGGATGGAAAAAAGTAGAAGATATAGGATGGAAAGAACAAGGAACAAGAACACTACAATAGGGGCCATGTGAAGGTTAAGTTGAATCATTGTTTCTGTCGGTACATGGGAGTGTCACATCGAGACAAAATTGTGGAAGTTGAATTTTTTGAGTAAATATTGAGGTTTGTAGTTGAGCTATGTGCCTATAAGTTGAAATTTGAATTCTATTTCATACTTTTTGAGTTCATTGTTCCGTCCTATTGGTAGGCTGTGTGCCTGAAATGAAACTTTTATGAAAATTTTGAATCTTAATTTGAGTGTTGTCATTCCCTGCTGTTGTTGAATTAATTTTGTATGGAGGTTCTCAATCAGTTGAATTAATTTTAGGATAATGTTGTCCCATGGTTGTAATGTGTGTGCATGAATTCATTAGATAAAATAAATGCAGAAGATTAACAAATGGAGGAATGCGGGAAATAATAGAGGATACTTGTCTTAAGCTCAACTTTACTTTACAGTATTAAAATTTAGCGTTTGGATAGCTTAAAACTATTTCTATTTCTACAACCAACTTACAGTGCTAAAAAGACAAATGTGACAAATAGAGCAAATGTAGGCTTTATGGTACAACCATAACATAAATTTTACCTGGAAAAATCTAATCTTATGGTGGATATTTAAACTGTATCTTCCTTTTATTTTGTTCCTATTTATTTCTTCTACCAACGATTTAGAGAAAACATAAGGACACATGTTTTTCCTTTATTGGTGATGATTACATGTTCTTTTTTGAATTGACTTGAAAATTATTTGGTTGATCTCTTGAGAAGTTCATTTTCTTCTCTCTGAAACACCCGCAGACACGACTAGGGTTGATGGGTCTAAGAATCCAAGAATATTGAAAAGGGTTGCACTTTTAGGTATCGCTTGTCAATGAATGAGTGATAGCTAAATTAAATTAATAAATTATATTATCTTACTAAAGATTTTTTTATTTTATATTAAGTTGTCTTCTAATCTATTATATTATCTTGTTTTAAGATCGTAATGTGCAACTATTGAATTATTTTGTAGCATTTTTTTGAATTGGGTTTTTGAGGGCGCTAAGGTCAACACAAAGTTTACAACAACGGATTGAGGATTCTTCCGGTAGGCTTCTATGTTCATTAGGCTCCCCATTTTTTCAGTGTTTTCTCACTGTTGAAATTAGAATAAATTGAGATAATTTTCAAAAAACAATAAATGCTTAAGAATCATAATTCATAGGTTATTAAAAATTTAACTTTTAAATATACAAATCCCTTAAACCTAATATTCTCTTTTTATTGATTATATATACTCAATTAGTAAAAAATATTTCTTTAACCTAATATTCTTTTAGTATTCTCTTTGTACGTTGCTTTAGGTTAGTATTTTTTGAGCATATTATCAAAGGGAATTACAAATCTTATATATGTAATTATTCTTCCATATTGCTGAAAGGCGAGATAATTTATGATATATTATTTTCATAATTAGATTTATAAGATTATGGTTGGGGTAAACATTTTTAAGTCTTTTATTTAAGAGTATTAACTTTGGTTTTTGCATTTTATTATATTAATATAAAAGGAAGTGGTTATATTAGTGGTCAAGAAAAAAAAATGTTGATCATAGATATATATTTAGTTTAAAAAGTAAATTATAAAATAACTCTGGAGTAAAATATAATAATAAAGAAATTACCTTTTTAAAATAAAATAATTCCTACTCTTCCAATAAAAAATAAAATTATTAAAGTAAATAATTTTGTTTTTAAATTTTTAAAAGTAACTCTTAAGTAAATTAAAACAGTTCTCACCAAACTAATAATTCTTTAAAAAACAAGTCTTGAGAAAAAATAATTCAAAATTAATATTTATTGATTTTTATGCCAAGAGGCATTTAACAATGGAAGCAAAGTGAGTGTGTACATAAAAATTCTCTGAGATTTTTTTTGATGTGCATCTGGTGGTTGAATGAGAGGTCAACTAATTCTGAGAGAATTTATGGTGGGCATCTTATTTAGTAAGGACATGGGGATTTTTTACCCACTCTTCCTTATCAATGACTATTTCTCCTTTTGACAGTGAGTCTCTATTTGGAGGGTAGCGACCCATGATAGTTACAACATGTTGGGAAACTTTTGTCTATTCTGGGTTATTGGAATTTATAAAAGAAACAAATTATATGTTAAAGGGGACACAAAGTAGTAGATATAGGATGGAAAAAAGTAAGAGATATAGGATGAAAAGAACAAGGAACAAGAACAATACAATAGGGGCCATGTGAAGGTTAAGTTGAATCATTGTTTCTACCGGTGCATTGGAGTGTCACATCGAGACAAAATCATGGGATTTTTTTTTTTTGAGTAAATACTGAGGTTTGTAGCTGAGCTATGTGCCTGTAAGTTGAAATTTGAATTCTATTTCATACTTTTTGAGTTCATCGTTCTGTCCTAACGCTAGGCCGTGTGCCTGAAATGAACTGTAATGAAAATTTTGAATCTTAATTTGAGTGTTGTCATTCCTCATTGTTGTTGAATTAATTTTGTACGAAGGTGCTCGATCAGTTGAATTAATTTTAGGATAATGTTGTCCCATGGTTGTAATGTGTGTGCATGAATTCATCAATATTTGGAAAACTATTTTAGGTGTCTCATTAAGAAATAAAATAAAATGCAAAAGATTAAAAAATGGAGGAATGTTTAGTGCCTCTCCTAATTGCTTTCACTAGATTGATATTTATTACATTATGTTATGAACTTGAGACCTTGTAGTTGCTTGTTTCACCATTATGGTTTGGTTTGGATGACATTTGATTTGATTTTGATGATCATGATGTTATGGACTGATGCTTATGTTGCAATGGATTATGGAGTTAGTAGTGTGTTTGGATTAATTTGACTCTATGTATCATGTGACTTATGATTATGCTCGCTATGCATTTTATTAGTGATGGTTATATGATGTTTCCTATGATGTAATTACTATTACTTGATAATGTGGTTATTGTTTGAGGTCTTGGTGAGGGGAACGATGTAGCATCACTCGTTCACAAGCGTCCTGCTACATTGTGATTTCCTCTCACGGCGTGTTTGTTATTTGATATGTATATATATATACAGGTTGTTCGACATCATGTTTGATGCAAGTTGCAAGTACCAGGCACTAACTGCACCTGCACTGTCAGGTCTAAGCATGCCTTAAAGACCCAATGGATATGATGTGGAAAAACAAAGATGACAAAAGTCCCCAACCTTGTCATCATCCTTGGTGAGGATGAGTATCTATCTGGTAACCTGTTTGTCTAGTTTGTAATCCTTGTCAGTTGTCTTGTTTGATGTCTTTCGTCATTTGGTCAATTGTGATGTTATGTTGATTTCATTATTATATTGTTTAAATTGATTTTAAAACTATGTGGTAAATTAAATATTTTAAATGACCTTGTTAAATCAGTTAATTAAATTTAAAATTGATCACAAGGCAATTTAAATAAATTTAGAATTTAAAATAATAATTAAATAAATCAATTTGGTGAGATAGAAGGTAAATGGTTTATTATTAAATAATTAAATTTAAATTGATTTATAAAAAAGTAATGTTTTAAATTATATTTAATAATGATTGATATTTTTATTATTAATAGAGTTAATTATTTAAATGTGGGAAAATCTTATGATTTTTAAATAAATAAAGAAATTATTTTTGAATTGAGGGTGAAAACAAAGTTAAAATAGAAAAAATGGGGTGCATGCACATGCACGACTTCAAACTGTTCTTCAAATTTGAAACTTGCCTTTATTGTTGATTTTTGGTTTCGAAAACTCTTCGCTAGTTTTATAGTGCCGGTTTTGGAAAATAGAGGGTTAAGTTTTGTTTTCAAAAAAGAAAGAAAAAACTTTACTCTGCAAAAATAATTCTGAAAACAATATAGTTTTGTATTGACGTTGTCGAAGTAAAATAATTCTTTTGAAAGTGACCAAGTTTTGGAGAATAGATCATTGGCTGCGAAAGAAATTCGATATAGCGCATCTTCTCCAATTTCAGGTGTAGGACTCCAGGTCGGTCATTGAATTTATTTTGTATGAATTTTGGTTTTCTAAAAGTGCTGGAAGTCGTTGTGAATGTATTTTGGAATACGTTGTTTTTAATTCCATCATTGGTATTTCTTGGGTTTTCTTCATTGTTCATATATTTGGTCAATCTATAAAAAAATTCCTTGCATTCGATTTGATCTTTCTTTTAGGATTCCATTTTATTTCCTTGAGTTTTCCATTCGTTCTTTGTTGAATAAATTCATTTAGGAAGTTGTTGGAGTCTTCTTGACATTCGATGCCTGTATTTGCCTGGATTTGACTTTGAATGCATCCTTGAAGCTTGGAGTAATCCTATGCTGAGTGATTTAGACTATTTTGTTGAGAGTCTGGCATTTCAAGGAAATAAAGGAGACGCCTTTCCCTTCCTAGCATTTCAAACCTTAGTATACATTGGCAGTCGATTTAGATGATGATACTTAGTTGCATGTTATTCATGATTTTTGCTTGGGTCCAATATAATCGATGCCATTAGTAGATTCAACTAAGGCATGCTATGATACGAGGTTTCCTTTTTGTCGACTCTGTAGAATTCACCTATTTGTTGGCAGCCGATTTGAGAGTTTCATTCACTTTTTTTTGGTTTCCATGATTCTTGTGGAGTTGGCAGTTGATGTCTGTTAGTGTGGGGTATTTATGGCCACACCTTGGATCGATTTGATTCAATACATCATTGTTGATTACATAGTATTCTCTGTCCTCATGCTCTTATGCTTAGCCATGCCCTATCCTTTTCCTCCTTCACCTTGCTTTGTCTGAGAGCTCGATCTTACCTTTGATGATCATGTTGTTTTATTTTGTGCGCTGCCCTTTAGATGTTCTTCAACGAAACTTTATTGGACAATCGATAATTTTTGATTCATTTATAAAAAGATCAATTCACTATATAGCTTGCTTGATAGATTTGATTTTTCCCTTTCCTCTGAGTGTGCTTTGTAGAATTATTAGAAATATATGGCTATTGTTTTTTCAAGCACAACTAAGGGTCTGTTCGCTGTCTTGGAATAGTTTTCTCCATCACGCATTTTTTTTACAACAATGTTATTTTAATTTGAATATATGTGTATATTTGCACCATGTTAGTTTTTTTATATATACATATGAGCATTGGATTATATGCTTCTTTTCATATGTATTTGATATGATGTTGAAAAACAACTTGTAACTGAAAACTAAACATTCATCATATTGTATAAATATCAGTTTATGTTAATTAAAAAAAAAAAATATATATATATATGTGAGATTAAAATCAAATATATATATAGATATAAATACCTATTATGGTATATTTATGTGTGTGTGTGTGTGTATCTATATGTATAAATATATCTATTTATCGAGGTTATAATTGAAGAATGAATTTTTGTGTGTAAATGCACATTTTGATAGCTATAGAGTCTTTTCAATTAAATGATTTTATATTGGGTATATAAATGGAATGTAATTAATTATTAAATGTTTCCTTATAGTTTATCTCTCTATATGTGTTAAGGAAATGTAATGAAGATTTATATATTCTTTGAAACTTATTACTTTTGATGTTTTAGTAAAAATTAAAAGATGATTTGAATGGTGTTATGTCAATGTGTCTTCATCTTGAGTTGATTTTTCCTTGAGGAGATTGTTAATGTTGAGATTTTGTGTTGGAATTCGTTATGCTTGATTTTCCCTCGTCTGTGAGTTCATGGGTAGTCGATTTTAGGCTTCTAGAGGTGGGTAAAAATGTTGCTTCCAATTGGTTCTTCTTGTTGGTTCCTTGTGAATTGTTACCCTTATACTTGATTGAATGTTGGTGGGTTTTAGCCTTGCACTTGGAAGTTCTTTTATTATGAAGTTCTAGCATGAGATGGTGCATGCCTCACTTGGTGCATTTTATTATTTGGTTTTGATATTTGTGCAAGTTGGCTTGCTCGTTTGTGGTTATGAGATTTTGTTGCTACTAGGGAGTGTGGCTTTCCACGGGAGCCAAAACCCTAAGAGGTATCCAGGGTAACTCATGTGGAATTTGAGTTAGTTAAGTGATAACCTAATAAATAGTTAGGGGGTGGGTAGTAATCACAATAAAAAAAGATAATGGATGCCTCTCTAATGT
This sequence comes from Sequoiadendron giganteum, assembly GCA_007115665.2. NCBI lineage: Eukaryota > Viridiplantae > Streptophyta > Pinopsida > Cupressales > Cupressaceae > Sequoiadendron > Sequoiadendron giganteum. Next base: position 574,227,104 of record CM021102.1, read on the forward strand.
CTGAAGCGCTCGTTTAGGCTTGAGATGAGATGAGAAGGCCTAGAATGGAAAATCAACTACTTTGTCTTCAAGAAAGGTAAGTTGATTCCACATGTGTAAGAATGGGGGTCGAGGATCGATTGAGGTCACCAGGGTAACCCAGGAAGATCCACATTGGGTAACTCATATCGAGCCATGCAATGGCACACTTCTCTTTAGTAGCCTTATATGTTGTTGTTTTCCCCCTCATTGTTCTTATACCTTTGCAAGTGGTTGATCTTATGTTTTATCTTGTTGAATTTTGGTTGTGGAGTCTTGTCATCCTTGTTCACTTGAATCTTTTGTGTTGTGGGTCCTCTTGTCATCTCCTAGCATGGGGGGTGGACCTTAGGGTCCACATGGTTGGGTGGAACATGCTATGCACCCCATTGGGTTCCCCACCGATGATTGTGATGCACAAAGTTGTACCGGTTGTAGTGGTTCCTGATATTTCTAGTGTCAGAGATAGTTTTGGTGCTATGTTCTATATTCCTTTCTGATGTTTTCATCATGTAATTGTGGTATCCTTCCCATTTTTATAAGGTAAGTTTGATGTAACATATATTGTTTATCCCATGTATGGGTATGGTGTTGTAATCGTTGGTTCACATTTAATGCACTTTTCAAGGTGTTGTATCTGTGGAAATATTTATAATCATGTAAACTTTGGATTCAATGTGTATTCTTATGAAAAATGTTATGGATGTATATTTTTGTTTTATCATATGATCACAAATGTATGTTTATGTATGGTTATGGATGTATATACATTGTTCATTTCTTATAGATAAATGTTTTTAAATGAAAGCATGTGCATAGTTATCATCGTTATGGGATTCGTGTTAAGTTAGAAACGTTCACAACATAATGTAGTCATGTCACCCAAGAGGACTAGTTAGATGTTGTATATGCATGGTTTTAGTATTAGAGTTGTATGATGATTTACTTTTCATGTTAGTTTTACTTAAAAAAAAAAATTGTACTATAATCATTAGATGTTATGTTGTCCTTTAGGGTATGCATGGCGGGGTGTTACATCTTGATATCAGAGCCAAGGTTATCAAACTTTGGGTACTCTAGGTTCAATTGAGTCCATTACATTAACCTTGTGCTTAACTCTTAAACTTATGTGTTTCCCTTCAATTGTTGTGTAGGAGTATGCCTAGGCGTCGAGGTCATGGGTGAGATAGAGGCTGTGGTGGTGGCCACAGGGCGGACCACCAGAGTACACTTTTCGAGAGTTCCCATGATAGTGAGCAAGGTAGTGGTGGTCAAAATCTGGGGCAGTCTGTTCCAAAAGGAACTCAACTTCGCTAGTTGCTAGAGGAGGTTCTTGACCGCTTAGGCCCTAGGCAGGAGGAGGAACAACAGGTGGTCAGGGAGAGAGAGAGAGAGATCACCAAGGAGGGGAGATATAGCAATGGATCAGGATGTCGTGGTAGCAGGTCACATGAGGGACTTTTTGAGGGCACATCCCCCCACTTTTGATGGTTTTGGGAGAGGACTAGAGGCAAAAACTTGGATAATTGATTTGGATTGTGTTTTTGCCATGCATTCTTACAACAGTAATACTAGGGCTAGGTGAGCCATCATGCATCTCAAAGGTTTCACATCCACATGGTGGCGATTAGAAGAGAAAAAACTGCATGTATACATCAGTTTTGTGACTTGGGAGTTATTCATGGAGCGGTTTAGAGCCTGTTTCCTGTCAGAACACTTGAGGCAGTGTTGTGCAAACGAGTTCCACGAACTGAAACAAATGGAAATGTCTATAGAGCAGTACGAGTGTTGGTTCTAGGTGCTCAAAAATATGCTGGGATTGGTAATGATGAGGGTATTCTAGTGCATCATTTTATGAGGGGCTTGAATGCTCGTATCAATGGAGGAGTCTGAATCTTCGAGTCAAAGATTATGGAGGTGGCCGTGGAGAAGGCTCATTTAGTGGAGGAAAACTTGGCCATGGCATTAGTAGGCCACACAGGAGTTTAGATAGGTAGTACATCATCATTTGGTTTTGGCTCTCACGATGGATAGACTCAAGCAGCTGGCTCATCTAGGAGCCATCAGGCACTCGCCAAGGGTGTTCAACAACAAAAACACTCAGTCTAAACATAAGAATTCACAATATCATCATGGCGATGGTGGTTCTCAATCCATAAAGAATCAAAACTGGTGGCGTAACAAGCACAACCGTTATGAGCAACCTGCACAAAGGACACAAACTGGAGCTAGCCAAGGCAATATTTAGCAGTCCAGTGCACCTTTTGGGGGAAAAGGTTTCGACAAAGGAACAAGTTGTTTTTTGTGCGGCCAATAGGGCCACATTGCTAGGTAGTGCCCACAAAGGAACACTATAGGTTTTAGTTAGAGGCTGACAACTTCAGAGCCAATGGTGGGAGATGCAGGTAGATCACACATAGTTTTTATTGTTATTGAAAACCACCAAGCTGATCATTAGGGTACCATGGTGGAGAAATTAGGTGTGTTACGAGGCATTAATATCTCTATTCTCTTTGATTTTGGTGCTTTAGATTCGTTTGTTTCTCCTTTTGTTGTAGAGTGTTGTAGACTAGTGGAAGCAAAGCAAGGGGTTAGGTGGCAGGTTGAATTGGCTTCCGAGGCGAAGGTAGCAGTAGAATCTTTGGTTTAGGATTGTAGTTTGGAAATTGGGTCACTTGTGAATTCAGTGGATCTCCGTATCCTACCTCTTGGCTCCAATGATGTTGTTTTGGGCATGGATTGGTTGAGTGCTCACCGAGCAATGATAGATTGTTGTCGTAAGTCTATGAGATATGTAGATTATTTGGGTAATGAGGTTGAGATTGTTGGCGTCGAAAGGCCCATCTCCTTATGGATGATTTCTACTAGGGGAGAGTTAGTTGTTTGATGTTTGTTGTGTCGGTCAGTGATTTAGAGCTAGGGGAGAGTCTAGAAATGTCCCTTGATGATTATCCTCTCCTTAAGGATTTCACAGATGTTTTTCCTAGTGATATTCTGGGGATGCCACCTAAGCGTGACATCGACTTTAGGATAAACTTTGTACCTAGAGATGAGCCTATATCTCGAGCTTCATATTAGATGACGACCCAGGAACTTCAAGAGATTCAGTTGCAATTGAAAGAGTTAATAGCAAAAGGGTTCATTCATCCTAGTGTTTCCCCATGGGGAGCACTAGAGATATTCATAAAGAAGGACGATTCCCTTCATTTGCACATTGATTACAAACAACTAAATAAGGTAACGATGAAGAATTGGTACCCTTTGCCAAGAATTGATGTTCTGTTTGATCAGATAAAGGGAGCTAAGATATTCTCAAAAAATGATCTTAAGTTGGGGTACCATCAATTGTGTATCGCTGAGGCTAACATACACAAGACTGCATTTCGCACTTGATACAGGTATTATGAGTTTACTGTTATGCTGTTCGGGTTGACAAATGCACTGTCAGTTTTCATGAGTATGATGAATGGAGTCTTTCATACCTACCTGGATAGATTTGTTCTCATGTTTCTCGATGATATCTTGATCTACTCGAAAACTATGGAGGAGCATGATGAGCATCTGAGATAGGTGTTGTAGTGTCTGAGAGATAATCAGTTATATGTAAATCTAGTGAAGTGTGTTTTCTTTTAGACGAAGGTGAAATACTTAGGTCATGTTATTTCTGGTGAAGGTATAATCATGGATCCCTCAAAGATCCAAGCCATCATTGATTGCCATGCGCCCATGAATGTTCCTAAGATCTGTAGTTTTATGGGTTTGACAGGTTACTACAGGCGATTTTTTTAGGGTTTCTCGAGGATAGCGTACCCCATCACTTCTCTTCAGAGGAAAGGGAAGAAATTTATTTGGTCAACGCAGTTCCAGTCAAATTTTCAGACTCTTAAGGAGAAGTTGACCAGTGCATCTATCTTAGTAGTTCTTGATCCTACTAGAGATTTTGTGGTGTGTATGGATGCATCCTTGGAGGGTTTAGGAGTTGTTCTTATGCAGGAGGATTGCATGATTTCCTATGAGTGTCACAAACTCAAGGATCACGAGATGAATTACCCCACTCACGATTTGGAGTTAGCCACCATGGTGCATGCTTTGGTGAGATGGAGGCACTTTACTGAGACATCGGTTCAAGCTGTATAACGATCATCACAATTTGCAGTATATATTTACGTAGTCGAACTTGAATGCCAAACAAAGGAGATGGATGGAATTCCTTTGCGAATATGATTTTGAGGTTAAGTACATCCAGGGCAAGGAAAACGTAGTGGCAGATGCTCTGAGTCGGTAGAGACATGAGTTATCGATAGTGACCCTTGGTGTTGACTTGAGGAGCCAAATCCTCGCAGCGCTTCCCTCAGATGGTTGGTATCAGGAAGTGAATTCAGAGATTGAGTCAAATAGAGCTTTGGAGGGAAAGTTTGCAGGATATTCTTTGGATTCAAATGACATTTTATGGTATTTGGGTTGTATGTATGTACCTCCTATTGAGGGTCTTCACACCCTAATCATGACTGAAGCACATCAAGCCCCTCATTCTGCTCATCCAAGAGTCAAGAAGATGTATGCAAACCTTTAGTCACCGTATTTTTGGGCTAGAATGAAGAGAGATATTGCAGACTTTTTTGCGAGGTGTTTGGAGTGTCAGAGGGTTAAGGTGAAACACCAACATTCTATAGGTCTTTTATAGCCCCATCTCATTTCTGAATGGAAATGGGATATCATATCAATAGATTTTATAGTTGGGTTGCCTATGTCTTCTTGTCGACATGATGCCATCATGGTCACTGTTGATCAATTGACTAAGGTGGAACATTTCTCTCTCATTCGGTCATCTTATAATGCTTCATATTGGCTAGAATATTCATGGAGGATATAGTCAGACTGCACAAAATTCCATGAAGAATCATTTTCGATCATGATTCAGTGTTCACCTCTGTGCTGTGGACATCCTTGTAGTGTGCATTAGGGACCCATTTGAACTTCAGTTTCGCATACCATCCAGAGATAGATGGACAGACTGAGAGGGTCAAACAAGTTCTTGAGGAAATGATTTGTATGTACGTCATGGATCAGTAGTCTCATTGGGAGGACTACTTGCATCTAGTGGAGTTTGCATACAACAATGGTTATCATAGTTCGATTGGTATGCCTTGTTTCCTGGTATTGTATGGTCATCCCTGTCGGACTCCGTTGAGTTGGGACCGTCTTGAGGATAGAGTTCTTCTTGGACTAAAGATGCTTCAGGATATGGAGCAATAGGTTGCTCACATTAGAGAGCACTTGGTGGCAGCACATGACAGACAAAAGAAATTTGCAGATGCGCATAGGGTCGACCGTGAGTTCTCAGTCGATGATCGGGTGTTCTTATGAGTGCATCCACGAAAGAGTCTAATCAGTTATGGTAAAGGCTCTAAGTTCACACCTCATTTTGTGGGGTTGTTTGAAGTTTTGGAGAGGATTGGTCTTGTTGCTTATCATCTTGCTTTGCCACCCAGTCTATCGTGCATACATGATGTGTTTCACATTTATGTACTTAGGCCTTATTATCCAAATGTATCTCATGTTCTTGATTGGAATGCATTATAGGTAGAGGATAGGTAGCTGGCACTGGAGCCCATGGCTTTTCTTCAACATAGGAGGCTCGCTTCAGGGGCAAAGACATTGAGTAAGTGAGGGTCCAGTGGGACCCTAACTATGAGACTTCGGTGACATGGGAGGATGCATCCCGGATTAGAGAGTCTTTTCCTTATCTATTTGTAGGCTTCCAAGAGTAAGCTTGGTTCTAGGGGGGAGGATGTAGTGCCTCTCTTGATTGCTTTCACTAGATTGATACTTATTACATTATGTTATGCACTTGAGACCTTGTAGTTGCTTGTTTCACCATTATGGTTTGGTTTGGATGACATTCCATTTGATTTTGATGATCATGATATTATGAGCTGATACTTATGTTACATTAGATTTATGGAGTTAGTAGTGTGTTTGGATTAATTTGACTATGTGTATCATGTAACTTATGATTATGCTCGTTATGCATCTGATTAGTGATGGTTATATGATGTTGCTTATGATGTAATTACTGTTACTTGATGATGTGGTTATTGTTTGAGGTCTTGGTGAGGGGAATGGGGTAGCATCACTCATCTGCAAGCGCATTGCTACATTGTGATTTCCTCTCACTATTTGTGTTATTTGATATTTATATATATATAGGTTGTTTGACATCGTGTTTGATGCAAGTACCAGGCACCAACTCCACCTGCATTGTCAGGTCCGAGCATGCCTTAAAGACCCAATGGATATGATGTGGAAAAATGAAGATGACAAAAGTCCCCAACCTTGCCATCATCCTTGGTGAGGATGCGTATCTATCTGGTAACCCATCTATCTAGTTTGTAATCCTTGTCAGTTATCTTGTTTGATGTCTCTCATCATTTGGTCAATTGTGATGTCATGTTGATTTCGTTATTATATTATTTAAATTGATTTTGGAACTCTGTGGTAAATTAAATATTTTAAATGACCTTGTTAAATCAGTTAATTAAATTTAAAATTGATTACAAGGCAATTTAAATAAATTTGGAATTTAAAATAATAATTAAATAAATCAATTTGGTGAGATAAAAGGTAAATGGTTTATTATTAAATGATTAAATTTAAATTCATTTGTGAAAAGTAATGTTTTAAATTATATTTAATAATGATCGATAATTTTATTATTAATAGAGTTAATTATTTAAATGTGGAAAATCTTATGATTTTTAAATAAATAAAGAAGTTATTATTTTCAAACTGAGGGTGAAAACAAAGTTAAAATAGAAAAAACGGGGCAGGTGCACATGCACTGCTCCAAACTGTTCTTCAAATTTGAAACTTGCCTTTATTGTTGATTTTTGGTTTCGAAAACTCTTCGCTGGTTTTGGAAAACAGAGGGTTAAGTTTTGTTTTCAAAAGAAAAAAGAAAAAAAAATTTCTCTGCAAATCGAGCTCTACAAAAATAATATAGTTTTGTATTGACATTGTTCGAAGTAGAATAATTCTTTTGAAAGTGACCAAAGACTAGAGAACAAATCATTGGCTGTGAAAGAAATCTGATATAGTGCATCTTCTCCAATTTCAGGAGTAGGACTCTAGGTCGGTCATTGAATTTCTTTTGTATGAATTTTGGTTTTCTAAAAGTGTTGGAAGTCATTGTGAATGTCTTTTGGAATACACTACTTTTTACTTCCATCATTTGTATTTATTGGGTTTTCTTCGTTGTTCATATATTTGGTCAATTTGTAAACAACTTCATTTCATTCAGTTTGATCTTTCTTTTAGGACTCCATTTGATTTCCTTGAGTTCTCCATTCGTTCTTTTCTCAATAAATTCATTTAGGAAATTATTGGAGTCTTCTTGGCATTTGATGCCTGTATATGCCTGGATTTGAGTTTGAATGCATCCTTGAAGCCTGGAGTAATCCTATGCTGAGCAATTTAGACTATTTTGTTGAGAGTCTGGCATTTCAAGGAAATAAAGGAGATTCCTTTCCCTTCCTAGCACTGTAGACCTTAGTATACATTGGAAGTCGATTTAGATGATGATAATTAGTTGCATGTTATTCATGATTTTTGCTTGGGTCCAATAAAATTGATGCCATTAGTAGATTCGGCTGAGGCAGGATATTATATGTGGTTTTCTTTTTGTCGACTCTGTAGAATTCACTTATTTGTTGGCAACTGATTTGAGAGTTTCATTCACTTTTTTTTGGTTTCCATGATTCTTGTGGAGTTGGCGGTTGATGTCTGTTAGTGTGTGGTATTTGTGGCCACACCTTGGATTGATTTGATTCAATACATCATTGTTGATTACATAGTATTCTTTGTCCTCATGCTCTTATGCTTAGTTGCACCCTATCCTTTTCCTCCTTCACCTTGCTTTGTCTGAGTGCTCGATCTTACCTTTGGTGATCATGTTGTTTTATTTTGTGTTCTTCCCTTTAGATGTTCTTCAATGAAACTTTATTGGACAATCGATGGAATCTTTGCAAATTTTCGATTCATTTATGAAAAAATCAATTCGCTGTATATCTTGCTTGATAGATTCGATCTTTCCCTTACCTCTGAGTGTGCTTTGTAGAATTATATATATATATATATATATATGGTTGCTGTTTTGTCAAGCACAACTAAGGGTATGTTTGTTGTCTTGGAATAATTTGTTCCATCATGCATTTTTTTTACAGCAATGTTATTTTAATTTAAATATATGTGTATATTCACACCATGTTAGTTTATATATATATAAGCACTAGATTATATGCTGCTTTTCATATGTATTTGATATGCTATTGAAAAACAACGTGTATTTGAAAACTAAAGATTCATCATATTGTGTAAACAACAGTTAATGTTAATTAAAATATTTATATATATATATATATGTGAGATTAAAATCAAATATATTTATATATATTTATATACATATATACATATAAATACGTATTATGGTATATATATATGTATAAATATATCTATTTATCGAGGTTATAATTAAAGAATGAATTGAGGGAGAGATATTTTAATAATTTGATCAAATAATTAAGAGGAGGATGTGCGAAGGTGCGGATCATGACGACGAAGGCTCAACTAGGAAAAAGGCGCCTACAGAGGGTGCAAAGAGGTAGAGGAGAAAACACCAAGCAAATGAAGATGAATACATTTCGAAGGGTGATGGGTGGCATCGGTATACCCTATGCTCCAGCACTACATTAGAGACCAAACCTTCTCCGAATCCTCCTGTGCCTCCATCGGGTTTGGATCCAATGGGTTCAACTTAGGTTGATGCTACACTTGGTGCCGGGCCTATGGCCCCTATTTGGATCCCCATTTTCTTTCAGCTTGTACAAAAAATCTAAACCTTATCATGTGTGTTCAGATTTATATCCAATCATACCCAGTAGCAAGGTGTCTAATGAGTTCCACATTTAGAAGACATTAGGAACAACCAAATTTCCCAATTCATAGGTTCATGAATTGAAGAGGGGAATGATGGTTTCTTTTTCCATACCAATGTTGGAACAATTACCACCTAGTGACCGTGTCATCCTAGTTCTTCATCTCAACATCTTTGCAATTTTTGGCTATGCCTACCATCTCCTCTACTGCATTAGGGCCGAGGTTACACATAGTCTATTTCGAGGAATCTGACAACCGATCCATAATATCCTCCTCAAAGGACCTTTTAGATGTAGAGTTAAAGGGTTGGGTGTTTAACTGACTCATAATTCCAAAATGATTTAAAAAAATATTTCTATAGTACCCTGTTGAGACTTTACAATCTTACACAACAAATTTTGCAGACTTGATTATGAGCTTCAAGGCTTTTTAAATGGTGAATTTTTCCAAGGACGTGCTTGTTTTTTAATTGTTCAGAGATCAAGTTGATGCGGAACAGACACACCTTTGCGGATTTTTCTACTATGTCGGACCAAAAAAATTAACTAAACAATTATGAAGGCAATTAAATTAAAAGATGAGCCATCATCCATCACATCTGCCATTACTTCTTGTTTGTGCGAAGGAAGTTCATTCATCTACTCGTTTATCGATTTTGAACGTGGGACATCCATCTGGAAGGGAAGTACAAATCTCAATAATGAGTAAAGCCTTGATTTTCTTGAAAAATGATGCAATCGTCCCCTCTCTGTAATAAGATTCTCCCATTTCCCATGTGAGAATATTGTGACACAGTGTCCTTTCGTGGCTCCACAAACAAGTAAAGGACATGCCAAAATTCTGCGGAGCCTTGATTTTCTTGAAAATGACAACCATCCCCTCTCCCCAATAGGATTCTCCCATGTCCCACTTGATAATATTGTGACATAGTGTCCTTCTATGGTTCTGCAACCAAGAAAAGGACATGCTGCTATGGGCCGGTGGACTTGTGAAATCCTTTAATCTTCCGCCATGTGCTAGCATTTTGTGGAGCCTTGATTTTATTGAAAAGGATGCAACCATCCCCTCTTTCCAATGTGATTCTCCCACTTCCCACATGATAATATCATCACACAGTGTCCTTTCATGGTTCCATAACCAAGAAAAGGACATGCTGCTATGGGCTCGCAAACTTGTAGAATTCTTTAATCTTCAGTCACGTGTCAACATTCTACGGAGCCTTGATTTTTTTGAAAAGGATGCAACCATCCCCTCTCCAATAGAATTTCCCCACATCCCATGTGAGAATATTGTCACACAATGTCCTTTTGTGGTTTCACAACCAAGAAAAGTACATGCAACTATATGCCCATGGACTTGTGGAAGCCTTTAATCTTCCACCACGTGCCAACATTTTGTGGAGCCTATACACAACACTCTCTACAAGTTTTCTCATGCCCCAGAATCAACCACTACTTGTGACATTTCTACACCTTATACAATTTTGAAGTCTTTTTCTCTTCACTAGAAATCCTAATGCGAAAGTGCAAAAAGAGGTAGGGACCAATTTTATAAGATCAAATTAGATGACCATAATACCATGCATGTAGAATTCACTTTTCAATGTAGGACCATAAAATAAAATTCCACAACGACCAAACCTATCAGGTAATGGGGTATACGGGGCTGGTAAACACATGGGGCTGTGACATAACAACACAACTTAAGCAAAAGGCAACCCAGATAACCAGTTAATAGAAAAATATAACAAGAACACAAGGGTTTCATGAATCATATTCCAAATTGTCATTGATGATATTTTATATTGTATTTCATGAATTTGTGAATCATATTGAATAAATTAACGTACTACTATTTTTAGTTGTTTCAAATTTCAAATGTAGAATCTAGATTTTGAATTTTAACTATTATCGAGGAATTTAATAGTTTCTAGGTATTTGAATTTTATACTACATTTTATATTTCACTATAGTTGATGATATATGATATTGTATTCCATGAAATTATGAACTAGATTGAATAAATTAACATATTATTAATAATTTCATATTTTAATTGTGTTAAACATGTTGAAAGTATAAAGTGTTGTCATTGATTTCAAGTTTTTGGTGTTGTCATTGATGTCAATTATGTGTAGAGGAAGCTGATTATTGATTGTATGTCAAGGATATTAAGAAAATCATAATAAAGAAAGCTTGTTGTTTGTGCATGTATAGTTGAGATGTTGAAGAAGTGCTATGAGTACATGGAGTTATCCTTATGTTGCTATGAATGGAAGTATGTTCAAGAGTGAAGTAATGAGCTATAATGATGGTTTCAATACTTGGTCTCCAAGTGATTTTGAGAAAAAATGATAAATAGAGAAAACAATGTCTTGCAGGTATTCAGTGTTTGCTTTGGGATGTGCTCCATGTTTCTTCTATGTCGATTCTATGCTTGTGCAGATCTGAGGTATTGTTCATGGTTGTTAGTAATTTCTATCTCCAGAGTTTGGGTTTCTGGATCGTTGTATAGTGTGAGACATTTTCACCAGTGTGTGAAACAATTGTTCAGTGATGTTCTTTGTTGTCTGGGAGAAATGTATTTCCTCCACATTTCTTTGCTATTTGGATTCAAGCCGTGCAGATTTGGGAAGTTGTTAATAATGAGTTTATCTTTTTGTGTTCAAAGTTCTACTTGATTTGGTGTAGTAAAGTGTAAGTTTCACTTATCAGTATGCAAACAAGGGTTATCTATTGTCCTGAATTGAAGTAGTTGCTGATGTGAAGCTTGGTTGAAATGATTGATGAATTTTAAGGAATTCAAGGATTATTTTGGATTGACTTCAAGTGAATTATGTTGTCTGGAACTTTCGAATTGATCTAAGGAAGCATGTACTTAATATCTATGTGTTTTGCATGGGTATTGGTTGACCTTGTGTTTAACACTACATGCGAGGCTTGTGGAAGTGTTTTGGGATCTATTTAGGTCCTAATTAAGAATTTATGTAGGTCACCTTTCATTCCTATCCACTACGGGAATGTTTGGGTTCCGACCTATTTCAAATTTGAATGTATAACAACTAGTGGATGACATTGAAGAAAGTTTTAAAGAAGATGATGATATAAATATGTATGATATTGATGCACGAGTGGGTGAAAGTGTAATAAGTAGATAGATGTGAGATTGTTGCAAGGGGAGTGTAATGAGATACAAATTTGAGCAGAGCAGTGAGAATTTCATGTTAGGGTTTTGAAGGTAGTGAGTTGAAGGTATCCGACATATTTCATGTGAGACTACAAAAGTGTGTGAGAAATTGTGGTGGACTCATTGTTGCATTGATAAGTGTTTCTTTGTGTATTCTTCTTCTTTTGTCTTCTTGTATTCTTTCTATGGCAATGAGCCTTGGCTGTGAGCCTTTTTGGACAATGTGTCCTATTTTGGCAGTGAGCCTCTGTATTTGGTTTTGAAATTATTTATATTGTAAGCTAATCCTCACTATGGATTCTCCCTCATTGGGTTTTCTAAGTAAATCTGGTGTTCTTATGTGTATGGTGTTGTGATTTTAGTTTTTGTTATCTGCATTTCATGTTTAATCAAACTAAAAAAATACAGGTTTAATGAATGCTTGTGGATATAGTTACTATTGATGGTTTTGAAGGTTTAAATTACTACAACTGATTCACCCCCTCTTAGTTGTCTTGTTCAAAAATTGGTATCAAAGTGAGGTTCCTTGGAAGAAGAGCTTAACCGCTTAAGGTAGATCCAGGATGGCGAGCAAGATTACTTTGGATTGCCCTAAATTAGATGGCACAAATTATGCATTATGTAAAACATAGATGGAAGGATATCTGTCATCACATGGATTTGAAGTTGAAAAAGTATACAATATTGCATATATTCCACCTCAAAATGGTCCAAGTACAAGTGTAGAGATCAATGCACATGAGGAAAATGCTAAGGCAATATTTCTTATTACTAATGGTCTTTCAAAAATAAGTTGGTTAAAGTTACGAGTTTGAAGACTGCTAAGGAAGTTTGGGATAAGCTAGAAAGAATCTATGAAGGAGATGAAAAAGTTAAACAAGCAAGGTTGCAGATCTTGAATGAAAAATTTGAAGGCCTACAGATGTCTAAAGATGAAACAATTTCAATGTACATGCAAAAAATAGATGAGTTGGTAAGTGAAATGAGAGGTCTTGGTGCAGAAGTCAAAGAATCTAAAGTGGTTAAGAAAGTTCTTAGATCTCTTCCTAATTGTTATAGTGAAAAAAATTATGCTATTGAGGAAGTTGTAAATCTTAATAATTATTCTAGAGATCGGATGATTGGTACACTAACTTATTTTGAGATGAGGAAAAAGGGATTGAAAAATAACAAAAATGTAGAAGCTTCCTTTAAAGCTAGTACATCAACAAACATTGAAGATACAGATAAGGAAGATCTAGATGATGTGGAAGCTAACTTTCAGAGAAGAATGAAGAAGGGCACTGGTAAGTACAAGGGTAAATTACCTTTCAATTTTTTTAGTTGTGGTGATATAGGTCATTATGTTTCAAGATGTACTAAAAGAGTTGAAAGAGGTAAAAGACAAGGAAAATAAAGGAAAGATGATCAAAAGAGCATATTATGTCAATGAAGATGCTGAAATTTCTGATGATGAGTTTGATTATGAAAATTTTGAGGATAATGAATGCTTTTTCTTTGGCCTTAAAAGATGAATATACTCTTGCTAACACTAAAAGGTGTGGGAAGGAATGTGCTATGGAGAAAGTTGAAGGTATTGTGGTATCTTCTTTGCATGCTAAACAAGAGAAGAACTATTGGGTTGTTGATAGCGTCTGCTCAAATCACATGACCAATGACAAAAGTAAGTTTGTTAAACTTGAAAAATATGATGGAGGCTTAGTTAAGTTTGGAGATGATTCTGGTGCTAAAATTTGTGGGATAGATTTAATCAGTTTTGATGGCAAGCATAATACTGATAATGTCTACTATGTTAAGGGTTTGAGACATAATATCTTGAGTTTTAAACAAATGTGTAGTAAGGGATATAGTCTTGTGTTCAAGGATGAAAAATGTGAAATCAGAAAAGGGTTTAAAACTGTAATTGCTACTGGAAAAAGGATTGAAGGAAACATCTATCAACTTAAAGGTGCTGATGGAAATTTATTTATGTCTCAGATTAATGATAGTTGGTTATGGAATCAAAGGATGTGTCATATGAATTTTGACAATATGGTGAGAATAAGTGTTGTACAAGCTATGGGAGATTGATCAAAAATCACAAAGACGGTTAATGCTATCTACACGAATTGTCACTTTGGAAAACATGCTAGAAACACCTTCAAAACAAAAGAACAATCTACTACTGGATTGTTGGAATTGATTCATACAGATATTTGTGGTCCTACAAGGGCGAGAATTCTACAAGGTGATAGGTATTTTATGCTTTTGATTAATGATTACTATAGAATGACATGGGTTATTTTTCTTAGAGAGAAATCTGATGCACTAGACAAATTCAAAACATTCAAAGCTATGGTGAAAATGAAATGGATATAAAAATAAATTTTTTGAGGTCTGACAAAGATGGTGAATTCACCTCCAATGAGTTTAACATGTTTTGTGAAGTTCATGGAATAAGAAGACAATTGTCTACCCTTATAACTCCTCAGCAGAGTGGAGTTGCTGAAAGGAAGAACATGACAATTCAAGAAGCTGCTAGAAAAATGATAACAAAGGAAAGTTTACTTGAAGTCTACTGGAGAGAAGAAATTCACACTACTATTTATGTGCTCAACCAAGTTCAAATAAAATCTAACAGTTCTAAGACTCCCTATGAGCTATGGTATGGAAAGATTCATACTGTTAAGTATTTCAAGGTATTTGGAAGCAAATTTTATATCAGGAGAGATGAAGAAAATCTAGGAAAGTTTGATGCTAGATGTGATGAGAGTATCTTCCTTGGATACTCTACAAGAAGCAAAACTTAAAAATGTTACAATAAAAGGTTGAGAAATATTGTAGAAAGCACAAATGTCAAGGTTGATGAAGCATTGGAGAATTCAATTGAAGTAGATGGATATGTCTCAGATGAATCTAATTGCAAAGAAGAAGAAGAAAATGTTGAAGAACAAGAGATGTAGAATGAAGAGGAAGAAGCTTTGGAAAAGGCTCCTAGAACCCCTAAGTATGTGCAACAAAATTATTCCGAAGATCAGATCATTGGAGACAAAAGGAAAGGTGTATTGACAAGAAGCAAAGTTCTTGAAGTTGAGGTAAATTATTGCTTACTTTTTGAAGTTGAACCTAAGATTGTGAATGAGGCATGTAAGGATGAACATTGGATGAAAACTATGGAAGAAGAACATATGTAAATTGAGAAAAATAAAACTTGGGAATTGGTTCCTAGATCGGTAAATAAGAACATAATTGAAAGTAAGTGGGTTTTCAGAAATAAATTGAATGAGAATGGAGAAGTGATAAGAAATAAGGAAAGGTTTGTGTGTAAATATTACTCACAAGTTAAAGGTATATACTTTCAGGAGACATTTTCTCTAGTGGCTAGAATTGAAGCTATCAGAATGATTTTTGCATTTGTATCACATAAAGATTTCAAGGTTTATTGGTATGCTAATTTGAATGTAGAGTTGGAAGAAGAAGTTTACATGGAACAACCAGAGGGATTCCAGTTGTTAAATTAACCAGATTTGATCTGATGATTGAAAAAGAATTTATATGGCTTGAAGCAAGCTCCTAGAGCTTGGTATGCAAGGTTGGACAAATATTTGATTCAACAAGGTTTCAAAAAAGGTACTACAAATAGAAATCTCTATTTCAAAATTGAAGATGACAAGATCTTTATAGTAGTTGTGTATGTGGATGACATTATCTTTGGAGGAAATGAAACTATGTGTAAATTTTTTGCTGAAGATATGTAGAAAGAGTTTGAGATGTCTATGTTTGGTGAGATGAATTTCTTCCTTGGACTGCAATCTAATCAAACAAACAAAGGGATTTTCATTTGACAATCCAAGTATGCAAAGGAAATTTTAAAGAAGTTTGGGATGAATGGTTCCAAACTGATATGCACTCCTATGGTAATTGGATGTAAATTGAGTAAGGATGATGATTCACCTAAGGTTGATCAAAGAAATTAAAAATCCATGATTGGTGGACTATTGTATCTAAGTGCTACTAGACCAGATATCATGCATGCAACTTGTCTTGTGGCTACATTTCAAGAGGATCCTAAAGAAACACATGTTGCAACTATCAAGTGAATATTCAGATATCTAAAAGGCACTTCGGATCTTGGCTTATGGTATCCTAGGGATACTAACTTTACATTAAATGCTTATACAAATGCAGATTGGGCATGATGTGCCGATGATAAAAAAATTACAAGTGGTGGTGTATTTTTTCTTGGATGTAGATTGATGTCATGGTTAATTAAAAAGCAAGATTCAATTTTCTTATCCACTACAGAGGCTAAGTATATTGTTGCAACATATTGCTACACACAAGTTTTGTGGATGAGATGAACATTGAAGGATATCAGAGTTAGGTATGATGATTCCATCTCTATTTTCAATGATAATACAAGTGAAGTTGAAATTTAAAAGAATCCAATGATGCACTCAAGGACAAATCATATATCTATCAAGTATCACTTGTTGAGAGAAAAAGGTTATGGAGAATGAAGTAAAGCTTGAGTATGTACCTATAAAGGATCAAATTGCTGACATATTTACTAAGGCTCTTCATAAAGATACTTTTGAGTATCTCTGAGAGAAGTTGGAGGTTATTTCCCCTCCTTTCTTGAACTAGATGCATTGGTCCAATGGATCTATGGATCTATCTTCTTTCTAGATTGATGTTTGCTGGCTACCTCTCAGGGGGAGTAGGTAGTGTCATGTGTTGTCATTGTGCAGATGATTGGGTGTACTCCTAAGGGGGAGTATTTAGTGCTAGTATAGATCTTGGTTCAATGTCAAAAGGAGAGAACAATTAAAAACATATTTTTCCTTTGCCATTGATGTCAAAAGGGGAGAAAAAGTATCATGTGAAGAAGCTTATTCATTCAGAAAGGTTGCAAGAAAAGTTGTTCAAAACAGTTGTGTTGTCTTTGATGGATTTTCACATCATGTGTTTTCATCAATGAAAAAGGGGGAGATTGTTGAAAGTATAAAGTTTTTTCATTGATGTCAACTGGTTGGTGTTTTCATTGATGTCAATTATGTCCAGAGGAAGCTGGTTATTTACTATATATGTTGAGGATATTTAAAATATTGTAATAAAGAAGGTTTGTTGTTTGTGCATGTATAGTGGAGATGTTGAAGAAGTGCTATGAGTACATGGAGTTATTCTTATGTTGCTATGAATGGAAGTATGTTTGAATGAAGTAATGAGCTAAAATTATGATTATGGTACTTGGTCTCCAAGTGCTTTTGAGAAAATTTGATAAATAGAGAAAACAATGTCTTGTAGGTATTCATTGTTTGCTCCGGGATGTGCTCCATGTTTCTTCTGTGTTGATTCTATGCTTGTGTAGATCTGAGATATTGTTCATGGTTGCTAGTAGTTGCTATATCCAAAATTTGGGTTTATGGATCGTTGTATAGTGTGAGATATTTTCACCAGTTGTTCAATGATGTTCTTTATTGTCTAGGAGAAATGTATTTTCTTCGCCTTTCTCTACTATTTGGATGTAGGTTGTGCGAATTTTGGAAGTTGCTAATAATGAGTTTATCTTTCTATGTTCAAATTTCTACTTGATTTGGTGCAATAAAGTGCAAGTTTCACTTATCAGTATGCAAACAAGGGTTATATGTTGTCCTGAATTGAAGTAGTGTTGATGCAAAGCTTAGTTGAAAAGATTGATGAATTTTAAGTAATTCAAGGATTGTTCTGGATTGATTTCAAGTGAATTTTTACTATCTAAAACTTTTGGCTTGATCGAAGGAAGCGTGTACTTAATATCTATGGTGTTTTGTATGGGTATTGGCTGACCTTGTGTTTAACACTACATGCGAGGCTTGTGGAAGCATGTTGGGATTTTTTTGGGTCCTAATTAAGGAATTATGTAGGTCACCTTTCATTCCTATCCACCACAAGAATGTTTGGGTGCCGACCTATTTCAAATTTGAATGTATAACAGCCAGTGGCCAACATTGAAGAAAGTTTTGAAGAAGAGGATGATATAAATATGTATGATGTTGATGCAAGAGTGGGTGAAAGTGTAATAAGTAGATATATGCAATATTTTTGCAAGGGAAGTGAGATGTGAATTTGAGCAGAGTAGTGTGAATTTCATGTTAGGGTTCTGAAGGAAGTGAGTTGAAAGTATCCGACATCTTTCATGTGAGACTGTGAAAGTGTGCGAGCAATTGTGGTGGAATCTTTGTTGCATTGAGAAGTGTTTCTCTATGTAACATTATTCTTCAATCTTCTTGTATTCTTTGTGGCAGTGAACCCTGTCTGTGAGCCTTTTTGGATAGTGTGTCCTATTATGGTAGTGAGCCTCTTTGGTAGTGAGCCTCTGTATTCATTTTTGGAATTCTTTATATTGTGATCTAATCCTCGCTGCGGTTTTTCCGTCATTGGATTTTCCATGTAAATTTGGTGTTCTTATGTGTATGGTGTTGTGATTTCAGTTTCTATTATCTGCATTTCATATTTAATCAAACTAAGAGTATAAAGGTTTAATGAATGCTTGTGGATCTAATTACTATTGAGGGTTTTGAAGGTTTAAATTGCTACAACTAATTCACCCCCCTTTCAGTTGTCTTGTTCAACAAAACATGTACTTAGTGATTCATCACTCAACTCAATGCTTAATAACATATTAACAATAGTAGCATATACAACAATGAACATAA
Organism: Sequoiadendron giganteum; assembly: GCA_007115665.2. NCBI lineage: Eukaryota > Viridiplantae > Streptophyta > Pinopsida > Cupressales > Cupressaceae > Sequoiadendron > Sequoiadendron giganteum. The sequence goes on from CM021102.1 coordinate 574,245,919, forward strand.
AAAATAAATAATACAGATAACTGAACACATTACTGAATTTGAGTTTTTTGATTGATTTTCAAATGAAGGAATACATAAAGGAAATGCAAAGAAAACTCTACACAGAGCTGAGTTGGAACTTGGAAACTCATATTATCAAACCATTTTATTAGCTTTTGTGGCAAGTTCCACTGTGGAGTTGATGGAGGTGCCATTTGTTCTAACTAATGTTTTTTTACTTTAAAATTTGTTAACAATTCATGATTGAAATTGGAACTTGACTTGAATGTTTTTAATCAAAGTTTCATTCAAGGTTATTAGTGGTTTGATGGAATCCAAATAGTTCACCTCATCTGGATTATGAGGAAACCAGTTCAAATCAATCTTCCTTGCATCCTCCACCTTCTTTCTAAAATCATCCTTTCCAATAAATTTCTTAGTTGTGTCAAAAGCCTTTGGCAAACCAAACTCTGTCAAGTACCTTACCTTTTCATCCAACTTCTTCATCTTTTTTGTAGCCAAATCTAGAAATTTCTTTGTTTCACATATTTTCAAACACTTTTGAATGATAGATGACAACTTCATTGAGACATTAATCCGATTATTAATTCTTTTTTATTTTAATTCATTATCATTGGCTTTGTAGATAGTTTGCTAAATTTGATTCGTAGCTTTCTCTATTGAAAATAATTTTTTGTTGTCCATTAAATGATTCTTGAGCTTCCTATTATGTACTATCAGATCATCAATCAATTTAAACAATTCAAGCAAATGATCAATCCTCTGCATTATTTCCTCCTAGATCTTTTTTTCATATGCCTCATTGTTTCTCTTAAATGCAGTTAACTTATTTTGGCAAGAGTTTATTTCATTTTTTTGCTTCCCTCTGATCTATCACCAATCTTTCACTCTTTTTTTCTCTCATCCTCCAATTTTTGTTCCCACTGCTGATTTGCTTTTGTCAGGTTTTATTTTAATTTTTTTGAAGTGGATTTTTCCTTATCAAATTTCTTTTTTCTCTCATCTAACCTTTGCATCAGTTCATTCAATTCCACCTCTGTCTATTTAACCTCTTTTCTTGTAGATGTAGAGACATATTTTTTTATTCTTTTATTCTAATTCATTTATCTTGTTATTTGTTGTTTTCCTCTTTACTTTCTCATTTTCTAGGTCCGCTTGTAACTTTTCTTTTTGAATCTACAACCTTTTTCTCTCTCTCTTGCTTTAGCAATGATGTGTACACCAATTCATTGTTCCTCTTTGATACATTAATTTTGTCAAAAAAATTGCATCCAAAAAAATCTAATTAGAAATTGCTCACCTAAAATTTAGAGTGGTGCATTTGAATTTTTGGTTTAATTTAAATTGTGGGAACAAAAACCATATACTCCATGGTTTCTTTATTTGGGTAAAATGTGGGTAATGCCCTAGTTGTTGCAGGCTCTGAAGTTACAGTAGACGAACACTCTATCAGTTGCTTCCTTTATTTTTTATACATTTTTTATTTCTTTTTAAACTCATCATTGTAATCAAAACCTGGGGACACAAAAATAATGGAATGCTTGAATGACGAAGGAGTGCTTGCAGTTTTTGTTGCATCCACACTAACTAGAGGAGTTCTTGGAAATAAATCCTTTGTGGTGGAACTGGAAATTAAGGTAGTGGTATTGGTACTAGTAGTTGGACTTGGACCTATCATAATCCTTTTTCAAGCTTCAGTATGCCTTGATCATTGGGTGTTTGTGTAGTATCTTCTATTGTTGGCCTCTTGTGTATAATTTGTTGTTGTAGCACATGTTGAGCACTAATAGTAATACCCATACCATCGCCACCAATGGCAGTGCCAGTTGCACTAGTTCCTCCACCATGGGCATGTCCTAGTTGTGATTGTATCTGACCATGAGGATTAGGATTTGAAGCTATAAAAAAATGAATTGTTTCAACTATACTTGTATTCCCTTGGTCTATTTTATCTACTCCAAGGCCTCGTTTATCAATTGGTTTTTAAGGAATTACATCTATTTTTGTCCAAACACCTTCTCCTTTGGACCCCAAAGGACCACCTTTATAACCCATTTGGCTATGACTACTCCTGAAGTATATATTTGTTTTGTGGTATCACTTAAACCAGATTTGAATTTGCTTGCATCATCAGTTTCTTCACATTCATCATCATTTTCTCTACGTTCATTGGGATGCTCTATATTACACAAATTGCTAAACTTAGAATCTTCTTTGATCTCTTCAAACTCTGCACTAGCTTTTGGTTCACCCAGATCCTTCCCCATAGACCAAAAGATAATACTTTTTTATTGTGAACAATTTTTTTTCTCTACAATCCTTATCTAGAGGTTCTGGTATTTCTACTCTACTTGTAAGGTCCGTATATCTCACTTACCAAAAATAACCTTCGATAAGCAAATCAATTCCCATAATAGTATAAGGTGATTATTAAATGGTGCTAAAATGGAAATAATTAAATAAATTCATCATTAATTTCAAATGAAATTTACATTAATGAATCAAGGTGTATATCAACACAAGACTATGCCTTTGCAAAATTTAGTCATGTAGGCTTACACAAAATTTAGACATAGTTCAAAATATCAGTATTATGAGATATTAGAGCTATAAAATATTAAAGCGGTGAACTTTCTTTTTCAAGTGTTTCTATGAGTCAAACATAGATTATTCACATAACTATGGGACTTTAAAAGAAAACAAAAGTATCTTTAATAAAATTATTGACATGTTTTAAAGGTTCAAGTCTATTGATGCAATATTCTATAAATGAACACAAATGTCACCCTCACTTTCATTTTTCCTTTATGATGTTCATATTGAGTTCTTCATTCAATTGAATAAATTTCTAAAACCTTTCCTACAGATAAATTTACCATGTAACTGTACGCCATTGAACGTAGCTGAGAAAGATAACACATATCTGTGTAGATACCAATACCATTGACCATCATCAGAATGGCCTATCCTTCAATGAGATATCTAAGGAAAATTGAAATTCAAGCTTCCCTATAATAGTTGCCTTTTAATAATCTTTAGCAAAGAGAGAATCAAACTTTTCTGAGCAAGTGACTCTGAGGAGAGGGAGGCCGACGAACTCCATATGGAGAGCCACCTGTGGAAAGTTCGTTGCCTTTCCACAACCCAAAGGCTGATTCAAATGTTTCAATATATTTTTGTTTGGAAAAAAACTACTTTCCAGTCAAAAACAACGATTTAGTTTAGAACTTGGTGAATTGAAGACTGATTTGTATGGTATATAGATGATATTTATATAATCATTACTATTATATACAACAATATACACATAATTTGGTGTTCTGATTTTGACATTATAAACTCTATAAAACTATCAAAATTGTCAGTGATGAAAGCCTAGCTCGCTGGTAGAACAATCTCCATCATTCAGGGCTCTAAGAGTATTGATATGGTCTAATTATTTTGACACAGGGAAGTAAACTAAACTTTAGAGACAAATACCACAATTTACGTATAATGAGAAAAACTGAGCACGATGCATACATCTGCAACATATCTCTAGCCTACAAATATTGACAACCCAAAATTACACTATTAAGCAACAAGATGTCAATCATACCAAGAATAATCAAATATGCAGGCGACTAAAGCTACAGATCAATCGAACAAAGTTTCAGTAAAGAGAAACTGTAGCTTTGGAAGATATATTTCACTGCCCATGATCTAACCCTTTAGATTTGGCTCCATCGTCCCTTACACTATTTTTTGGTTGTTCTATTATGTGTGAAATCTATCCCTAGATGTGTGAAATCTGGTTGACAGAGTGGAGAGCTTCCCGAATCGCTCACACCTCTCAATCATCTTGTTTCCCTCATGCTTTCCTTGCCCAACTTTGCAAACTTCCCCTTTACTCTTGTTTTCTCAGATTGAATGTTTTGTGAACGAATCTTCTGTGTCCAGAGAATGAGAGATCATTCTCTTTTTATTATTTTCTTTCTTTTTCTTTTTCATTTTTCATTTTCTTGTTTTTGTGTTTTATTTTCTAATTTTAATTTTCTATTTTTTTTAATCTCTTTGCTTTATTTTTCAAATCTTGCTTTCTTTTCTAAGTTTACCTCATATTTATCGAATAAAACTAATATTAATTAACAAATATGATTTATTAACTTGCATCACAATTATCTTTAAAACAATAAATATTAATTCTAATTTCGAATAAAATCGATAGATGATTTAAAACTATTTTTATTTCCTCTAAGAGAAATTAATATTAACTGACATTTAATTAAATAAGCAATTATAATAATAATCTTTCTTATTAAATAAAATAAGACGCAATCATAACTAAATTATGCAAATATGACTGTTTTTTTCTAAGTGTGCGTGTGTGAAGATTCCTTTCACCACAAGTCGCCATTGATCGGCTAGATACCCCCTCCTCAATGATACTTTCTTTGTTGAGGGTATATTTCTGTTACACACATAAGTCAAGGTTTGGTCAACGATCATTAAAATAGTAATATTAAATTGAGAACTAATTATTCAAAGTAGGGGTCCTAACACTACTATATGGTAGACCATTTTTTTCATAAAAAATATCGTACCTCCCGATTCGCTTCTCTGATTCTCTTTGTTGGTGCAATGCCATAATTTCTACTGACAATTGTTCAAAAGAAATACCTTTCTCAACAACAATTTTTTCCATTGCTATTTTGACCTCATTCCAAGAATTCTTGTTTCTCAAATTTTCAAGCAAGGGTTTACTTTGATGTTGAATTCTGCTTGCAAGATTATTATTAGCCACAATCCTTAATTTAATGGTGTCACATGGATCATACTACTAGTGACAAACAACATCAATTTTTTTTTTTTTTCAAAAGATCATGTACCACACTAAATTTTTTTCTCTCTTGAATGTGAAGCCTCCACATGAAAAAGGTAAAAAAGGAAATATGGTCTTCTTTTGTTGATTGACAAAGTATAGTTGACAAATACTCTCCATCCGCCTTACATATTCCAATGCAAAAAACCCTTTATGTCACATGTATTGGAATTTTGTATGGCTCTGCTCTTGATCCATAAAATCTTAGCACAATATATTCTTCCATTAAGTACTAGTTAGCCAACTGTATTTTTTTTCTTAGTTGAATTTAATTTCTACAAGACATAGACAATCTAGGCATTGGAATATTTGCAATTGCTTGATACAATGGGGCCAAAAAGTAGTCTACAAAATGATTGTAGTTCCTTCGAGAATCATGCATTCTTATCTTAGTGGTCCAATCATATATTAGAGCCATTTTCTTTTCCTCAACATATGTATAGGGCTGAATTTGAAGCTTGTTGGTCTAAAACATTCCACTAAGTTTGAATAGAAAAAAATAACACAAGTAGGTTGTGAACCTACATGTCTTAGTGGAACCTCCTTTAATCATTAATTTTTTTTTATGCATGAACTCTAAAATGTGCTCAAAAAAATTATATTTGACAAGTCCATCAACATAATGAATATTAAATACCATTTCAAGGAGGCTTGCACCCACTTCCAAATTGCTATCCAGTCCAAGGCAAAATGCTAGCATGGAAATTTAGTATCCTGAAACCATGGTTTAAAAATTACAAAATCATAAGCTAGTGATAATTATGACAATAATTCTAATAATGTTAGTAATAATAACTTTTATGGGCGCTGGCAAGAAGTTGAGTCCACTTTTTGGCCAAAAAGTGGAAGTGTTTTCCCTAATTTTCAGAATTTGACACATTTGACTTTAAAATTTGAAACACTTAGAGATGAAATTTTCAAAAAAGTCAGTAACCATAATATGTAGTACTCAGAGTCTAGTTTCTAAATATATAATTTATTTCAATACCCAGATTGTACAAATTGAGTTTCAATAGACGTTTCTAAAAACCACTGTTTAAAAGTCACTTTTTTTTTTACCATACCATGCACATGTACGACATCCATATTTTGACCTAAATTATCGTATTTTTCTAAATCCTTTTGGGAAAATATTTATGATTCACTGAAGCTTGTTTTCGATATTTTTTTGTAATTTTTTATTGATTTTTTTTTTTTGTTAAATTTTTATTAGGCATATTTGTCGTTTTGAAAATTCATCATGTACAACACGCATAAGATGACCTAAAATTATCATTTTTTGATTTTTTTTTTAAAAATTGAAAAGAATTGTCTGAAGTTTGTTCTTGTGCAATCCATTCGTCAAAATGTTATGTTGATTAAAAGTTATTAAAATAGTAAAAAACCCTGATATTTAAAGTTTATAGACCAGTTTCATCATAAATTAATTGAAAAATAGAAAAAATAATCCAATTGTAAAAAAATCACATATTTGGAATCTACAGTGTCATCTAAAATGGGTTTTAATTTCGTCAAAAAATTATGCAAAAAAAGTCATTAGCCATATGTCCAAACTCAGTATTTTTCTCTAACATTGTTAGGACCTTCAACTTATAGGGCAAACCAGGTTGAAGGCCTAGGTTCGGATTCCCAATGCTTTTCCCGAACCAAAATACAACGCAGAAACCCGACCACAAAGCAAATATAATTTAAAATTTTAGGAAATGAGATCCCGTTTACAAAACAGGATCCTGTTTTGTAAAGCGGGATCCCATTTTATTAAAAAAATGTTTTTTATGCTTTTACAAAATGGGATCCCATTTTGAAAATTTTCCAAAAATGGACAGTTTCCAAAAACAAAAACTTTTCAAAACGGAATCCCATTTTGAAAATTTTTCATTTTCTGCTTTTCAAAAAACGGGATCCTGTTTTTTAAAATATGGGATCCCATTTTTTGATTTTAGGCTCAGGAACCCAAACCTAAACAGGATCCCGTTTTTGCAATGCCGATTTCATTTTTTTGGCTAAGGCAAAAACTTCCACATTTCGTGGACTCAACTTCTTGCACTTACCCTATGTCCAAAACTAAGTCACATTTCATGATTAGAGGCGTGTTCTGCTATAATATACCTATTTCAACTAAAATGATAGTGGACTAATTGAGCTAGTATCATTCCTAGGTTGATGAGATTTAATTGGTTTATAGATAGGGTAATACAAGTGAATTTAAAGCATCAATTATATACAACTCCTAAGAGATTGATTACTTTAAAATCACATTACACATCATAGTATCTCAATCATGAACTCTTATTTTCTTACCTCCTAAACTTGAAATTCAACTATAGCTCGGGTTCATATTATTGATAATGGTGAAGGGTGATTGTAATAATTCACAACATTTATTACAAGTCTCCTCCTAAATCCTAACTCCTCTTAATAAGTTAGTGTTTATATACTATTCGTTTGATATAAACCTAAATTTCTCAATAAAGACATAGTTTTGACCAAAATAAGGCTATAAAATCCATAAGTAAAATTCATAGCACATGTATGATATAAACAATAATTAATTTATCCAAAAGACTATTACAACTTTCATATTGTCAACTTAGGTCATTACCCCTCCTCCCCTTTAGTTCCTTAATACCTCGATATATCTTAACTTTAATAAATGACATTAATGTGTTATGATGTTATAATAGAGATACACTATACATTGCTATGGTAGCTCGTATGCACTTCAAAATGATAGCCACAAGGAAATCTATATTTATTTACATGGATCTAGATAGATGAAAGAAAATTAAAAGGGTTTGATTTTAGGGAACTATCTACAAGTTATTTCACCTTTGTCATATACATCTTCCTATGTATAAAATTATACTATTGAATCAAGATAGGTTGTAGATATATGCAAGGTATTTTAATGTGTATCTTAGCAAGTTGACCCACTATCATGAGATTCAAGCATCTATTTGTTTATTCTATAATGATAATGTCTTCTCAATTTTATGTTGATTACTAAAAGCTAAGTTATATCTAGGATAGAGTAATAATCTAACGAAATGAAAAATAATATCTCTAAGATATAGGTTTAGTGGAAAGTTGTTATTCTATGAAATTTCTAGTCATACATTGTCGTAAGTCATTTTATCCTTCCGAGTTGGAATGAAGATTTAGATAGGGTAAAGAAGACATATTTCAACTCAGATTTTTTAACTCTACATGATGGATAATGGAATAATATACATGATGTGGCTCTACCAACTTAGCATACAAAGGAATTACAATTTCTTATGACCCACCCAAAAGGTATGCATTGGACTGATAGACAAAAAAGGAAAATTATAGATCCCCCTCAAGTTGGTAATTAATATATATTATATCGTTTGTAAATGCTTGAATCATAACCATATGAGAGCAATGAGAATTCAAATAAACATCAAATGGAAATTCTATCACCCTTATCATAGCACCTATCCAAAATTTCAGAATACTAATTTCTAAATTTGATAGGACACATACATATTTTATTTATGGTATGGAAAAGTTAAACAAACATAATGAATGAGAGGGTAAAGTAATTATGTGACCATGGAGGCACTTGGAAATTACCGGGTTCTCGATAGCTCCTCTTGCTATGCTCAAAAGATTAAAAAAATTCAACTCTTCTTAGAATCCTTCTACTAGCTTGTGCCTTCTATAGTTGCTTTTCCTGGGCTACTTTCTTAACTCAGCATATTTCTTTAAATTTAGATCAAATGTACACTTCTGCCATCATTATTAAGAAGTTTCTCCCTCTTTATGAGGGCTAAAATAAATGGCTCACCAACAAAAGAAAATAATTGAGAATGGAGAATGCCTATGAAGAATGTCTGGCACCATTCTTATATTATTTTTCCCTTCATTTGTGCCTAAATGGTTGCATAGAACTAACATAGATTGAGGGTCATAAAAAGGTAAGTGAAGTTTGACTACTCGACGTGGAAGTATCCTTCCTTCCACGTACCTCTTGTTACTTGGTGCATGGTGGTTTCAACTCTTAGTTACCCCTATTCAAAATATCACATATTAGAATCAAACATGTCCCTCCTTATAGGCACACTGTACAATTTATATGGGGGCTATCTGACTCTTGCAATCTAAAAAAAAATCAAACATGTATTCTACTTCAATGACTATAATAGGTGGTGAAAATTGAAGCTTCTTTGGAAATGTGGAGATAGTCAAACATGCATGGTTTGGTGTTAAAATAGAACAATAACTTCATAGCATCGTATTTTCCATGACTCAAGTATTTTGGTTGTTGATATTTTAATATGTTTTATTTTCCACGGGTAAGTAATAATTGTCATATGCTTTTAAATATTATGGCAAATAATATTCATTTATTTGGTTAATTTGTTTAAATTTAAATAGTAATACATATTTATTTTAAAATAACCAAACAATATATTTAAAAAAAATTAAATAATATTTATCAATATAAAAGGGGTTATGAAAATGATCCAAATCATCCTTATATAAAGGATAAAACTTGTAATTTTGGCCACCAAATTGATAAGGATTCTTGCCAATGCATATATATAGACTACAAGAGTCGAAATTGGGTAGCTGCCCCTATAAACTACAATGCGCTTAGTAAAAAAAAATCACGTGACCGGTGACATTGGTGTGACACGCCCTTTGGTACCACGAAGACAATGGGGAGACTAGACCTCGTGACCTCTTTCCTGCAACATGATTTTTTAACCAATCGAGTTACCCCCCCTCCTGCCAATGCAAATATATTAAGCAATAAATAATCCTCAAAATTTGTATCAGAACATGTGCCCATGTTCTCTAAATTGGAGATATATAGGATAATTATAGAAAAGTGTCTTTTGACACTATATCTTTGCATGGAATTAGTATCCTAGCTTTTCATCAAGTGTAAAACTAATGATCAAATTTTATATTTTTTCATTTCTTTTCATGAAAGTTCATGACTAAGTGAAAAAAGGCACCGATCACAATTAAGGTCAATTATTACCTTATTGGGGGAAAATGAACCATGTTTTTTATTTTCATAGTGTCTCAATCAAGGTGTTGCATTCTAGTTTTTTGAATGAGTGTAAACATTGGTTAGGTTTCCATTTTTTACAAATTATACTCTAAAATCAATGGTGGAAACATTTTGCAACATTTATTTATGGGTCTAAACCACTTTTTCATATTTGACTAACACAAACTATGTTTACATAAAGTGCAAGATCATTCATTATATCAAATAAACTATCCATGTTCATATTGAAAGGAAAGTTGACTATATCCACACCAATCTTATGAGAAAAACAATGTAAGTAACATATCTATACAAATTTCAATAGTGTAATAGCTAAGAGATAGCACAAGATAAACCTTAGGAAAAAAATTGAGGAAAAATCCATCCTCCAAAGTACAATCAATGTATCGATTTCAATAACAAGATTGCAATACAATCTACAGTTCCAATGATTTTAGCAAGAGACACAAGAGATCTTCAACTCTATTTTTTGAGTTAACTAGAAATCTTAACCAATGAATAAGAGGTTTCTCACCCATTCTAATCCATATGCATTTATTTATAGGCACGTTATGATAGAAAACCACTAAGTACAATTCAACAATGTAGGGCTTTCCTCTCCTATGTCTACTCATTTTTCTTTTCTTTTATTTCTTCAATTTACCAATTTATTTCTTCTTGTTTTTTATTATAGGTAAAACAGGTTTTGATGGGGCGTTGAAACCCAACACAAATAGGTTCTACAGGGACTTGAAACCCGAACAAAGAGAGAGACGCTAAAAATAAAAGATGCAGACCATCACCAACCTAAACAACATCAATCATAAGGAGAATGACAAGACTAAACGAGTTGCACCAATCAAGTTTAGAAAGGGCCTGAAACGCAATTACAAGGAGGTTTTGATAGGGACCTAAAACCCCTAGATAAACTTGAGCACCACTTGAATCAACCAGACGTTAGCAAACCAATTGCTCAGAACATTCAAATCTGAGCCCAGAAAAATAGAGAAAAAATGGTGTAGAACACCAACAAGACCCTTCTTCTTAGTAAAACCAATAAGTCCAAACACCCCACCTCAATAGGGGCTTTGAAATGCACAACAATTTTGTTCAAGAAATTAGCTTCCCTCCAACACAATTTCACCCGGTAGCAGGAAACCAACTCCATCTCCACCTCTAAAGGAGAGAGCTCCCCTTGAAAGGATGTCACGACCAACTAATCCACCACATCTTGAAATCTCTAGCACAATTTCTTCTTGTTTCTCATACATATTTATGTAATAATCTATTGTATGGATTTTGGATTTCTAGTGATCCTAATCAAACAATCATTTAGTTAATTTTTCTTGTTACAAACCCTTTTGATTGCTAAATTAAAAAATTCCTTGATAAACCACCTAAATATTTTTCCCATCTTGTGTGCATTTCACCTCTTGGTTGTGGTAGCCTATAATTACATTATCATCCAAATCTTATGTTTCTCAATATACAATATTTAATGAATAACTTGCTCTCTAAGAAGTCAAGGGGATTCCATAGAATGCGATACCTACTTATTAGTGGAATCAATTTACATCCTAAAGGTTGATGTCTCATTTAATCCATTGTGGTTAGTTTATCTATGCTACCAATCTCATGCCATTGTGAAAAATAGTTGGTTCTTGTGATTGGATTGAGTGAATGGTTTTACTCATGTTATCATCTACTTTGTTTTTTGGTTGTGGTTGTTCAACATGAATATTTCCACCTAATACACATACCTCTACTATTATTTAAATATTGTTGCACCTCATACTCTTTTAGTCCAACCAACTTTAATATGCTCTGCATAGTTGTCACTTCATCTTTTTCTTCAATGTAGAAGGCCATAATTGACTTCATGTTATTTGAAAGTTCATTGTGATAGTGACCAAATTATAGTCTTTAAAATAGTTGCTTTGATACTATTAATATAAGGACAAGTTGAAACATTTTCTATGAAGTCCCATCCAATTAATTTTGTCTTATCTCATTTTTGGGATATTTTCCCACTATTTTGGACATTAGATATTTGAAATATGTCTTGAAAGAGGATAACATAATTACCTCTAAGGTTTGAAGATTATGGCCAATATAAATTGAAAAATTCACAAGGTCAATGATCAAAATATCTAGCCTCTTGGGTTGTGTTGAAAGTACTGGACAATTGTCACACTGATAGAAAAAGAGATGTCTATTTGTGGGTGGAATTCCTCTAGGAATAGATCTATCTAAATGATATATCTTTATAATATTTTCCTTATGATCTAAGCATGTATTTTAAATTTCACTAGGAATAGATCTATCCAAATGATGTATCTAGGTTAGAACAATTGCCTTAAATCATTTAAGCATGTGGTTGAGTTTTGATGCATGCCCTTAGTTTAGAGATGTCATTTTTCAATTATTTCCTTTCTTTAAACATATGAAATATTGGTATTCTCTGCTACATTGAACCAATTCACATAATTTAAATTCAATTCAATTTTTGACACAATGTGAGGGATACTTGTTGGCCCCCACTACCCTCATCCCTCTAACCCTCCCAATTTAGCAATTAATCTCATCCCACAAGTCTTTCATCCTTACATACTTGCCTTATCACAATTCTATATTTTATTACCTCATATATTGCAATGTAAAATATTTCCAAGATATTGTAAAAAGTACTCATGATGCTTGGTCTTAACATCATTGTACTATCTCAGTTAAGTCTCTTGACAATATTGATTGTCAAACTTAGAAAATGTCTCCAAAACCCATCCCACTATGATTTATGTGGAAAAATATTTATGCAAGTATTATTCCTTGCTTAAGAAAATGTTTACTATGAATTTCTTGGTCTTAGCACCATTGCGCTATCTTAGTCAAGTCCCTGAAAATCCTAATTATCAAACCTAGACAATGTTTACAAAACCCATCCCGCCATGATTTATGTGGAAAATCATCCATACAAGTATTTTTACTTCTTTGATTAGAGATGCCATTTTTCAATTATTTCCTTTCTTTAAACATATGAAATATTGGTATTCTTTGCTACATTGAACTAGTTCACATAATTTTAATTCAATTCTCTTTTTGACACAATGTGAGAAATACTTGTCGGCCCCCACTACCCTCATCCCTCCAACCCCCCCAATTTAGCAATTAATCTCATCCCACAAGTCTTTCATCCTTACATACTTGCCTCATCACAATTCTAGATTTTATTACCCCATATTGCAATGTAAAATATTTCCAAGATATTGTAAAAAGTACTCATGATGCTTGGTCTTAACATCACTGTGCTATCTTAGTTAAGTCTCTTGACAATCTTGATTGTCAAACTTAGAAAATATCTTCAAAACCCACCCCACTATGATTTATGTGGAAAAATATTTATGCAAGTATTATTCCTTGTTTAAGAAAATGTTTACTATGAATTCTTGGTCTTAGCACCATTGCTCTATCTTAGTCAAGTCCTTGAAAATCCTAATTATCAAACATAGACAATGTTTACAAAACCCATCCCACTATGATTTATGTGGAAAATTGTCCATGCAAGTATTTGTCCTTCTTTGATTTTTTTACCATGCATTTATTTATTTAAATTAATTCAATAGCATGACCAAGTCCAAGTTCAATCATATATTTTCACAATTAGATACATTAATTTAATTTTTTTCATCTATTAGCATAGTTGGGGTTCCTTCATTTTAGTAGTTGTCAATTCTAACAACTACTAAGGGAAATTTTTGGAAGGGATAACCTCTTTGTAACCGCTCTGGTGAAAAAAATTCGGGTTCTACATCTCATATAAAACCATCCATCTTCTCCTCTGGTAGTTCTCTTTTGATGGGATTTAGTTCACTATTAAATCGGTATTCATATTAATCTCAAATTGGTTGATAGAAGTGCCAAAAGCATCTACAGTTTGTCCATTATTTTTGTAATTGGATTATAATTATTTTAATTGTCATTTGGGTTGAATAAAGTGTCAACCTTATCAGATTTAACATAATTTAATAACCCCATTTTTAAATTGGATTGTCCTTCAAACTATTCTCTTTGCATTCCTCGTATCTACTACCATAATGCCTTTAGTAAATGATAAAGTCTAGTAATTGTCACTATATACATTATATTTGATAGGAGTATACCATAATTATACTATTCGTTTAAGACCCTTGACATAGAATATGTTATCCTTTCCACAAGTAAATAACAATTAAACAACTAATTATGATTATTTTATTGATTAGGATGTAGGGTTGAGACTAAAAGCTAGTAACATTAAAGGAAAAAATAGTGAATGTGTTGCAAGTATATCATCTTTTTAAGAGTGCTAGAAATGCAATTTGAAAATTTCATAATGGAACGTATATATTAAATATATTGATAGTGGAGATGCAATGGATATCATTTGAAAGACAACAATAAAATAAAATAGTTCACTAATTTTAATGACGAGTGAATTGTTAGGTGTATTTAGTACACTTATAATTGTTCTTTGGTCCTACATAGTTTTAAAACCAACCAACAAGGACTTTTCCATATTGGTCTGCTCAAGTCTAGAAGAACTTGAGATCTCACTAGGGTGCAATAAATCATTGAGACCCCTTATAAGTTATTGTCGAGTGCTTCTGGCTTAGATTGTGTTGCATTTTTTGCATCAACATTTCAGATCACACTCCATGATCCATCATCAAGATAAAGGAGAGAAAAAGGAGTAAAAACCATGTCATGATCCATCACACTCCTTTGTAAGTTTTTAGCCTAAATGTGCATGTCATGACCCAATTTCCCTTACCACTCTTTAAAGTAGATAAAATAGGATTTGGCCTAAAAACCACTTTTGATTATTAAACCCTAATAATAATTTGAAGTGATTTTTGTTGATAAACAAGATACAATCATAGATTTAGTGTTTGATACTCATAATGTTGACATTTAAATTATTGAGTTTCCAATTTAAGATATATTCATGTGTTTTATGCCTATGTAGAAATGATTATGCGATGTAATTCCCAAGTAGAAACTTAGGTTAATTTATTATTTATTAATGTTTGAAATGATGTGGATTTATTAATATCTCCATGATTTATTTTTATTTCATAAAATGTCACAATGAATTGGTTTGAGTGTGCATATTACATAGGCAACATGAGAATCCAAACAAACTAGAAGGGGATTTTTCCCACGAGGTCACTCGATTGACATATGAAGTAGTGATGCAATACCATGTTTAGTAATAATGAAAATGGGAGTTGACATGTTAGAATGACATTTAGTTGTAAGATTAAAACAACTGAACACATGATTAAACAAATCATAGTTAAATAGATGAATGCTCATCATAATTGATGATATAGGTTTTTGAGGAGAATAAGCCTAGAGATAACCAATATTTAAATGATATAATGAATTAAAGGATAAAATAACCTTAGGTTAAAAGAAATATAATTGATAAATAGAAGTGATTGATTGAGGTGGAAAGGGATAAATACTAATTAAAAGAGTAGGTCACTAGATGGAAAGGATAATTGAAGAAATACAAACCATATGGAGTCAACTCTAAATGAGTTTCAGGGAGGTTGAGGAATTAAATGATATTGCAAGAAGGAAATTACCGTAAGGGTATGGTGGGAGTTATAACACAATCCAAGTTAACCAGTAAAATGAGATGAAAATTTTGGCTAATGGAAAACAAGATAAATTGAAGAGAAAGTAAGCAAGAATATTTTTTTTGTCTCTTTAGAAGTCATTCAAGTATCTTTGAGCATCAACACATCTATCATAGTATTTGAAGAATCAAAATGGGAGGAGAAATTTGGAGAAGCATAGAGTACATACATTTAAAGGAGTGCAAAGAAATAGGAGGAGAGATGAAAACAAATGTATATGATTGCTCTTTAGCATCCATTTTGAATATTAGCCTATTGGTTGTTGTATAGTGTATTGTAGTCTAATTAAAATTTAATAAAATACTATAAAAATTTATCTAAGAAACCAAATAAGTTTTCAAGAGAGTTCTATAAGATATTTTGATGCTCAATTCCCTAAAAACTATTTGGCATAGGGTAACCCTATGATCAATTACATTTTTATCTTGAAATTGTGAGAAAATCTAGATAGTAAAGCTAGAATTAGCTCTAAATAAGTGCTTGGATGTCATATGGAATACGATAAATATAAACTAAGGTTGTACAAATTCAAGATCTTAGTGGGTCATGTTGAGGCCACCACCACGACGCTAGAGATCAAAGCTCTAATTCTTGTGTTCAATGCCAAGGAAACCACTAGATTTGGAATTATGTGAAAGGGTTGGTGCCCTAGATTTTGTGATGCCTTTCCATGATTTATCTGAACTTGGTCCCATGATTCAAGAATGGTATTCTCAATGCCTTCTATATTTTTTGATTGATGATTGATATTCCTTTTTACACAAGTCCTAGTAAGGTTAGAATTAGTTTACATCTAGTTTAAAGTTTGGTTGGGGCCTATGTGAATATGTTAAAGTTATCCCAGAGGTACACTTTATAGTATTTTTCTAGGGACAAATTGGTTCTTGCATTCATAGTCATCGAAATTTCTAGTGACAATTGAGTTGTACATGCCATCCTCTTTAACTCTTATGAAATTGAATAACTGTTGTGGGGGTGGCTATGTCGAGAAATAGTTTTATGCACATTTTTGGATAAGATGAAGTAGACATAGATTGAATTAGTGTTAACCCCTTAGTGATTTTGTACCCATGTGTGTCTATTTATATTAACTAAATTAACTATATCTCGTTTTGAGTGTTTGCATAATGATTGTATACATATTGTTGTATCAAGTGTTATATTCTAACACATAGGTGACATGGAAGACAAGAACAATCATGTAGGAAGTATCCTATTAATCCAACATCATGTCACAAATAAATCAAAGTGTTGTATAAGATGATGGTCCATGTTGATTTAAGTGGACAATATTAAAATTCTAAAAAGAGGAAAGGGGCAATGTACCACAGTGGTTGACCTAGTATGTACTTGATAGTCTATAAATAATTTTGGATGTATTTTTTGATCTTCATGATGTAATTTAATGGGTGCTTTAAAAAACTAATAGTGAATTAGTTATAATTTGATAATGAGTCCTTGTAAAGGTGTATCTTTGGTTAGTATACTTAGATGATGCATACTTGGTGTTTATAGAGCTTGATTATCTAAGAGGATTCATCCAAGAGGATGAGTTGAGTAGCAGAGACTTAGAAGACTCAATATGGACTACAAATTTGTTTAACTTCTATTTTTGTTGTAATGCTTATGTTGTCTTAATGGTTACATGGATATGTACAAGAGTAGTAGGAAAAATCCTTTAAAGAATATTGGCTAGATGAGGGCCCTAGTGTGGTAGGAATCCCCTACATAAGAATTTAAACCCATAAATGCTTGCATTGAGTCCTTTGAGAGGTGGCTCGATAAAGTAGTATGAAGAATCAACTAAAGGATTCTAGTAGTAGCCACAAGCAATCATTTAAAAGTGTGAGGGATTATTCAATGTTGTATGTTATAGGAAGGAATCTACCATGGGTGAGGTTGAGTTTGAAATCTCTTTGTTAATTTTCTTGTACAAAGTATTGAGCTTTTCGATAGTCAAAATTATTTTATTCTTGATTGTATAGGTAGATGAGATTATGCTAAGTGCCTTGACAATAGTGTGAGATAGAGCCTAGGGTTAGATGCTCACATTATCAAACCATCAAGTAACTAAATGGTTTTATTTTCTTATGATACCGGATGTCAAGTTGAGATTAAATTAGGTTGTAGTGTAAATCAAACCAGTTATATAGGATCCTTTTTACTTGTTTGTTGAAGTAATAATTATATTTAGGTCAAATGAACAATCGATAAAAAATGTGGATACCACACAAAAGAAACAAAACATGGAAGAATAATTTCCATATCAAATAATAAAGTAATATATTTGATAGTCAAAATAAAAGAATCTTTAGAGGTCCACCAACATGTGAAACCCATCACCATTAATATACCCTTAACCATTTGAGGAACAGTCACAAAGACTTTGTAATACAATTGATGAGGTGCATTCCACACTCTACCAAGAATATAAATGATTTGCATTGACTTGGAGAGTTATTACAAGACATTATCTCATAAATATGTACCTAGGAGGGAAATTGATTTGCAAGATAAACATGTGTAGTTTGGAAATAAAACATTTATGCCATTCTTTAATAAATTATAACTAATGCTTCCTTGATATTTTAGATGTGGCAAACCATCATAAAATCTAATGTTTTCTATATGACAAAGGTCATTCTAACATTTAATCTATGCTCTAACATATGTTAACTTTATGAGGTGTGTGCATGTGATCTTTTCACATAGGGTCATGTAGGCTATGTAGGAGTTTAAGTCTTGTGCCATGATTTGTGTAAAGGAAGCTTGCATGAGGGTTGAGATGCACTCAAATTGACTCATGCCAAGACTAACATGATATGAACAAGGTCAAAAATAGTGTACCTTCAAGAAAGAGGGTTCATGAGGTATAAATGATAACTCAACAAATAATACATACCTATACATGACAACTCAATGTGCAACAAGAAAAACAAACATGTGCACAATTTAGGCTTTCATGTGAGAACTACCATAACAAATAATTCTTTTGGGTTGGAAGATTGCACCAATCCAAGGATAATCCTACATCATTTATGGATTTAAGTTATTTGTTGTAGTAAATTGATCTAATATTTGGTTTCATCCCAATTGAATACATGGTCAAATTTGAATTATCCAACATTAGATTTTATTAGATTTAACCCTGGGGTCACTAAGTGTAAAGAAACTAGTAGTCAAAATCATGAGATCCACTTAGCTCTGATGATGTATCACCTTGGTGTGCGCAAGATTGCACTAAATTATTGACATAGAGTTTTGAGATCAAGAAACATGCCTCTCTCTTGAAGCATCAATATCATTAGAGGTATCTTCTCTATGTTCTTAACCTTTTACACATCTCATATCCTTAGAGTGGGATTACATGACTAGCATAACCTTCTTGCATGATTCATTGTACTAATTCGTTGCAAATATGTTGGTCTACTTTTGGATCCCATGTGGATAGTTAAACCAAAAAACATAGTTAGATCATATTTGAGATTCTATAGGACCCCTTAGAAATTTTAAATCTCCTAATTTGATCTAATCCTAGTTTGGGCTCGATATTAGATTTAATTCTTGTTAAGTGATAGTTAGGTATGTATTCCTAAGCTCCATGCCTTATTTATTTTCTAGTTTTACTTGGTTGAATGCTAGTTTTGTTTTCTCAAGCAAGTGGGGTGAGGTCATGCCATGCGTTTCTCCATAAAATGTTGGTGACTCTTACCATAGTCTTGTGAAAGGTTTTTTTTTCTTTTTAAGTACTAGGTGTCGAATTATGGGTGAATTGGGTTATGAGATATTGGGTCTATAGTAGACACCACACCACTTTTACCATATATTTTCCTCTAAGTTATTTTGATTCAAAGATTGGATCCAATCTTGATATTTAATTTGATTAAGTTAATATTGGGTTTGCAAGTTTGTAAGCCAATTTGAAGAATCCTTAAGTGCCAAGTGTTAGATAATGATTAGTCCATATGGTATAGAATTCCCATTGAGTTGTTTACAAGTGTATATTAAAATTTTATTTGAGGGCCATTAATATTAATTTTCCTAGGTGTGTGAGATTTTACCAAATATTCATGGGTCTTGCAAAGTGTATGTAAGCCATGGTTTTATTAATTTACATACGCCTCCTAGATCTGATCTTTTTTCTTGACATGTTACAATGATCAAAGTTTGTATAACATTTTCTTTAGAGTTTGATTGGATGAGTTAGTAGGGAGCCAATGAATAATGCATGATGTTTCCATGCATTTTGTGGGCCTAAGGAATCTTGGTAAGCTGGTGAACAGTATTATGTCTTGATTTAACCTAATTGTTTCAATTGAATTTCATGTGATATTAGAGTTAAGCCCATAGTTGTTGGGAGACACGTCTCCTACCCTTGAGACGCATCTCAGAGATTGGTACGCATCTCTAATATTGGAGAAATCTCTAGAAACACCTCCAAAAGCATGGAAACTTGAAGTTCCATCTCCCAAGTCTCCTGGTGTCTCCCAATAGAAATTTTGGCATCTCCTGTGAAATTTATAAGCATTAAAAAATTATAATGTGAAAAAATTTATAATGTCATGATATTTTTTATAAATTATTAATTTATAAATTTATATTTATATTTAAAAAAGATGGTATCTCCAAGTACCCCTGTCTCCTATTTTCAAAAAAAGTCATACCGGTACCCGTACCAGTCTCCCGTATTAGCACTAGTACTAGTATCCTGGCAACTATGGTTAAGCCCTATATCATTCAATGTTTTGAGTTTGATGGATAATTTAGTTTTAGTGAGGGTGTCAAAGTTGATTACAGATTTATTCTATCAAAAGATGAAAATGATAGATTACAATGGATTGATTTATAAATGAAGACCCCTTGGTTATATAGAAAAGGTGAGACATAGGATTAGACAAGATCATGACAAGTGTCTTAATCCTATGACATGAGACAACTAATATTAAATTACCTAGGACACAAGAAGTAAATGACATAAATTAAGATTTAATATCAAATAATACTTCTAGAAAGATTCCTAGGACCTAAGTAAACTTAACATGTGAATAGGAGCTACTAGGTGAACTAGTTAGGTAAAACACCTTATTCACACCAACAAATTATATCCTTATTTTCTTAATCTTTATCATTACATAGTTGTGCACATAAAACATTTTTGCATAGATCATATTTAGCTACTTTTTGACTATATATCTTTTATCTCCTTACATTACATTCTATCTCTATCTATTTAGTTCTATCATTTTTTCTACGTTATCCTTCTTTTCCATTTCCATTATATATCTCTCTTGGTGAAACTTCCTCTTATAGAGTTTTGACCTTATTCATTCTTAGAATAATGTCTAGGATTTATGCTTAAAATGTTTGTTTGGGATTGATCCTCATAATATTTCTCTAGGTTGTTTCGCCACATGGACCACACGTACAAAAAAATAATCATTCCATTGGGAGAAGGTATTTCCTCTCTTCTCATTCAAGAATCTCTTGTTGGCCTTGTCGTTGTACCAAAAGATCGACCTGTCAATGCCCGATACAAGCTAGAGTTAAGATCCACGAGAGATGATTAAACCATGTCACGAATCACGAGCGCCGCACTAAACAACCAAGGAGACCAAGGGTGCACAACTTGCAACAATCCCCCCAATGCAAGTGAGGGATTCAAACTCATGACCAACTCTGATACCAATTGTTGGCTTTGTCGTTGCACCAAAAGATCGACTTGTCAATGCCTGATACAAGCCAGAGTTAAGATCCACAGGAGGCAGTTAAACCATGTCATGAATCCCGAGCATCGCGTTGAAAAACCAAGGAGACCAAGGACGCACACCTTGAAATATATCTTCCTCTTAAGGGTTGGTTTATGCTTTGTTAAACAATTTCCTTTGATCATGGCTTGTATTATTCATCATTTAGTCACATACTAGAAACATTATCATTTTGTTCAATTAATCCCTAGTGATGGCCTCATTATGCTTCTTGCACTAATTTTCACCTTTCCTTCACCATTATTTAGAGGAAACATCCATAGAGAATAAACATCTTGGTTGTCCCAAAGAAGGTGAATTTTGTCATGTAAAGGATCATTAGAAAAAAAAACCCTTCTCTAAGGAATGATCATTTACAACTTGAAGCATCACCTTCCTCCTCATACACACATGGGTGATCTTTCTATCTTTATGGTTCTTTTTCATCCCATGTGTGTACAACTCCAATTCTAATTGATCTAAGACTAGAAGAAAAATTTGTCTCCTCAATATCCACTCATGCAACTTGGAGTTCCAAGAATATCACATTTGTTACTAGCAGGCTAAGTAGAACCTCCCAAAGACTTTAAATTGTTTCAATATATCCCTTTAGGGTTTTATTTCCCATTGTTTTTCCTCAGAGTTAAGAACAAACTTCCATCAACTTTCTCTATCCTCCATCTATACAAGTTGTCAACCTCTTAAATCCCACAACGTACTACCCATTGATAACTACTTGTGATAATGTAATAAATTTGACTATTAGACTCCTTTGCAAAGCTGTTTGAGATTTTTCTTCCCATTTTGTAAGGCCTCACCTTGTGTGTGACTAATCCAACCCTAAAAATTCTAACTCGTGTGTTCCATTAATTTCTAGTGAGTTAGATTGGAAATGATAAACAAAGTACTTATGTGTTGTCGTGATTGGAATTGCATTAATAAACCCTAGGGTAAACTCTTACCTTTAATACACTAAAATATGAATGTGTTTAAAAAACAAAAGATAATTGTTTATTGTAGCATCATAAATTGTCACCCTCGACAATTTCACTATTTTTTGCTCTCCCTTAAGTAAATGGACCTAATTGAACACCTAATTTCCTAAATTATGTATTCCTTGGCCCATTTTATCAATTTTCAATCATTTACAAGTACAAAACAAATTCATTCATCTAATACTTTTCCCCCGACTCCTTAATTCCTAGAAAATAGGTCGAGGACATTGGTGCCTAGGGCACCTATGCCCCCCTATTTTGGTTCCAAATTTAAATATGTTGGTGTCAACATTTTATTATTTGAAATTCAAATATCTAAAGTTGGCTATCGAGATTTAATTTTTAGGAAATTAGAATAATTGCATACAAATACCT
Source organism: Sequoiadendron giganteum (assembly GCA_007115665.2). Lineage (NCBI taxonomy): Eukaryota > Viridiplantae > Streptophyta > Pinopsida > Cupressales > Cupressaceae > Sequoiadendron > Sequoiadendron giganteum. The sequence continues at coordinate 574,268,601 of CM021102.1, forward strand.
AGTTATTGCATCATGTGAATTCTATCTGGCAAAAAAGTGGAATTAAGATCAAGAATTATTGTCAAGAGAATTATCAAGCAAGTCAAGAGTAGATTTTCAGTGATTTATTGCAATAATTCAAGATCCAAGAATCATGTCAAAGTGTGTATGAGTTCATTCATCTTTATGTTATTACACTATTTTTGAGTTGCAATCCATTTTTGACTCATCATTCCCTTTTGTTATTTATCCCTATCCCTCAAAAGGATAGGTTTTCTATCATTTACATTGCCATTGTGGAAGTGGAAACACTAACATGGGGTTTGACTAAGGGAAGCCCCTAAATGGCATAACCTTTACTCTCTCTTTGAATGTGTAGAACTTTCAGGTTTGAAGAGGATTGGAGGTAGTTTGAAGATCAACTATTCATTGTTAAAATCAAAACCCTACATCTTGAAAACTCATAAAAACTCGGTTTTAGAATTATCCTCGCTTGATCCAACAGTGTGACAAGTTGAAAATAGAAGCTTTGATCTGGCTCCCGAGGACTGAAAAAATAGATTTGAATTATCCCTATAGGGACATAGGCACCCTAGGTGACTTATTCTATCATTTTCAGTCTCAAATTTATATCACAGGTGCGCAGTGTCCTGCTCATTCCATTTTTGTAGTCTCATTTCCTCTATGACTTTCCAGATCTGTTGTTTTTGCATCAAAAAAATCATTTGCATCAATAGACTAGTTGAATCATTTCATTTCATTTCATATTTGGTAAAGGGAAGGTTGATTCACCTTTTAGGTTGTAAGTCAATCAAATATCTTTCCAAAATCCATCAAACCCCCTTCTTAATGAAATAGGGAAAAGATGTTGAGCCCCCACAAAGGGAAATCTCCCCTAAAGGGTCACACTATTCTCAAAATTTCCTTTCGGTGAATCTAGCATGTTAACATTATAAACCTTCTAAAATTTGAAGGAAATCATCTTAGATCTAGGTTTCTACATTTCATTGTTCATTTAGGCATTCATTTTTGCATCATAAAAGGCATAAAAATTCAAAAAAATGCATATCATATTGCATCATAAGTTGCAATAGGGTTTATTTTAGTCATTATAACTTAGATATACATCCCAATTTCATTTATAAATATCATTAGGTCATTTAAATTTTAAATCAAATATGAAATTGTTCCTTGCATCCATTTAGGCATCTTTCATATAGCTCAAAAAGTGAAAAAATTGCATTGTTTTGTTTCAAAAAGGCATCAACATCATCATTTTCAAATTTGACATATTAGAATTAGTTAATTGTTGCATATTAGATCTAGAAATTAAATTTACAATTATCTGTTATTGCTTGAAAATTTTGTATATTGTTGCACACTTGCATTGTGAGTTACATAATCATAAACTGGGCAAATTTTGGAAAACTATTCACTGTCACACATATATGCACACAAAAACGAGAACTTAAAGTAGTGTTGTATACAATAAAATTTTGAATTTTTCAAAACCTATGTAGGACATAGGCACCTTGGCCACCCTTTTTTTATCTAAATTGAGCCCAAATTTAATGTGCAAATCTTATCTCTAGTCTCTGCCTAGATCTAGCCTCAATTTCTAAATATCAGTCCTATAACTATTTGTTTTGCTAAAAGCATTGCTAGCTTGATCCATAGGGCATAACATGATGTTCTCATTTCAAAAACCTCGTGTTGTCATAATTCATGTTCTATTGTCAGATCTTGTTAAGCATTTGAAGGAATTTTTGTTACAAGCATGTGAACATGAATTCATTTATCCTCTTTTGTTATTTTTCATTGATCCTTCTCCCACTATCTCTCCTATGTGTGAAGTTAGTTTGGTGCAAGAGAATGCAATCATTGATAATAATGACAATCATGTTTATTCTTCTCTCGATATATCACCTACTTGTGAAGAAGATACCTTAGTTTTAGAAGATCCAATCATTGAGCATCATGATAATATTGTTTGCTTCTCTCCCATTAATTCTCCTACTTGGGAAGATATTTTTGGACAAGAGGATAAAATGATTGATACATTTATTTTAAAATACAGTAAGATGGATTACATAGATGAAGATGTTAAATTTACATTAGACTCCCCATCGATAGAAGATCATCAACAAATAATTAACTTTGTTGAGGTTCTGAATGCACAATTGGCTATTAGATCTCTTTTAATCAATATACCTCTTAAGTCTCCTTTAATCATTAGACCTCCTAAAACTCCTCTAACTATTGGACCTCCTAAATTGCCTCTCATTATAGGACCCTCTAAACCTCATGGCCATATCCTAAAATTTTCAAACAACTCACTAGTAGTCATGTGTCGAAGTAGCCAAGCTATCACATAGTTGCTCACACATATATCACTAGAAATAATAAGAAAAAAATGCTAACATCCATCCCATTCCCTCAACCATACCACCCACCTACACCTAACATTTCGTAGCATAGTGAAGAGGAGTATGATCTTGTAGAATAACTTCTTCCTACTCCTGTTAAGATTTCCTTGTAGGATTTGATTCAAACATCACCTATTTATCACGGCATGCTTCAAAAGGCTTTGAATTTTTTTTTTGTCCCTCCTAGTGCACAACCAAATGATGTAGCAACTTTACTTGAGGGTGTGAATTCAGCTAATGTGGACATTGTCTTTCATCAAAGTGAATTACCCCCTTTGGAAACATAAAAACAAAATGATGCCTTGATGATAATGGTTGTTATTAACAAGACCGGGATTAGGCAAACCCTTATTGACAATGGTTCAAGGCTTAATGTTTGTATTGTTAATATTTTGGACAAAATGGAGTGGACAAGACTAAAATTCAACCAACTACTTTGTCTATCTGTGATTTTGACAATGTAATGACATTACTTGTTAAAATTGGTCATGTTATGTTGCAAACTCCCATCCATGTTATGTCCCATGATCTTTCATATAATATTCTATTTGGTAGGCCATGAATTCATGAGATGAAAGGAGTGCCTTCAATGCTTCATCATTTAATGAAGTACACATACAACAATAAGGTTTAGATGATAAAAGTTGATCCTAAATTTGAAAATTGTTTAAAAACTGAAATGGGAATAAAGAGTCCTTTTAGAACATTGATACCAAGTTCAAAAGTGGAACATTTGCAAATTGAAGACAAATATGAGTGTCTTTCATCTGTGAATTTTTTTTTGGATGTTGATTGGGGATCATTAGATTTCACACCTACATTCATGGGGGCATACAAGATTACACAATCAAAATCAGAAAAAGAAAAAGAAGTTGCAATGATATCTACACAATCTATCACTAAATCATCAAAAACATCTGATCTCAAAACTTCTAGAAAGGAGGAAAACACAAACTACACATCCAATTATGATGAAAGTGATCATGAGAAGCCACCTTCTTTGAAAGAAATGGAATCCATTTATGGAAGAGGTTATCAAAATTTGAAACAATTTGGCTATAATGGAAAAAGATGTGGTGTAATAGAACAAGGTCTCTATGTCTCCATAGAGATCAACATGCAAGAAACAATAAAAGGTCTTGGTTATTTTCCTTCAAAGATAATGAAAGCATCAAAAAGACCTTCACTTAATCATACAAGATTCTCCCATGATAAATAGCATTAGTTGTTGCTCCTTGCCATGTGGTAGTTGTAGTATCACACAATACTCACTACCATGCACGAGGTTATAAAATAGGCTTTATACATTCATATGTAATTTTACAAGGAGCAACATTTGATCATCCATTGTTGCTCATATTTGTCCCTACACTTGGGGGCAAGGGGTTAGGTAGCCTCATTTTAGGTGTATTCCTTCTAGCAAGGGATCCCTTGGTATCTCCTTAAAATGTTAGTGTAGCAAGTACACTAACATTTTAAGGGGGGCATGATCATTTGTTTAGTTGGGAAGACATATTTTTGTTGATGATTAAGCCTTGGCATTTTGATTTCAACCCTTCTTCTTAAACTTTTAATAAGATCCCGATTTGGGTTCGGCTTCCTAATCTCCCCCTTCATTTATGGGTTGATCCTCTTTTAGAGAAAGTGGGTGATGCCCTTGGAGATTTTTTGTTGGTGGATGATGAATCCTTTGATATTTTTCACTCCACATTTTCCCGCATATTGGTTGAAATGGATGTTTCAAAGGGATGTCTGCTGAGATTTTACTTAAATCTTCTAAAGGTTCTTGGGTTCAATCTTTGGATTATGAAGGGATTCCCTTCCATTATAGAAGATGTTTTAAAACAGGTCACGCGGCTGCGCATTGTGGATTTGAGAAAAAAGAAATGAAGGATACATGGTGGAAAGGTGCTTCTCAACAAAATTATATGGTTGTGAAGAAATCTAAGCAACACAAGAGTTTTTCTGAGGTGGTTGCAATGGACTCACAGGGTCTTGGGGTATCCTCTTCAGATGTCACAAATGGTGGGGTTGTTGAAGTTGTGCAAGATTATCATGTCGAAACCCCTAAAGTGAGAGAGATTGAGCCTGAGGCTATCGTTTCTGGTGATAGCATTTCGGATATCAATTCTGGTGGCTTTTCTGATAAGGCCATGCCTACAGGGAGGAATACTGATGGCATCTCTGTGACAGTGGCTCCAGGCATTCATTTTCGGGATAATGGAGTGCTAGATTGGCATGATAAGGCAACGCAAGTGGAAGAGGGCTAGATTTCTGTTAAGGACAAGAAAGCTAAATTCTCTAAGCCTTCTTTTGACATGAATCTCCACTCCCACAAGAGTAGCTCTAAATGTAAATCTTGATGGTTCTTGGTTGGGGGCTGGTTTTTGGTTGGCTATAGGTTGTTCTTCTTGTAGCTTTGTTTTTGGTTGTGGGAGCCTTAAAAACCCATGTTCTTTGGCTTTGGTTGCTTTTTTGTTCCTTTTGTTAGGACATATTTTTGATTGAGGGTTCCAGATCCATTCAAAATCTGAATGTAAATGGTTTCAGGTCCCTTCAAAACTTGTTTTTACCTTAATAAATTTTTTTTTAAGGGAGGCATATTGTCTCTGTTCATTGTTTGCATAGAAAATTGTTCCTTTTTAGTGATGATAGCATACATCTCCTAGAAAGTGTGACCTTGCCAATAAAAAGTGTAGTCTTCTTAGTGCATGGTAGTGTCTCCTTTGTGGTGATATTAGGCTTGATGTACCCTGATGGTGTAACTTTTCTTGGCATACAATGTTCCCTTTGGTGGTAATACCATGGCTATTATTCCCTAAAGTGTGATATTTTTATTTCATGACATATCTTCTCTTAGTGGTGATGTCATTTATGATATTCCCTAAGGTGTGACCCTCCATGTATTAAGCAATGCCCCTTTTTAATTTTGTAAAGCACCTTTTGTAGTAGTGTGGTTTATAGCACCCTTGGAGATTTTAGCCTTGTCTTGATCGTTTATGCACCTTCTTAGGTGAGTTTTTTCACATTCTTAGGTGAGTTTGTGTGCCTTCTTAGGTGAATATATGTGTTTTCTTAGGTGATCACCTTCTTAGGTGAAGCTTTTTCATCTTTTTAGATGTTAAAAATTTGGAAAATTGGTCTATGGATTCAACATAACGTAGCTTGTTGGTTCAGGGGCATCCTGTTTAACATGGCCACTGAGCATAATGTAACTTGCTTGACAATAGAGCTATGTGTTTCATGAGTTCCTTAGCATAACACAACTTTCTAGACTCATGGAACCCATCATATTTCATGGACACCTAGCATAAAACAACTTGCTAACCAGTAGATCCATGTAGCTCATGAGTGATGTGGCATAATGCAACTTGCTAGTCCCCATGGGAGCATTCCTTTGAATAACAACTCATTTGATGGATGATGTTTGGTATTTGAGACAATTTAATAATGATGTCTCTCTACCTTACCAACTCGAATTTCTTTAGTACTAACCTTGTGTTTTGTTGTGTGTCTTCTTCATGTTTGCATTTTGTTGTCATATATATGTTATGTCATTTCATGTGTCTTCATCATGTATGCTTTGTGTTTTCGTCATGTAGTTTTGTGTATGTTGTCTTGTTTCATTGCATACTTGCATGTGTTCCTTAGTGCTTATGTTTTCTTGCCATGCAATCATGAATCCTAGGGGCTTGTGCACTCCCCCTAGATTCATTGACATCCTATCTCTTCAACATTTGGACAATCGAACCCCTCTTTGCATATTTTCTACTTTAGTGTGAGTCTGAGCGTAATTTCATACTCTCACTAAAGTGGGGGATAAATGTAGCATCGCAAATTGTCACCCTTATCAATTTCACCCTATTTTTTGCTCCCCCTTAAGCAGTTAGACCTAATTGAATGTCTAGTTTCTTAAATTATGCATTTTGTGGCCCATTTTATCATTTTCTGATAATTTTCAAGTACAAAACAAATGCATTCATCTAATACTTTTCCCTTGATTCCTTAATTCCCAAAAAATAGGTTTGGGACACTGGCGCCTAGGGTGCATGTGCCCCCCTATTTTGTCTCCAAATTCAAATATGTCAGTGTCAACATTTTATTATCTAAAATTCAAATATCTAAAGTCGGATGTTGTGATTTAATTTTCAAGAAATTAGAATAATTGCATATAAATACCTAGTTATTGCATCATTTGAAATCTATCTAGCAAAAAAGTGGAATTAGGAGCAAGAATTATTGTCAAGAGAATTATCAAGCAAGTCAAGAGTAGAGTTTCACTGATTTATTGTAGCAATTAAAGATCCAAGCATCATGTCAAAGTGTGTATGATTTCATTCATGTTTATGTTATTACATTGTTTGTGAAGGCTAACCTTTATAGGTCTCTAAGAAATTCAAGAAAGAAAGATCCAAGCCTTGAGGAGATTTGAATGACTTAAATCTTTTAAGGAAGCCATTGGAGGGTGGTGAGTTCTAGTCTATTGTTGATTCATCATTCCCTTTTTTCATTTATCCCTATCCCTCAAAAGGATAGGTTTTATAGCATTGGCATTGTCATTGTGGAAGTGGACACACTAACATAGGGTTTGACTAAGGAAAGACCCTAAATGGAACAACCTTTCCTCTCTCTTTGAATGTGTAGGTTTCAAGTATAAAGAGGATTGGAGGAAGTTTGAAGATCAACTATTCATTGTTGCAATAAAAAACCTACAACTTGAAAACTCACGAAAACAGTTTCAAAATTATCTAATAGTGATCCGAGAGTGTGACAAGTGGAAAATAGAAGCTTTGCTCTAGCTCCCGAGGATTGCGAAAAAAGATCTAAATTATCCCTACAGGGACATAGGTTCCCTAGGTGACTCAGTCCAATATTTTTAGCCTCAAATTTATATCACTAGTGCACAATGTCCTATTCGGTCCATTTTTGTATTTTGATTTCCTCTGTGACTTTCTAGATCTGTTATTTTTACATCAGAATAGTTATTTGCATCATTGGGCTAGTCGAATCATTGCATTTCGTCTTTAAGTTCATTTCAGATTTGGTCAAGGGTAGGTTGACTCACCTTTCAGGTTGTAATTCAATCATATATCTTGTCCAAATCCATCAAACCCCCTTCTTATTTAATGAAATAGGGAAAAGGTGTCAAACCCCACAAAGGGAAATCTCCCCTAAAGGGTCACACTGTTCTCAACATTTCATTTATTGAATTATGAATTGATCCAATTCAGGAATAGTTAACCCTTGTATCTTATGGCATGTTCTATACTTGAGAATTTCTATCTAATTTAAATAACTCTGCTTTAAATATCTAATTTCTCAAAATCCATCTTATAAAATATGACGATTTATTTGGTGGTAGTTAATAGTGATTATCTAGTCCAACTAGAGCTAATATGTTATTATTAAGATGATTGTAATTCAGGGGACACATTACAATGAATTAGTTAATTAAACCCAAAGATAAGAGATGGTATTATATTAGGATTTAATTTGATAAATTACTAATGAGTTTCATGTTTCCTAAGGTGGATACCAATGGCGAATATGACTAGATTCTACAACTTACAAGTGATGGCATGTGAAGGTTAGATGACTACAACCTAGCACACATGGATGAAACATCAATCAAACCAAGGTAATACCACAGGTGTGTGGAGGAGGTGAGTAAAAGTATTCCATATCTATTTAAGTAATCAACAACAAGGAATTGGGAAGAATACATATATAAGTGATACTTTCAAATTGTGGTATTATTCTTCTTGAAGGTAGATTTAAATTTATGTATTGAAATTGAAATGCATAATTGGATGAGTTATCAATGAATAAAATTGAGGGGAGTAGAATAGTCAATATTGAAATTTTATTTTGATGTAACCTTACTAATATGTTGGGTATAAATTGTGTGAGCTAAGGTGCATGAATAATAATCATGCCAAAAGAAAGGGAGGACCACATAGACCTAAGTTAAATGTCTCATTGTAAAGTCATATATTGTGAACCCCTTTGACCTAAGAGGTAATTAGGGTTAGTGTTTAATGTTATGAGCAATTGAGTTTTAAGGGTTTAATGTGTGGGTTATGTGTGAGGGTTTATTATTATTTGGGATAATTATGTTTATGGGTTTTAATATTGTGGGTAAAGTTTAAATGTGTTTGAGAGGGAATTTAATTGTGTCATGTGATGGAAATGGGGGTTAGGTTTTGGGGACCCTAGTTAGGTTTAAAATTCGGATGGACCTTTGAAAGGGACTTTAAAGAGTGATGTTTGGTCAATTTCCTTGGTTATATAGTGCAAAAATAGACCCCTAGGGTCTATACCTTTGAGGTGGGGACCTATTGGGCATATGATAATATCCCTAGGGAGTGATTTAATACTCCAAAATCCTTCATTAATAAAATTGACGAGTTTGAGGATTGACTGGAGTAGCCTAAAGGTACTAGAGGAGACCTTGGGGGATGGGATGCCCAAGTTCATATCTCCCTCTTTAATAAGGAAAAGACCCTCATTGATGGAGTGGAGTACACTCCACACCTCCCCATCCACGACTTCCAAATTGAAACTCATTTATATCTTGTTAGAGAGAGAGAGAGAGAGAGAGAGAGAGAGAGAGAGAGAGAGAGAGAGAGAGAGTTCTTGAGCTCAAGGGAGAGAGTTAGATAAAGGGATGGAGATAGTAGGAGAGAGAGGTCTAGAGTGTAAGGGATAAACAATGAGTGAGATAGAGAGATAGAAAAAGATGATACAACTTGTTGAAAATTAAAATTTGACCTCCTGATTACTAAAATTTGACTATCTAAAAAATTATAAGATCTTCTAAAAACTAGAATTTGCATTAGAACTTCAAGAGATCTTTCATGTATATAGTTTCGTTGAACAACAAGGAGAAAGAGAAAGAGAAAAAAAATAAAAAAAATCAATGCAATATAAAATGCTCACATTATGGCTTGGTAATGACAGAGCCTAGGTTCGGTCACTACCAACCCATAATGTGAGTGTGTTTCATTATGATGCACTCATTTTTTATCTATTTTGAGACCAAAAGTGGAGTGGCCACTTTTTGGTCCCCCATCTTTCTGCACCTGCCCTTGTGTTTTTTATTTGCTCGAATAAACTAAGAACTGAAGTTTTTATTAAGGAAAACCATGATCATTTGATGCCTTGATTTTTGTATCACCTATGATATTTTGATGAAATTTTATTGAGTTGATAAACTTTTTAAATATATATTTTTATTTTTCCTTGATAATGTTTTTTGAATGGGATTATTTTTAGAAGATCCATGTTCTAAAATCTTTATGCTCATGTGTACATATGGATTTCCATTATTTGATTTTAATATTTGATGGTGTAATCCATGAATTAGTTCAAATTTTCTTAACTGGGGGCTTTGCATTCGTGTTATATATTTATAAATGTAGATAGTGTTGAGGCAAACATTAGTCTTTGGGGACAAGGATGTAGCATCCCTCATTTGACTTCTTTTGGATGCTTGTTTGATATGCTAGTGTTACTATTTCATTATATGTTATCAATTTAATAGTTGCAATGTTATGTGGAATAATAATGTAATAATTTTTTATTGTTCTTGTATGCCATATGTATAGTAATGACAAGTAATTACTCAATATCAATTCATTTTTTCTATGAGAGCCAACATTAAGGGGGTCGTCCACATAATTATATTAATCAAACTCAATTTTGAAATGTTACAAAGGAGGATCTATGTTAATTTGACCACACCCAACATCCAATAGCCTCCACCACACAGAAAGTCCAAAATCTAGGATTTCGAGTGCCAAAGGACTATGCTAAAGGATTTTTACAAATTAGACATTATTGTTATATATACTTCTATAAACTAGAACATCATAAGTGTGACTACCCACTTCATTGATGGACATGTTTTCCAACTCATCTTCTCACCTATTGGCCTCCCTATAAACATGTCCCAATTAGAACTCTTTGAAATGGTCAAGGAGACTTAGGGAGTGATCCAGTATTGTTTTTAGCTTCCAGTTACAAATACACTTCTTGAGGATGTTGATTGCCACAAGGGAGTCCCCTTCTATATACAAATTTCTTATACCTAAAATGAGTCCTTTCTCCAAACCAAGTTTGACCACATGTAGTTCAACTTTATTATTCATTCCCTCAAGGAGAGGGAGAATTAGCTTTGCTAAAACCTTTCCCTTTGTATTTCTGAAGATACAACCCACTCCAAAGCATCCTAAGTTACCTTTGGTTGCACTATTGGCATTCACCTTTATCCACCTAGTGTCCAAAGGAGACCAAGAGGTAGAGAGTCTCACCCATTTAGTAGATATCATTCTCATAGACTCGTTACCCAGAGGGATGCACAATCCTAACCATGAATTTCTCATTTTTGCATCCCAAGAGGTAAACATGAGTTGTTTTGAGGAGAAACTTATTATTGCATCGTTTATTATTTTTACTATAGTTTTATCCAGCTTTGACTTAAACACTTCCTCCTACATTGCATTATCTTGAAAGACATGTTTTTTGTGTTCTTTACATAGCTCCTAAATGATTGCCAATGGGATAACCTTCCATAGACAACCATATGCAGAGTGTTGGCAAATGATCAACCACATGTTGAAAAAATTTAAAAGGTTCTCAGGAAGGGGACACTATAAATTCAACTTACCTAGGATCACTAAACAAGTCACTATGTAGGTACACCTCAAAAAAATTTGATCCATGGTCTCTTCATCCGCTTCACAAAAGACACACCTTGAGGGGCTAAAGAAACCAAACTTCTTGAGCCTCTCACAAGTTAGAATTTTGTTTTGCATTTCCAGCTAGGGAAAAGACCTTGCCTTAGGGAGACAATATTTATTCCAACATAGATGTGGTTTCTAGTCCTATTTTTTCACTACCCCCTCAATATCTATATAGCCCAACTTCACACTATACTTGCCTAATTTATCTCTACTCCATTGAATTACACCATCCTCTAAAAGGAATAATTTCCTATTTTGAAGCTCTACAGATAGAAAATCTACCAGAGATTGGGGGAGACCAAGGTTGGGAAACTCCTTCCACTTCCATTTGGTCCTACTATCCACCATTAAGGTTTTGAGGTAGTCCCTCACATACTACCCACACTAAAATTTCAACCTCTCCTCGACTAACAACAAATCTTGACAATTCAATAGAGCAAGGGCCCCTCCCCAAGATTCCTCCTAGAATTTGGCCCGCTTACCATTCTCAATCTCCCAGGTACAATGGTTTAAAATGATACTTATACAGTCCAACAGGAGGTTCTAGATCATAGAACCTTTCAGTGGGTTGGTTATTGTTAGAATCCACTTCAGCTCTGCACCATCTAAGTACTTGTTCTAAAGGACTCGTGCCCATTTTGCACTTGGATTGGAGTACATACCCTATACTAACTTGACCCCTAAGACAACATTAATCAACTACTAGTTCCTAAGATAAACCTCACCAACTTCCTTTGGCAAGAAAGTTTTTTCCTAGGCCACCAACATGAATTTCTTCCCCTCATTGCTTCATTTCCAAAATAAATGTCTTAGTCTCTAGTTGAGCTACCCTAGCACCTTCACTGGAATATCGAAACAATATTACATAAACACATGCATCACAAATATAACTCATTTCAACAGTAGAATTTTTCCATCAGTTGATAACCACTTACCTCTACTTTACTGGAGCCTTCAAACAAAGGAATACAAAGGTATCTCCATGATAGAATTTTAATTCTAAGACCCAAGATCTTGGCCACCTCTCTTTATTTTTTGACATCTGTATTAAATAAAAAACTTCAATTTTTTCCAACTTACCTATTGTCCTAAGGCTAAATAATATGCATCCAGGATTCTCCTTATTTTTCAAGCCTCCCTATGATATGCTACCCCAAAAAGGAGAGTGCCATCAATAAATTTTTGATGTGTGATATGGTCCACATTTGGGGGCACTTTCAATCCCTCCCATTCTCTATTTATCCTTATTGCATGAATCACTCTACCTAGGGCTTCCACAATGATTATAAACAAGAAGGAAGAGATCAAGTCACCTTGCCTAAGACCTCTAGTTGAGGGGAAAACTAAAGGGGGTTTTATTGAATAGCACCAAGAACCTTGGTGTAATAATGTAACTTTACACCAAGTTGCACCAATGGTCATTAAAGCCAGATTTCCTTAGAAACTATAAAAGGAATCCCCTGCCAGCTAGGTCATAAGCCTTCCAAACATCTAGATTAATGACCATTATTTCCACTATGGCCTTTTGTACCTAGTGTATGGCTTCATGCATTATCACTATCCCATCAGAGATGGATTTTATAGGGGTGAAGCCACTTTGCTCCTTTGAAATGATTTTTGGTAGCACCTTCAACTTGTTAGCAGTTTCTTTAGAGGCTATCTTATAAATAACATTGTAAAGGGATATAGGCATAAAATCCTCTAGCTTCTTTTCCTAGTCCTTCTTTGTAATTAGAGCCAACAAAGTGTTATTCCAATTCTTCAACATTGTCTGCTTACTTTTAGCATCCTTAATTTCCTAAGATATCCCTGCCCTTACTATGTGCCAAAACTTAAAACAAAAAGAAGGTAGGGAAGCCATTTGGTCCAAGTGACTTGTCCTTGTCAAGTTTCATGGCCGCCACTTTGATTTCCTTCATAGAGAAAGTCTTGTTTAGTTCCTTATTATTTTCTTATGTGACAACTACTAGAATGTCACAAAGAAACTCAACTTGTTAGGCCGGATCCATGGTAGATTTGATGTTCAAAAGCTCTTCAAAATAGTCAACTACCACCTTCCTAATTTCATCCTAGTCCTCTATCAAAGATTCAAACTTGTTTCTGATTGTGAGTATCCTGTTAAGGCTTCTTTTGATTTTGGTTGATTGGTGAAAAAATATCACATTTCTATCACCATCCTTCAACTAGTTCTCCCTAGATTTTTTATGCCAAAAGACCTCCTCTTGAGCAAGAACTTCAACATATATTAGCTTCAACAACTTCTCTTCATGAAAGGTGTCATGTTCATGCCTACCTTTACTATTTCATCATTAATCACTACTAGGGCACCTTCCAATCTATATTTTTCTTTGAAGATATTTTTGAAGTGAACACTATTTCACTCCATCAATTTTCCCTTAAGGAGCTTCAATTTTTTGCTAATTTTTAAGGACCTAGTTCCATAGAGTGTTGGATCATTTAACCACCATTCCGCCACTTTATTCTCTATGTTGGGGTCCCTCAACTATATTTTTTTGAACTTAAATGAACTTCTAGCAGGCTTACCATCATCCATGAAGGATAATCGAATTGAGATTTGATCTAATTCACTAAAAGGGATTATATATAATTTGAAAATAAGGGGAATTTTATACCAATCCCTTGCTTGCATAAAATTGTCCAACCTCTCTGTGACTTCATTTACCACCCACTTATTCGGCCAAATGAAGAGGTCATTTCTTGGGAAAATCTCTCTGAGGGTGTTGTGATTGATGATGTTTTGGATTTCAATTAGTTGTTGCCTAATCCTTGGCATTCCCCTTTATTATTGATTACTTCTAGCGAGACCTTCTATGGATTTCAAAGAATGGCTAAACCCCCTAAGGCCGCAATTGAAAGGGAGAAAGAATGACTCCATAGACTCCACTTTCCCACAACTTTGTCGATGTCATCTAATGCCATCTTGATTTCTTGAATCATCATGATATTAAATTTTCTCAAGAAAAGGAGTCGCTTGAGAAACTTTCATTTGTCAAGGGTATTCTTAACCCTGACATTCTAGGATAGGAGATTCATGGCTCCTCAAAAGCGAGGATCTCTTCCATGAAGATCAAAGTTTTCTTTGTCCCTTGGTGTTTTCGGCTATCTCCATATTTGCTTTGTTGAAATTGCATCCCCTAACACTCTTGTCCCCTAATTTCCCTTTCTTTAGCTTTGAGTTTGATTGTTATGAGAATTTCTCCTCAAGGGAGTCTATTTTGTCCTCTTTAATTACCACAACCATATCCTCTTCATATTATATGTCTTATATCCTATTGTCAGTGAGTGGGTCATCTACTACTAAACCTTTACCTTCGAAAATGATCCCTTGGGATTTTAGATATGGCATTATATCTATCTATCTCACCATAATTGAGGGAGTCTTGGTGACCTCTTTTGGTGGATTTCCATTTTTTAGTCCATTGCTACTCCTTTATACTCATTGCTCTGTTGATCTAGGGGAATCCTCTGGTTTCATGTTTCTAAAACCATCCATTCCAAGAGAATGCATCTCCCTATTCTCGTCTTTACAATTAGGGGGGAATTAAAACACCACAAGTCTTTTGTTTCCTTATTTTTCTTGTTTTCTAGGGCCTTGTATTCCTCCACCTAATGATCGATCGCCCTACATTGCTTGCATCTAAGTTGGGGGAGATTGCGCTCCACTTTCTATCTCTAGGTCTTGCCTTTCGTTCATATTTCAATTTCCTCCACGAGATGTGCACTTGGATCCACCCTTATGCAAATACACATGTAGATTATAAAATCTCCCTCTTTTATTTTTTCATTAAACATTTAAAATGACCCTATCTTGCTCCCTATATTGGCCAAGGTTTCCACTATCCAATACTCAAGTGAGAGGTTATATAATCAAAACCACATAGGGATGTTTCACATGGATTGTGATAGAGGATTAAATTTTGGGACCTAGTAGTGGGGAATACCAAGAGGTAAGAGAAAGAGAACGACAATAAATTTTTGGAGGAAAACATTAATAGCAAATAAAAGTTTAAAATACCTCATGCACAATCACCATTTCTAGCCCAAATTGCATGTAACCATGTTACAACTCATGTGATTAAAAGATAACAAATAGATATTACCATCAAGCCTTGCAAACAAATAGAAATAAAAAATTTTTCCATTGATGCCAAATACAAACATTCCAAAGAAGAAACCACAAAATGACAAGAAGTTCCAAACCTGTCATAATGCTTGAAAAAATGCATACTACTTCCAAGCATCAAAATAAAAAAGTAGCTCCTAAAGTATAAATTTCTTAGCACAATAATCTTATTAGAAGAGATCAAGAACCTCGTTTTGAGATAAAACCATAAAGGGAAGAGATCTATCAATAGCCCTGTTAGCAAGATTATTTGCAATAACATTAGCTTCTTTAAAACAATGTAAGATTTCAAAAGATGAAATTTTGAAGCAATTTTTTTGCATGACTCAACAAGTATTTTAAATTCCAAGTATTTGATGAATTCTTTGACAAGGAACCAATCACCACTTGAGAATCCCCCTCAACAACAATATGGGAGATATTGAAACTTAAAGTCAACTCCAAACAAGGAAGAGCATTAAATTTTACTACATTATTTGTTCCAAAATTCATTTGACAAGAAGCCTCCAAAATATTACCCTTATGATCCCTTATGACCATGCCAACCCCTAATAACCTAGGATTTCCCTTAGAAGCACCATCAAAGTTAAGTTTGAACATTCCCTTTGGAGGAGAGACCCATTTCACATCTTTTCTTCTAACCTTAGCACCCATACCAAACACTAACCCCTGAGTAGGAGGGGGTTTGAGAAGAGACCATGTTTTTAGCAGCCAATCATCTTAGGAAGAAAACCATTATTCATATTAGAATTTTGTAGGACATATTGTGAGGCCTTTCTAATGTCTGGTTAGCTTGGTGTTTGCAAATAGACACATAATTCAAAGGACGGGTTCCTAGCTAACATTTTCACTAAACCTTCACAAAAGGTTGCATTTAATTATCAATTAGGTCTCATAAACTTTTGATAGTTCTGGAACTATATGTGCATTCAAGGATCCTAACTGTGCCCTATATCGATGGAACATAGGTGGTCACACATGTACTAAGAACGATAAAAACTAGAAAAGGAAATAAAGCATGAAATTATAAAATAAGGGAATTAACATAAATTTGTTGCTTATGTTGTGGGTACTTACTGCTTAATACTGTAACTGCTAACTATGAATTTGAACTTACAACTAAATAATACTTCTAAATTTTGACTTCTAACTTCTCTACAGAATAACTCAATGTAATATTACAGGATGTACCCCATGCTACAGAGTGTTACTTGTGAAATTATCATGCATATAATTGAAAACTTATCTCAAGTGAATTCAATAATGCAACATCTAATCTAGTAACAAAAAATAAGATGGGTTGGAAGTACGTCGAGTGGCCCTTGCTCGAGTTGTTACGCCCACAAAAGATATCACATATGCACTACTTGATCAACATTTCATGACAAAAACTAAACTTCTTTATTACATGAAAATTGGACTTCTTACAGTCTAACAAGAATTTCTAAAGATTTCTCATTCATTTGTACATATCTATTGTAACTTGATAACATAAAATTTACAACAATTAACTATTAAATGGTAAAAAAAATCACATGGTTACTACTAGATCTTCTCCTCAACCATAGATCCCAATATATAGGCTCGAGAGGAGTCTTATTCACTAAGGATATAAAAAAAAACATCAATGCATACATCCACTCTCCCTCAAGGATAGGGAGAGGAGAAGTATTTGAAATAAAAAACCATAAATATGAAATAGAAGAAGAAACAAAACTAGGACTCTGCCCCTAACAATTAACCATAATGACAGGGACGTGTTTCATGGAAATTTTCATGTCATGGTTCACTCCTATTTGGAACAAAATTCTTCTTCCAATTGCCTTATTGGTGGATAAAAAGTGTAATTGCGGTGATTCATGGTTGACCATTCAATAGCCACCTTCACTTCCCTCAGGAACTGTCAATTTCTAATTATTATGGCTTCTCCCTTGCAACCATCCACAATCCTTTGTTGCAGGATGGAAATCTAGTTGTTGTGGGCTATAGTCTTCTTGGCTACAAGATGTTGGTTTTTCTACTAAGGCATTCACATCATTGACAATCACAATTAATCATAAAAACACACTAAATCTTATGAACATTCATACATCCACACAAGCATATATCATATTCATATTTACACATATTTAGGTCTTTCAAAGTGCATAAAAGGCATATGAAACATGTATGAAGTCTTGGAAATGTTTGTGAAACTTAACAAATGAACTGATAAAAACATAAACTAATGAAGGAAAAACTAGCCATTATCTAGACTCATCATTTCCCCCCAACTAAATTATTTTCTTGTCCTCAAAATTTTTTAAGATCGAAGGTTATATTGTAGGGGTATATCCCTAATATTAGCTACAATGTCAACTCCCTTCTTATGTTTCATATAATAGCCTTTTTTATTTGAGAGCTTTGCCAGTCTTGTATTTTTTGTTGCTTATTCCTCCCCATGTTTCTTCCCTATCTAGTGTGGTACTCGAAAGAGGAGAATAGATGGATGAAAGATGAGTGGAAACCATTTAATTCCATTTCCCCTTGTAATGTCTATGTACTTATGAGATCTTCAGATGATGGCTACAAAATTATATAGGGAGTGTGGCTCCTTTCTCTTCAGATTGGGTGTTAGCTATTCCCATATTTTCTGCACAAACTTGAAGGATTAATTAATAGGTCTTGTAGCTAATCTCTTCATCATCATATAATCATGTTATTTAATATTCATTATCTTCCTTCCCACACCTTTGTAATCCAAAAGTTCTAACCACTGGTCTATGACTACATTGGGATCCGTTGATTCTTTTCTAAGTTGTAAAGAAATATATTTCTCCTTTTCATTGTATTCTTGTAAAAAATTTCCCCTATGTTGTTCATTTCTGATATAAGAGGCCAAATATTTGATTTTTAGATCTCCTACAAAAATTAAGGGATTCTAGGTACTTTCATATAAGAGAATATAATTATGCAAGTAGAATTCACATAACTGATCCTACATTTCAGGTGTGGAATCATGAAAAGTTTCTAAAAACAAAAAATTTGTGTTCATTGCTACAAGAAGATCACTAATTAATTGGCTAAACTTAAAACACAAAAAAATCTTTCAGAAATAGAGCATAAACCGTAACAGGTTGCCTGCATTTTAGTAATTGTGCAAATTTTTTTGCTATCTTTTTTAATTTTCATCTTTAATATTTTTTTGTAAGGGGGAAATTGAGAAGCGTGAGGAAATCAAACATGAATGAATTAAACTAATCTAATTCAAAATGAAAGATTTAGATTCATACCCATTACTCACGAAATGAACAATACAAGATAATTGAATTCAATGAACTAAGATTATGCAAACAAAGAACAAATGAAAGAATTCAAACAACCATATTTTTACCCATCTCGTGTTGAAGTGTATTCACAATGATGTTGGATTTTTGTATCAATGTGAAGCCTCCATTTATAGGTTTGGAAAAGCTCCAAATGTGCATTGATGTTGATTGAAGATGTGTGTAAAAGCTTGTGTGAAATCAATTGTCAATTCGACATTACTTCGTTGTGCAAAAGATGTTAATTCTTTGATCATTTTTGAGGATAAAAAGGATTGTTATATAGATTTTACATTTTGAGATGGATGATCGAGATTGCATAGTAGAAAATACTGATCAACGATTGAAATATGTTGAGAGGAATTAGATTGGCCAGTTAGCTTATGTAATTGAATCAATTAAAGATGTTAATTGAATCAATAAGAGGAAATAGATTGCCTAATTCGTGAAATTGAGGAAATCATGTTGAGCCTTCAATGGAATTGAAGAATAGATGAATCGGTTAGGAAATAGATGGATCAGTAAGCCAATCAGAGTGAGCAATTAGTGGATCATAATATTCTCAATCATAAAAGTGGGTGAAGGTAGTTAATTCATTGAATTAATTAATTAAGCCTTTTGAGTTGAACGTGCAAATCATGTTTGAATTTTACAAACAAAGTTGTATTTGTTTGTTTTGACCTTTTTGAATGATGTTTGAATAATTTATTTAATTATTCTATTTAGAGAGGGGAAAGTGATTTAATTAAACTATTAAGTATTAATAATTTAATTGACTTAGGGGAATAAGGTAAATTAGCGACATAATTAAAAAATTGATGTTATTTAATTAATCAAGAGGAATAAAGTTAGATTGGGACTTTATTAAATAAATGAAAATTATTTAATTAGTCAAAAATGGTGAAAAAGTGAATTAATTAAATAATGTAATATTTATTCAATTAATAGAAGAAATTAGGGTTTTTGGTTCGATTGATGTGAAATGTAGTGATATTAGATGATAATTATGTCGATGATGAGAAAATGCCATTTAGGATGTGTGATAAGCGTTAGGTCATTTTTACATGTCTACATTTTGCCCCTCTTTAAGACAAAGTACTAGTTGCTTTGTTTCAAAGAATTCAATGTTAAGATCAAGATTTGAAATTTTTTGTGTGCCCTACTATGCCTCGGGGGTCAATAGAATGATGGTAGGATACTGGGCTGCCCCCTGAAGAGGCTAGCTAAAAAAATCATTCTCCATTTTGGGCTTGCGACAATATTTCACTTCAGTTCAAATGTGTAGAGGACAAAAAATTAAGCTTATAGGACCCTCATTGATAGTTCAAATGTTCCCGGGAGCTCATAATTTTAATCTAGGAGGATTCGACGAGCCCCACATCATGTAGATGTAGTTCATGAGTTAGGCTCACTGGCATCAGCATCTCAATATGCACCCTTTCCTTTCTTGTTTTTGTCTTTTTGTTTTTGAGTAATTAAAGCATGAAAACATTTTAGGCGATAGCGATAGGTTTATGTTTTTTATGCCTTTGCATCATTTTTGTTGCTTTTGTAGTTTTTTTAAATGTATCGCTCTTGCATTCCTTTACTGCCTTTGATTTAGTTATTCACTATTGCTCTATATGTTCGCCCTTTTTTTCACCTTCATTTAGGATTTTCGCTATTGAATTTCTTTAAGTGAAATGGACACCATTGTGAATTTTTTCGCTTTTGAGATAATTGTTCACTTTTTCTATTTGAACCGCTTTTGCATTTTATGACCGCTTTTGATTATTTTGACTGCTTTTGACAAAAAAGTAGTCGATTTTGCTAATTTTGGAAGGTTGAGACAGTTTTTTTGTAACCTTAGATTCATTTTGTGTTTTCGTAAAAAAATATTTAACGTTGTGGGTTGAATGTTTGCAGGCGGTTCTCAAACTGCTTATGTCGAGAGAGTGATGGTTACGTGAGTTGTTTGATTTGATCGCTATTTTTCATGAGCTTGAGTGAGATGTTCTAGACATTATGGGGTTACGATATATATGCTACATGCCGACTATTGGATGCCATAGAGCAATGATGACTTCCCTCGTGGAGAGATGACACTATGAGACATTGTCTTCATTTATTAACTGGTGAGGCCTCCATCACTTTGGAGGATGCATGGAGGATTCTTCATGTTATGATTCATGGAGATTTCGTGACTTATTCTATACAATAGGGCGCCTGTGCTATGTGGTGAGTCCTTGGTGTCAGGGATCTTTGGGTTCGGGAGTTAGAGATAGACCTGTCTCTTTTCATTAGTAGTGTGAATCTTGTTTCTTTAGTTTTGTGTGCTTTGGTATTTGGGCTTGTCATTCCTGATCGGCGAGGTAGATAGTTTTTGGTTGGTTGGGGTGTATGTATCGAGCAGATGTTTGAGCATGGTACTAGGTATGCATGGGGCTCAAGTCTCCTTTCACATATTTACAGAGATATGCACGAGGTCACCTATCATGGAGGTAGTTCCATTTCTGTTGAGGTTACCTTACTTCATGTATGGGCCTAGGAGCATATCCTAGGTACTAGGTCTAATGGTATCTTGGATCAGGATCCAGAGGATCCATACTCTTAAAGATATGGTGAGTTTTTTCATTACACTTGGCCTAGGTAGCTATATTATTGGTGTTACATTATAGATGATATGCCTAGTTTTGTTTGGAGGTTGTGGTTGGATTGTGATGTGTGGCACGACAATCAGGAGTAGCTTCCATTCTATTGGAAGACTCATTGGTTGATCAGTCATGTTCATTCTTTTCTCAAGAGATATCTACCTGATCAGGTACTTTTCCAGTTTGATGAGTGGAAGCCCTTCTTTGCGGATGATTACCAAGCTTGTTTTTGGTAGGACCACTCAAGAGGTCGGGGTGTAGGGGTTGCAGGCAAATTGTGATGCAATAGTGGTTGTGTTTAGAGCACTTGCCCCATTTGGATGGGGGTGGCCTATAGGGATTGAAAATATAGGCACCATATCAAATTATGATTAGTGGTGGGCTCGTTGGGTGCCTCTCCGTTTCATAGATCATGTTGGCGTTGTGCTAGCTATCAGGAGAGCAGGTATTATCGGTTGTTGTGGTGAGAGATAGTGAGTTAGGATCACTATGGAGCATCTTCATAGAGCTAGACAGGATGGGCATCAGGACCAGAAAGATGATCCCATGTAGTAGGATTATACACAGGGTCTTCCTCCACCACCTAGGGATGCAGTGGTGGTAGCCCAGATTGTACAGTTGACCGCTACTAAAGATGTAGAGATTGTGCGGTGATAGGACATGGAGACATAGGTTGCCATTTTGACTGTCGATCAAGATATTGTGAGGCAGGAGAGAGATGGCTTCAAGCAACATCGCGATACAAATATTGGGCAATGTCATGTTGTCAAGGCGCAGGTGCAAGTTATTATAGCTGAGAGGGATACCCTCAGGGCAGAGCGTGATGCTCTTATAGCAAAGCGAGATCATTTTATGAGGGAGGCCACATACTACCAAACTTTGTATGAGGTTTCTATTCCTAGAGTACATAGACATCCTTAGTTTGGTGAGCCTAGTACAACTACCGATGCAATCAATTCAGGTGACCAATCAGTTAGGCAGCTAGATCGGCCATTGGTCATGCCTCAAATTTCACCTCACTAGAGTCATGATCATCAAAGATCCCCACCTTCGACCGAACAGTAGGAGTGATTATGTTGTAGATGTGATTTTTTGTATATACAGTTATCGACCTAGTTGAGGCATCACATATATGTATATTTTTGTATATGATATCACACATGTTATTTGATGATGATCTTGATATTCTTATTTTTGATGATATATATGAGATATACCATGTTTCAATTCAGATTTATTATGTTTTATGTGATGATCATGGATGATGATATTTGCATTTTCATGTTTTTTGTACTTTTTTGATGCATGCATACGATGAGGATGGATGATGATATCTTATATATGTGATGTATGATCATACATGATGTGATGTTTTTATTGCTTTAATATGGTCATGATATGTACTGATGAAATTGTGGATGTAGGATGGATGGATGTGGTACTAATGATATTGTGATGCAGGATGGATGTTGTTAGTTGGAAGAAATTTTGGATAATGGATATAAATTTGATGTTGTTAGTTAATGATGTGTTGTGATTTTTCTTGCATGGAGGGTTTGTATTTTTAGCAATCCTTTTTGATGTAGCAAATAGATGATGCACTAGGGTATTAATAATCAAGGTGGATTTGTATCCATTGCATGGTCTTTGAATCGACACACAAAGATTATTCTTGCTCATACCAAACATACAGAAACCCTACTAGAATATATGGTTGAGTTGTGTTAAATTTTTTTGGACCAGTTAAACAGAGAGGTATGAAATTCCTAACATGAAAATGCTACATGAATTATCTCAAAACAACTTCCATACACCAAACAACGTAATTATTTTCCATGGTAGTATCACAAAAAAATATTACAAATAGAACTAACATAAATCAATAGTTAATAACGCCCTTCCTTCTTCTCTAAATCCTTATGGACATCCTCGAGAGATCCTGGAAATGTGGTATTACGATATATCAAAAAGATAAGACTATAAAAAGATAAACAATGTTGTAGTATCAATTTTCATAGTTGTTGATGTTTCATGATGAAATCCATTGATGATGTCTATCGTAGGAACATTTTATCCTTTAAAACTCATGTTTAGGATTGTCGATATGTGTCACATCTCAGACTTTGATGTTGCTTGCATTTACTTTATGTGGAACTGAATTATGAATAATTGTGTGTGGTAGAATAAATGATATGTTATTTTGAAAGATGAAATAAGTAATTGTTTATTTAATTTTATAAAAAATGAAATGCAATGAATATATTTTTTATTTTTGAAATGATGCAATATAGAGAATGTTATTTTGGAATGATAAATTATATTGCTTCGATTTATTTTTGGACACTAATCTATTAATGAGTGCCTGAATTTTCATGAGTTGCGGGTTGTCGAAGACCAAGGGTGTGGTTAAGGTAGAGGAGGCTAGCTACCTGGCAGGGTTAAGATGGAATGGTCTCTCACACACACAAACACTTAAGTAATCATGTAGTTGCATTAGAATTTCATTTAATTAATCATATTATATAGTTTCTTACTTTATAGTTGGTTATTTAATTAATTGGTGGTAAAATTAAATGCACATATAAAATAAAAGAAATAGTTTTAATTTATTTTAATTCTTGATTAGTGAATGCTTGAACTTAAAAAAACATGTTAGATGCTATATTTATTTATTCTTTCTATGAAATTACTTCCGGGATAGGATTTCGAATGTGGGCTCCCAGAGATGGTAATTTAATTTTTCTAAATTACCAATTTTGTTATATTGCTTGGCCAAGCTACTGTACCAGTGAAATAGATGGTTTTGAAAAGCCTAGATTATATGTTATATATGTCTCTGCCACATCATGTATGCAAGTATTATGTTATTCTAGTTTAGGAATACATATAGGCATTAGGAACACATCGAGAGATTCCCTCCTGTTTATACTGTTCAAGGTTTCTAGGATCCTCATGTAGGGTCGGTTCTTTCTTCATGTTAGGAAGAGACCCGAAGAAGTTCAGTATTTCATGGTTGGGTGAAAAAAGTGCCTTAACCTCACTCTTGGCCTTAGCTTGCATGACAAGACCATTAGTTTCATGGTGGTTGAGGACATATATTCTTATATTATATCATGGATATACTTCATTGTAATATTCTTGTATGGCTTGCTTAGCCAAACTATAAAATGTATAATTAACTTCATGGATGTAATTTTAGTATTGGAGCAAAAATCATTCTTGTAACATTGAAACAAATGTAATATAACACCCTACTGGTGTATGAGACTTTGAAAATCATTATTGTAACTTTCTATTGTGAAATTATAGATATTTTATTTAATATATGCTACACTTTCCTTATTTGGAATAAGCGTTGCTTTATGAAATACTATTTTTAGTATGTGAATTTTTCGTTCTTTACAATATGATTGTCAGATGGGTATGGTAGTTTATACTTAGGCATTGTTTTCACTTGATAGTTATCCAATTGCTTCGATCCTCACTATGCAATTTTTTATTTTGATGTTTGTTTTGTTTGTTGTTTGCATTAGCAAAGGGTGAGTGTGATGATTATTTATTATGGGTGAAAAGTTTATTGTGGATTGTGATAATGTAGGTAAGGCCTTTTTGATTTTCTGGGTTTATTTGATGTTGATTTTTTTATTTTTAGGGGACTAACCTAGGGCCTCAGGGGCTCATCAAAGATAATCCTTGCCTACGTTGTACACTAGAGGCTTGTAGTTCACTTGGTTTGATAAGAACATGTTTTTTACTTTTTTGTTTTATGATTGTTTTTGGGTATTTTGAATTTTTTTGACTAAGTTAAAAGAAAACATGATAGATACCTAAGGAAACTGACCTAAGGCCTCAGGGGCTGATAAGAATTGTCTACGTTATACACACAAAGAACACGTAGTTAAACTAGTGTTGACTCAAAGCATAACATGTTTTTGGGCTTTTGATGTTTTTTTGACTTTGTTTTGATTTTGTTGGTTTTTTGGATGTTTTTTATTTTGATAGTTTTTGACCGTGATGGGATGTACAAGGATCCAATTCACTACCAATTTTGAGATGTTGCTCCAGTTCGAGACAAGATTATATTATTTAGGGGATGCAAAATGGTTTGAAGGTTACCTTGGTAGTACATTGGTGGTACACCTTGTCGTTGGGATAAATTGTCTTGAACGTTAACCTTGTAGTGCGTTGGTGGTATACCTTGTTGTTGGGATGAATTGTTTTGAAGATTATCCTGGTAGTGCATTGGTGGTACACTTTTTTGTTGGGATAAATTATTTTGAAGGTTACCCTGGTAGTGTGTTGGAGGTACACCTTGTTGTTGGGATGAATTGTATTGACATGTACCTTGGTAGTGTGTTGGTGGTACACCTTTTTGTTGGGATGAATTGTATTGAAGAGTATCCTGGTAGTGCGTTGGTGGTACACCTTGTTGTTGGGAAAATACCTAGATCACACTATGAGTTAGAAGACACAGATCAAGATTTATTCTAAAGCGAGATGTAAGTACTTGCCCCCAATGTCTAGCAATGTAAAAAAATGCAAGGATTATCTCGTGATTGGATAACATGTTCGGATAGAGTATGCCCCTTTGGAAAATGCCTCATGGGTCAGATAATTCTAGATAAGATAGGACCAATGATAGTGACCCATGTCAAGATTTTTTCCGTACGAAAATGTGAAGTGTACACCAAAACTTTTCCAAGACCAAGATAAGTTGGATTTGGATAAAAATGGGTTGGATTTATCATGGATAAGTTGAGATGCTTCCACCTAAAATGGTGCACGTAGATTCTCGATTCTACACATGATACCTATTTGTTAGGTTTTCATCATGGTACTTGTCCAAAGCGCCACCATAGTGGTTTTCACTAGAGGATGATTTTTCTCTTAACTATTTTCTCGATTTTTTTCTTGATTTTCTTGATGTCACACAAGACGCTCGTTTACCAAGTTTTCATCATGGTGAAAATTTTTGCTCATATTGAACCACTTGGTGGTGCTGATGTAGATAATTATAGTGCTAATATGGGTGTTGTTGCTATCATGATGCCCAAATGACATCCTTTTTTGGAGGAGTTTTTTGCTAAGAAACAGGTGCTTGACTGCAACCCCCGATAATTATTATCTTATTTTTTGATACAAGAATTAACCTTGCCTAGATGCGTACATTGTGATTGGGTGCCCTTAGAGTCCTTATGATAAAGATCTGCTACCAACACATGGTCAATGTGATATTTGGATATCATGTATGGAAAAATGCATTGAGGGATATGAGATTTAGATGGATTGGTTGATAGTTTGGAACCTTTTATTTTCCAAACTCGGGATGATGAGCAATGATGGGTGGATATGGAGATTCGATTGGGACTAAATTCTTGATATACTTTGTAGGTCACTCTTGAAGCTTTCTTTTGCATCGTTGGAAATTTTGGATGGATGAACTTCCCCTTTTTATTTTGTCCCATAGTTTCTTTGACTAATGGAGTTTGGTAGGGATGATTTTCTTGCTTTTTCTTTGGTATCCATTTGAATTTTGCTTGTCCATTTTGGTCTACCAATTCTTTTGCTTCAATGACTTGTTCCTTTATTTATAGTTTTTTCTCTTGTTGTTGGTCCCAATTGGAGGGTTGAAATATGTGTGGATGACGATTCATGATATGGCTAGTTGTAGCATTAGTAGCGGTTTCATCATAAGGACTCTTTGTGCTTTCTATTTTGATGTTTGTGTTAGATAAAATTGCCCCCAATATTATAGAGGTATCATTGATATGTTTAGATTCCTTAATTGGTGAATAACAAAGACCTTGGTGCTTAGGATTTTCAATAATCTTCAATGGTTCCAGGATACCCTGTTTATGTAGGTCTAATCCTCTGGCTCGATAATGCATCGATTGAAATATTTTATTTGCAATAGTATATGATTTACCTTGGAAATAAGGTGCTAATCCTTCTCCACTCTATTGTGGATCTTCAAAGGTGATAGCTTCTTCATTGGTAGGATAGCTTGATCTGACAAAGGTAAGTGCTCCAAGTTTATAAGTGATAGGATCCTCCATATGCGGGATAACTTCCTGATCAATATCTTCAGACTGATCCTATGCAATATCAAATTTTTATGTTTCTTCAAGAGGTGTTGATGATTCACAACCCACATAAAATTCCTCATTGTTCATTTTTGATATTCCATCATAGGATGTTTTCGATTCACAACTTATGTAGAAGCCTTCTTCATGATCCCTTTTTGATATGGCTCCGGCTTTTGTTATGTCTTGATCATGTTTAAAGATGTTAAGAGTAGGAGACCATTGTTCTTTGGTAATTATATAAAGAGTATGAGACTTTTTTTTTCGATGAATATCATCTATATTTCCATTAGGAGTAAGCATCTCATGGGTAGATGTATGTGTTCTTGATGTATGGATTTGTTCTTTTGGAAAACATTGGATGTCTTGGAAGATATTTGCCAAGTCATTGTAATATTTTGATGATAGGGATTCTTGATCTTGACTTTGTGTGGTATTTTTGTACTCTTGACATGAATCAATTTAAAAGAAGGGATTTCTTGTAAGGGATCATTGGATTTCCTTGAAATGTGGACATATGGGTGATAGCTCTTGGCTTATATATTTTGCATTGGGTGTAAGTGTTGGATTAAGAGTCTCTTGATCTTTAATATGTACTTCCATGGGGTTGGATGATGTTAATATATCTTGGATTGGATCATTGCTATCCTTGGGTGATTTAGTTTGATCATGCTTGGATTAAATTCTTGATGTATATCATATTTCTAATTAGATTAGGTAGAGTCATTATCAATGTGATAAGTGATAGATACATCTTTATCATTGTCTTCAATAGCTATTTCTCCTTGATCAATAAGGTCTTGGATGAGTTTTTAGAGTGGAACACATTTTGATGCATCGCGACCTTTTACTCCATGGTATTTACAATAGGCCTTCTCCTCATACTATGGTAATTTGATGGTAGGTTCACCACTTCATGATGGTTTTGGAAGTGTAATAAGTTTAGCATTGACTAATTTGTTTAACACCCCCTCAATTGCTTCACCCAAAGGAGTGTATTTACATTTAGCAGTGTAGTTGGATTGTAAGGCTTGTTGTGGTGGGGATGGATTTTGAGATGTAATTTCTTGTTGGTTTTGAGATTGATGATCTTGATGATTTTGTAGTTGATGATTTGATGTGGATATTGCTGATTTTGGGGTTGATATTATTGATGGATTTGATTTTAATGTTGGGTGATCTGATTTTGATTTTTTGACCATTGATGTTGTTGATTCACTTGATGTTGTGGAAATAGACTTTGTTGCTAATATGCATCAATATTTTGATGATGTTGGAAGTGTTGTTTATGTAGATATTGGGATGTTTGTGGAATGATTTTTGTTTGTTGTTGATATGCAATTTCTTGACATTGAAAATGTTGTTGATGATACATCGTATTTTGATTTTGTTCAATTGCGCCAATCGTTTCCTCAAGTGCATTTATGGAAATTTGATGTTCTAGATTTTGTCCTTGATAGTGATTTTGAAACCCTTGATAAAATTGATTTTGATATGGATGAGGATTTTGATTGAAATATGCCATGTGACAAGATGTGATCAAACCTTGATTAGGAGAATCCATAGTTGATATAGCATTGACATTTGTAGTATATGATGTCCCCATGGGTGTATAGAGTGGAACTAGATTTGGGTAATAGATTGACATGTTTTGGGGATGTTATGGTTGTGTGTTTAGGATTTTTTGATGCTCAATACCCTATCATAAGGTCACTTGGTTTATATCCCAATGGGTCACTTCCATCATTTGTGGTGTTTGTTGGGGGCATGCTAGAGCTACTTTTGTTGGCTTCCATCTTTTTTCTATGTTGAGATATCATAGTTGTCATAAACAAGTCCAAGATCTAGTTTTTTTTGGAATTTCTGTGATCAATCACTATGATTTCTTTGCAAGCCAAGATTTTTTATTGCCATGCAGGAGGTGGTAATATGGACCTTTGGACTGTAAGATCCGCTTTTTGTTCCTCTTTGTCTAGGATATTAGCTATGTTTCTCCATTGGGTTGGTGTTTCCTTTTTCTCGAATATAAAACTTCTCAAACTACTGATGATGTCTATTTGTTCACCTTCAATTCGTGTGAGGTTTGGTTGTATAATTGGTGTTGTAAGATTTGGTTGTTGAATTGGAGCTATTGGATGCCAAATGGTCATAAAGTGAGTGATGTTGGTGAATGATGCTATTTTTGGGACTCAAACTGTTGAAAACTTGGACCGATATTTCACCTCATTTTTCTAGAGGATATGTTGTGAAGAATCTACTTGAACTAGCCTTAAGGTTCAAGTAATGTTGATATCTTAGAATTTTGAGTGAAGGAATAATCCAAGTTTGTTTTTATTTTGAATCCTAAAACTAGGTTGGAGTGTTTGTTTTTTGCAAATGGATATGGAGTGATGTAGATATGACGTGTTTTGGGATTTTAACTATTTTTGTTCTCACAAGATTTAACTAGTTTCAGACCGGTTTCTAATTTTCACTAGAAAGTAGGGCAAAAAGGTAGTTTTTAGAATAGTAGCAATAATTTCTCTCAAAAGCGGCCAGATTTATGTCAAATGCAACCAAGTCTGAAGGACAACTATGAATTTTTTTCTCAAATGTGACCTCTATTGCAAGTTTTATGACCGGTGAACAGTAAGAAAAAGCGACCTTCTTGGTCAAAATAAGCTAGTTTTAAGTCAACTACAGCAAAAAGAATAGGTCAAGTGCGATAATCCTAGAATCAATAGTGACAATTTTATGTCAAGTGCGTTCAATTTTGCAAAAGCAACATGTTCTTGACAGTGATTATCATAATCTAGAGAACAAAAGTGGCATGTTTTTGGTCGACTGCAACTAGTTTTAGGTTAATAGCGATATAAACAATAACAGTAGCGACTTCTATTCAAATTTGCTTCCAAGTTTATGTTTTGATGGCAGTTTGGACAAGTTTGTAATATTTGATACCTTGTTTGATTTTGTATGGTTTTGGCAAGTGATACAATGCAGCACAATAATCAAAACTATTTGACCCTAAATCTCTATAACTGTAAGCACGTTTCTTTTCACAAAAACTCAAAGTTTGTGAAATTTAAAATGCTAAAGCCATAATTTTCAATGTTGACTTTGTTCTTAGTGTGTCTTGAAATGTAAGCCTAAATATTCAAAAACCTTTAAAGATATATTTTTAAGATATCTTTTAAGGAGTGCAAATATAGGGCTCTTTTCAAATGGTATTCACACTAAGTTCAAAGGGTTTGAGTTTTGATAACCATGTTTAATTCTTGTTTTTATGTGTTCATTTTAAATCGAGCGTAGTGTTATGTCCAAAGTAACTGAGAATTTTTGGAAAGTTCATAAAAAAAATTTACACCTTAGGGACAAACACATTCTTTTAGAAGGGCTTACCTCATGCCCCAAAGGGATGATTTTATATGCAACTTATGGAGAGTTTTTTAATCTCAACCATAAGTCAGACTTGGTAAATAACTTCTTGAAAGTAAATTCCGATGCACCAATTTCAAAGAATGTTTTGGATAAAAAAAGGTGGCCTCTACTACATTGGTTCTTAGTCATGCTCAGGGGATCCAACGCTTTGCTAGCGTCCAACAAGTCACTTAAGGCTTTAACCAACTTATTCGGGGCTCTATATACACAATGGTACCTCCCATTTCATGAATGGCACTAACGGTAAAGTAATCATAGATTAAGTCATTTTGTGTTTAGCCTTGACCATTTATATAGTGGCTTGAGTGAAAAACCGCTTTGAGTTGCGTTTGAGTTATCAAATGTGGGATGTGTTGGATGTTGTGGTTGTTTTGATGATACGTGGTTGTCATTGATGTCAACACTATTATCATTAATGATTTTGAAGGTTGTATATGTCAAGGATATTGAGAAAATTGTAATAAATAGATTGTAGGTAGTTAGTGAAGCTAAGAAGGTCAGAGTGATGGTAAGTTTTGTACGTTGATGGTTAGAAGGCGCACATTAAAGGGTTTGTTGTTGATCTTATCTAGTATATTTTTTGAAATTTTTAGAGGTGCACATCAAGAATTGAGGAAGTTATGAAGTTTTGTAATCATACTATTATTCAGTAATTGTAGTAGGTGTTTCTAGAAGATGAGATTGCAATTTTGGTGAAGTGAGTTGTTACGTACATTCCTGAGGTGTTCAATGATGTTTCTAGATCATACTCTATCAGTGTGGTACGTCCACGTTGATTGGTGTGTTCGTGATTGAATATTTTTCCTTGTGTGTTTAAGGTTTTCATGTTCTTGGCCGACATGATGGTGGTAGCGTGTTGCGGATCCTTATGGATTAATCTTGTATTGTTTGGCATGTTCAAGGATGTTTATTTAGGTCCTCACTATGTTGTGACCGACTTAGGTTGGTGCCCATTAAGATTTGTTCATGTATTGAGGCCGACAGCTGTAATTTATTCTTTATTTGTGCCTGACATAGTTGTTGGTATAAATTCGTGTAGTGGATATATAAGAGTGATTGTTTCCTCATTCTAAAGTATGCTTAGTGAATGTATGTGAAGTATATGCAAGATATGTGTGAATAAATATCAGATTATTTGAGTGCAGAGTAGAGTGTGAAGAAGATTGAGCAAAGAGTGAAGAAGTGTTTTTGTGCCTAACCGGAACTATAATCAAGCTTTTGTAGAAGCTAATTTCTTAGTTCAACCTCATCAGATGGATTTAATTTGATTATTTTATGTAAGGAAGTGAGCCTTCCCTTTGAGCAGTGAGCTCTAGGTAGTGTACCTAAATGCATGTGCATTCCCTATTCATTTCTTTCATTATACTTCTGACAGGGTATAATCTTGTGGACTAACATCCACCGTGGTTTTTCCCCTAACAGGGTTTCCACATATAAAATCTTGGTGTTCATGTGTCTCTAATGTGTTGTTGATTTATGCTTGCACTGTTACTTATCAGATATGTGATTAAAAGTTGTTTAAGGTTGAATAAGCTTAATTTCTGTAACAATTGATTCACCCCCCCTCTCAGTTGTCTATCCTTGTTTTGCCAACAATTGGTATCAGAGCTAGTTCCTCTGAAGAAGTCTAACAAATTGAGGTGATCCAAGATGGCATCATACAAGAAGGATATTCCTAGATTCAATGGTACAAAATACTCTCTGTGGAAAGTCAGAATGGAGTGTCATTTGAAGTGCATTAGTGATCCCTTCTAGAAGATTACAAATAATACATATACAATTCCTCGGAATGGTCCCTCTACTGCTGATGAGATAAAATAAGCAAAAAATAATACCAGAGCCATAGAAGTGTTTCTGAGTGCTTTGATAGATTCAAACATGACAAATGTAATAGGTTTGAAGACTGCACATGAGATCTAGATAAAATTGGAAACATTGTATGAAGGAGATGCGCTAGTGAAAGTATCTAAGCTACAAAGTCTCAAAGGCAAGTGGGAGAACATGAAGATGAGTGAAGATGAAAACATCTTTTCTTTCTCGCAAAAGGTAAATGAATTAGTGATGGACATTAGATGTGCCGGTGGAACCTTGGAAGGAGATGAGATTGTGGCTAAAATACTTAGATCTGTTCCTACTTCTTACAAAACAAAAGCCCATGCTATTGAAGAGCTCAAGACGGTAACACACGTGACAAAAGACATGCTAATTGGAAAACTTGCTGCCTTTGAGTTGAGTGAATTTGGCGAAACTTCTCCTAAGAAAAAGTTTGCATTTAAAGCTACTGTATCTAGAAAAATCCAATAGAGATATGATCCGAGAGAGAGTTCCAGGAAGACATTCAAGTATGAAGAAGAGATGAAACTGATTGAAGATTAAGAAAGAGAGCTAGAAGAACTGCTTGTGAAAAGAGAAGCCAGAGGAAAAGGTAAGTACAAAGGAAAGTTGCCTATTAAATGTTTCTCTTACAGTAAGATAGGTCATTTTGTATCAAGATGTCTTGAAAGAGTCTCTAAGTATAAACCTGATAAGACTAGATTTCAAAAGAAATGTTATTATGCTAAAGGAGTTACTAATGATGAATCTGATAAAGAAACTGGAAATAAAGATGAATGGGTATTCATTGGTATCAAGGAAAATGGTCCAATGTCCACTGAATCAGCTAGTAATCAGAATATTGAGAAATCTCTTGCAACCAGAATTGATGAGAAGGATGAGTGGGTGATTGATAGTGGATGCTCACATCATATGACTGGTGATAAAAGCAAGTTTCTAAGCTTGGAAAAGTATGACGATGGTGTTGTAAGATTTGGAGATAACAATGTTGGTGTGATTTGTGGCATAGGCACTATTTCTCTTGGTGGAAAATGCAATACTGATGATGTTCTTTATGTTGAAGGATTGAAGCATAATCTATTGAGTGTTGGATAGATGTTTGACAAAGGTTATAATCTTCAGTTCAAAGATGGTAAGTGCAAGATATTGGGAAGCTCAGGAAATGTGATTGCTTCAAGTACAAAGACAAGAGGTAATATTTTTCACTTGAATGTTGCTAGTGAAAGTTGTTTGATTTCTCAAGTTTATGTAAGTTGGTTATGGCATAGAAGGTTGTGTGATGTGAATTTTGATAACATTGTCAAAATAAGCTCCACACAAGCAGTCAAAGATCTACCTAAGTTAGTGAAGCCTACTAACACTATATCCAAGGAATGTCAGATGGGAAAGCAAACAAAATTTTTATTTCAGAGCAAATAGCATCATTCCAATGGAGTACTGGATTTGGTACATATTGATCTATGTGGTCCATCTTGAATCAAAATTCTATAAGGAGAAAGGTACTTTATGTTGCTTATTGATGATTATTCTAGAATGGTTTGGGTTGCCTTCTTAAGAGAAAAATATGAGGCATTAGAGAAATTCAAAAGCTTCAAAGCTTTGGCAGAAAATGAGTCAAGTTTGAAGATCAAATGTTTAAGACCAGACAAAATGAATTATGTGTGCATGGTTGTTAGATATCAAGTTGATCCAAAGGAATCACATGTGACTGCAATAAAGAGAATTTTCAGATACCTAAAAGGAACAATTGAATTTGGGTTATGGTATCCAAAGGATGATGATCTTACTCTTAATGCCTTTACAGATGCATATTGGGCAGGAGATGTAAATGATAGGAAAAGCACAAGTGGTGGTGCGTTCTTCTTATAGCAGGTGTTTCTAGAAGATGAGATTGCAATTTTGGTGAATTGAGTTGTTGCGTACATTCCTGAGGTGTTCAATGATGTTTATAGATCATTCTCTATCAGTGTGGTATGTCGGTGTTGATTGGCGTGTTCGTGATTGAATATTTTTCCTTGTGTGTTTAAGGTTTTCATGTTCTTGGCCGACATGATGGTGGTAGCATGTTGTGGATCCTTATGGATTAATCTTGTATTGTTTGGCGTGTTCGACGATGTTGATTTAGGTCCTCACTATCTTGTGACCGACTTAGATTGGTGTGCATTAAGATTTGTTCATGTATTGAGGCTGACAGTTGTAATTTATTCTTTATTTGTGGCCGACATATTTGTTGGTGTAAATCCGTGTAGCAGATATATAAGAGTGATTGTTTTCTCATTCTAAAGTATGCTCGGTGAATGTATGTGAAGTATATGCAAGATATGTGTGAATAAAGATTAGATTATTTGAGTGTAGAGCAGAGTGTGAAGAAGATTGAGCGAAGAGTGAAGAAGTGTTTATGTGCCTAATTGGAACTGTAATCAAGCTTTTGTAGAAGCTAATTTCTCAGTTCAACCTCATCAAATGGATTTAATCTAATTTTTTTATGTAAGGCAGTGAGCCTTCCCTTTGAGCAGTGAGCTCTAGGTAGTGTGCCTGAATGCATGTGCATTCCCTATTCATTTATTTCATTATACTTATAACAGGGTATAATCTTGTGGACTAACATCCACCGTGGTTTTTCACCTAACAGGGTTTCCACGTATAAAATATTGATGTTCATGTGTCTCTGATGTGTTGTTGATTTATGCTTGCATTGTGAATTATCAGATCTATGATTAAAAGTTGTTTATGGTTGAATAAGCTTAATTTTTGTAACAACTAATTCAACCCCCGTCGTAGTTGTCTATCCTTGTTTTTCCAACAGGATGTGTCTTAAAGGTAGGCTCTATAAAGGTAATGCTTTGAATTAAAACAAGTGTGAAGCTCAAAGTTCTTTTCATCACCCAAGATCGCCAAAAAGGCGTGAGGGGAGAGGATAGGCACTTAGTTTGCCAAAAAAAGAATACACGACATACAATTCATCACAATATTTTTTTTAAGCTCCTCAAACGATGCTATCCAAAAAAAATGAAGTGTATACAAGATACAAATTTTGTTTTATGTGCACCAATTTGAAGTGTTCTGGATTTCAAGCAAGTAGATAGCAGTTGTGCACATCAAAATATATTTATCCAGTTTTAAGCACCAAATTAATTATTTCTAACAATCTTGTCTTAATGTGGTAAAAACAATAAACTGTTCATTTCGTCAACATAATGAAAGCGCCAATCAAAAGACAACATTCCATTTTATGAGTACCAAAAACTAAAGTGTTGTTCTAATCTACGAAAGCTTTTGAAAGTTTATTTTACGGTAGCAAATTGTAAGATTTTTCTTAAACTAGAAATCTTTTTGAAATATTCTTTTTAAAACCCCAAATTGAACGCATGCAAGTTGTGGGGTTCATTCTTATAGCACCAAATTGAAAGATTTTCCTAAACTAGAAAGCTTTTTGAAAAGTTCTTTTTAAGCACCAAATCAAAATAAAATTGTAAGCTAGAAAGATTTTTGAAAGATTCTTTTTAAAGCACCAAATCGATTTTTTTTCTAAACTAGAAATATTTTTGAAAGATTCTTTTTAAAGCACCAAATTGAAAGCGTGCAAGTTGTGGGATTCCTTTTTATAGCACCAAATTGAAAGATTTTCCTACACTAGAAAGCTTTTTGAAAAGTTAGACTTGGATCGTTCACCTTCTCTGCAATAAAATTATTAATTGTTCTTGATGTAAAGTGTACCATATCCCTGCAAGAGCTACACAAACAAAGTAAGAAAACAAAAAAAATCCAAAACAACCACCTATTAGCATTAGAAATCAAAAAATTACTTCGTAGATTTCAGATCAAAATAAACAGAGAAAAAGAGTAAATTTTAATCAAAATCGACCCTGTTATTTTTAGCAAATTGGTTAGAAAAGTCAAAAGCGGCCCAAAATTTCATAAGAGGCCCTTTCATATGCAATTGTGGTTAGAATAGACAAAGGCGACCCTATTTTTGAAACAAAAGTGGTTAGAAAAATTAAGAGCGATCATGTTTCTAAAGCAACAATGGTTAGAAAAATCAAAAGTGGTTGAAATGAAGGAGCAACCACGTGAAACTCTTGTAGCTTTTGCGTGAATTTTTTTTAAGTCCGTTTATGGAAAATACAATGATGTTCGAAACCTGCAACTTCTCAATTAAAACTCATAAAAAGGTTAGTGTCAAAGACCGAGGTCCCACTGGGCGTGCCATAATGTGTAAGGGGGAAATCAGGAAGCATGAGGAAATCAAACATGAATGAATTAAACTAATCTAATTAAAAATGAAAGATTTAGATTCATACCCTTTACTCACGAAATGAATAATACAAGATAATTGAATTCAATGAATGAAGATAATGTAAACAAAGAACAAACAAAAGAGTTCAAACAATTATATTATTACCTATCTCGTGTCGAAGTGTATTCACAATGATGTTGGATCATTGTATCAATGTGAAGCCTCCATTTATGCATTTACAAAAGCTCCAATGTGCATTGATGTTGATCGAAGATGTGTGTAAAATCAATTGTCAATTTGGGATTACTTCGTTGTGCAAAAGATGTAAATTCTCTCATCATTTTTGAGGATGAAGAGAATTGTTATATAGATTTTACAGTTTGAGATGGATGATCTGGATTGCATAGTAGAAAATACTGGTCAATGGTTGAAAGATGTTGAGAGGAATTAGATTGTTCAATTAGCTTCTGTAATTGAATAAATTAAGAATGTTAATTGAATCAATCAAAAGAAATAGATTACCTAATCTATGGAATTGAGGAAATCATGTTGAGCCTTTAGTGGGATTGAAGAATAGATGAATCGGTTAGGAAATAGATGGATCATTCAGCCAATCAAAGTGAGCAATAAGTGGATTGTAATTTGTTCAATCATAAAAGTGAGTGAAGGTAATTAATTAATTGAATTAATTAATTAAGCCTTTTGAGTTGAACGTGCAAATCATGTTTGACTTTTACAAACAAATTTGTATTTGTTTTTTTTGACCTTTTTGAATGATGCCTAAATAATTTATTTAATTATTCTATTCAGAGAGGGGAAAGTGATTTAATTAAATTATTAAGTATTAATAATTTAATTGACTTAGAGGAATAAGGTAAATTAGCGACATAATTAAATAATTGATGTTATTTAATTAATCGAGAGGAATAACGTTAGATTGGGACTTTATTACATAGATATAATTAATTAAATCAGTCGAAAATGATGAAAAGGTGAATTAATTAAATAATGTAATATTTATTCAATTAATAGAGGAAATTAGGGTTTTTGATGCAATTGATGTGAAATGCAGTGATATTAGATGATAATGATGTTGATGATGAGAAAATG
Organism: Sequoiadendron giganteum; assembly: GCA_007115665.2. Lineage (NCBI taxonomy): Eukaryota > Viridiplantae > Streptophyta > Pinopsida > Cupressales > Cupressaceae > Sequoiadendron > Sequoiadendron giganteum. The sequence goes on from CM021102.1 coordinate 574,306,512, forward strand.
TCATTCAGGATGTGTGATAAGCGTTAGGTCATTTTTTCATGTCTACACTTTTCACTTCTATTTCTTGTTTCTCCAATGCCCTCGTGTGATTGGAAATCATTTCATTTTTCTCCCTTGTCCATTCTTTTTATTTTTGGGATAATTCATGTGTTTTTCTCCAAAGATCCACACCTGGGGACACTATAGTTGGCCCAATGGGGGTTTTGATTTGAGAAATCAAGCCTTGGGATATTGGTTCCTTTCATTCTACTTCTACCATGGCTAGTTGTTCCAGTATTTGTAATTTTGACCCATGCTCAAAATTATAGAGATTCTACTCCAATTCTTTAATTCTGGCATTCCTCTCACTATCCTTTTGTTGATGTGTCTTTGTCAATTCTTCCAACTATTTTATTCATTCCATTTCTTCTTGCAATTCCTTGCTAATATTTATTTCTTCAATAAAAAAGTTCATCTTTTTCCCAAAAACTACTCATCTCCCATTGCAATTGTTTATTCACAACCCTCTAAAAAAGGGCTTTTTGGAGACCTTTTCCTTTTCATCTTAGCTACAAAAATATCTTTTGAATCTAATTTAGAAGTACTAGAAAAATATCATAGCTTCACAATTGTGGTTTCGTTTCATCACTAGGGGCATTCCCCTCTAAATTTTATTTGTTTTTGTTTCATGATCAGGGGTATTCCCTTCTAAATTTTTATCTATTTCTACCATAACAACATATTCTTCCTATTTTTCTTTTGTTTCTTCTATTACAACATATTCCTCTTTCTTTTTAATTGATCCTCTCATGCCCCCATTCTTCTTCAGGCATTGTGAACGATTCTTGGATTGTGGGCCTCTTATGCTCCCTTGCGGGTGCAGAGGTAGTTTGGTAGAATTCCTACTCTTCCCTTTCTTCCCTTTCTTTCCCTTCTTCTACCCTTTTACAAGTATAGAGGTAGAGGCTTCACTATTTCTCTTTTTACCCCTTGGTGGCCTCTTAGAAACAGGGGTTTCTTGATTGCCTTCTACTACGGGTTTCTCATCAGAGGTTGCAGAATGGGTTTCTTGAAAACCCTCCTCTTTTGGTTCCTCCATGTGGCGGGTAGGTGTTGCAATAGGGGAACTAGAGGGAATTTCTCCCTCAAGAGAAACCAAAATCTCTTCTATTATTTGTTCTTGGCCTGTGTTTCCCTCATTAGGCTTTTGAAGGATATTGTTGATATTGCTATAATTAAGAAATTTTTCCCAAGAAACATTTGAAAATTGAGCCCTAAGAATCCTCGCTACCAATAATGTAACTAAGCAAAAATGAGACAATGTTGAATTGTTTCTTTTCCTCTTGTATTCAAAAGACATTCTCTTTAATAGATTGTACAAGAAATTAGGAACATTTACATGCCTATTATGGTGTAGATGACTTAACAATTTGAAATGAACTATGCATAGAAATGATTATCTCCCATCACATGTCAAGTACATAACAATATAAGAATCAACTGAAGCCCAAAGACAAGGCAAAGACAATCATTTAGTACCTTGTGAAGAAGAATCCAAGTTTTCTCTTGGCAGGGATAATTTATTCCTTATTGTAATGGCGTCCACCCTAACTAGAAACTCCTCTCACATCCTTGGAAATCTAGATACTTCAGCTATAGATGCTTTTGAGGCATCTACCCTTAGAACCCTAAAAAACACCTCATGATCATTATGCAATGTGGCTACAAATTTTTGGGCCATTACCTCATTAAATTATGTGAGCCTCAAAAATATTGTAACCAGCCAGCTTTCTGGAAAATGGGCAAACATAGTTTGTCATCTATCAGTTGGTTATGTGATGTTAGTTTTCTACATATTATATCACCTCCCATTATAATGCTTTGTAGTTTTATAGTCACTTATTAATTTTTATCTATTCTATTCTCATTCTATCACCCTAATTATACTACCTATTCTCGGTTGTATGCTATAACACCCAAATACACCTCTTAATTCCTCTACTAAGTTCTTTGTTTCTTAGTGATGGTGGAAAATAGAAAGGATTTTTTTTAAATGATAAAAAAAAAAAGAGAAACAATGAATACCATCCCCCCAACTAAGCCTACTAAGTGTCCTCGCTTAGCTCGTATGGATAGGGCAGAGATATAAAAATTTAAAATATGTTATTTTATATGCTTAAATGAATAATAAAGATACATAAAATCAGTAAAATTAATAATAAGTATGATTGCTAAGGTAGAGTGTACTTGAAGTTATTATTTGAATTGATTTTCAACTCGTGTGTAGAAGCTGAATTTCACCATACAATAAAATTTTGAAAAGACTTACTGTGATGGATATGAGTTGTGTGCAGTTATGGTATGCATTTTTTGTGTGACATGTGGGAATTAGGTTGGAGTGATGGATGAAAAGAAAATTTTGCACGTAGTACGTGTCGTGTGAAGTATAGTTATTGTGTGGTGCGACAGAAATGAAAAGTGATGTGATGTAATTGGTTATATGTAATGCAATGAACATATATATCACATGTATGAAAAAGATGATGTAAATGCAATAAAAATTTGGGTGTATATTATGATGGATATGTAAATGCTATAGGTGCATGCAACAACAAGTCTCTTTGTGATTGTTCTATTGGTTTGTATTGTTGCAGGTCCCTTCTACATCTGTTTACTATTTGAAGAAATAAAGATTGTTGATTGCCACTTGTGTAGTGTGTGCACGTGAAATAAGTAAGGAAATTATACATGTGGAATATCAATGGGCAAGTTGTGTAGCTCATCTACTGATACATTTGTAGAGCTAGTTGTTTTTGTTGTTGAATTTTCCATGTCAGGTTCAAATTGATGTTGTAATGTAAGAACGAAGTCATCCTTCTACAATGATTTCTTATAAGTTTCAATATATGACCATTGAATATCAATGAGAACCTTATTTCATCAATTGTTTATAGTTGCACTATTCCATTTGGAAATATTGTCTTTATTTCATATGGCCCAATCCATCTAGTTTGCATTTTCCCTTTGTAATATTTGTATCTGGATTCATAAGGTAGAGCCCAATCACCTGCACTGAATTCATTTATCTTAATAAACTGGTCATGCCAAAGGATCCTTTGATTTTGGATAACTTCAGTGTGGTGTATGACTTCCATCCTTATTTCATCCAATGCATTCAAGTTACATGCAACCTCTCCTTTTGTGTTGTGGACAAATCCATGCCCAAATTTACTATTGTCCTCAATGTTTTATACTTAAATTCTATGGGAACCTTTTTACCATACATCAGTTCATATGGTGTAAAGTCTATTATGATCTTCCAAGTTTTTTTGTAAGCCCAAACCACCTCAAGTAACTTGGTTGCCTAATATCTCTTATGAAGTTGCACTGTCTTTGTGAGGATTTTTTCAATTTCCCTATTGGTGACTTTCACTTGTCCATTGGCTTGAGGGTGATAAGGTGTTGACTTTCTATGTCTGATCTCATCTCCTTGAACTAATTTTGTGATCAAATCTGATGCAAATTGAGTTCCTTTGTCTATGAAAATTTCTCTTAGAACTCCATATCTTGTGAATATGTCTTCATAGAGAAACTTTACCACAATTCCCATCTCATGCAAACTATAAATCCTTCACCTCTACCCATTTTGTCAGGTAACTTGTGCAGAACAATATGTATTCTTTGTTGTTTGATGTTAGTGAAATGGGGCCAATAAAGTCCAATCCCCATTTGGAAAATGGTGCTAATGCTAGTTGTGGTTGTAATGGAATTTCTTTTTTTTTTGGTTTCCTTCCCATTCCTTGACATCTATCACAACTCTTGGTATATTTAACGACATCTTTATGAAGAGTTGGAAAATAATCGCTAGTATACAAATTTTTAAGAGATGTCCTCTTTGTGGCAAAGTGTCCCCCACAAAATTCATCATGGCATGCTCTGAGGATATTATATACCGCATCTTCTTGGATTCATCTTATCATTATGTTGTTTGGGCATGTGTAGAATAAGTATCTAGTTATCCATGAGTAGGGAAAACTCTTCTGAACTAATTGCCTCTTTTCCCTTGGTGATAAATGGGGTGGTATAGTTGGCAATATCTGCATATCAAGGTGTATGTAGAGATAGAGAAAATAAATTTTCATCTGGAAATGAGTCATAAACAACATCTTCTTTTGATTTTGTTGGTAGTCTATATATAAAATCCACCACTACATTTTCTTTACTTGGCTTATCTACAATGGTAATGTTAAATTATTGAAGTAACAACAACCACATAACAAGCCTTCCACCAACCACTGGTTTATTCATGAGATACCTTATTGTTGTATGATCAATGTGCATGAACATTGAATACCCTATAATGTAATGTCTGAATTTATTTATTTCATTAACCATTGCTAACATCTCTTTTTTAATCACTATATAATTGATTTTTTCCCCTTAAATATTTTTGTTGATATAATATATGACATACTCTTTGTTTATTTCCTTTTGTCCCAACATTGCTCCTATTGCAAAATTAGAAGCATATGTATGAATATAAAAAGGGAGATTCCAATTTGGTCCTCTCAAGATAGGTGTCTTATTGTTGCCTTGAGAGCTTCAAATGTAGTTTGACAAGCAAGTGTCCATTCAAACTCTACACCTTTAGACAATAGGACAAATAGTGGAGCTGCAATTTTGCTAAAATCTTGTATAAATCTTCTGTAATATCCAACATGGCCAAGGAAACTTTTAACATCCTTTTATCTTTGACGCACAAGGAGGGTTAATATCACCTCAATTTTGTTCGGGTCCACTTGAATTCCTTCATTGCACACAATTTCCAAAAATAATTCCCTCAGTCATCATCACGAAGCATTTCTCATTACTTAGGGACATGTTATTTTTTTGAAATATCTATAGTATCTTCTCCAAATTGCCAAGTGCTTCATCATAGGTACTCCCATAAGTTGTGAAATCATCCATGTAAACCTCCATAGAATCATGTTTAATCTTTGAGAATATGCTTAGTACTTCCCTTTGGAAGGTGGTTAGTGAATTGCATGGCCCAATTAGTAAGACATAATAAGCATATGTACCCCAAGTGCATGTGAAATTTGTCTTGTCTTGGTCTTCTGGGGCTAGCTTAATTTGATTTTATCCACTAAATCCATCCAAGAAGAAAAATTACTTCTTTCCTGCTAATGAATCAAGTACTTGTTCAATGAATGGAAGTGGAAAGTGGTCTTTGCTAGTTGCAACATTCAACTCATAGTAGTCTACACACACTCCATTTTCCTCCTTTCTTAGGTAAAATCACTAGTGGAGACACCCACTGACTATTAGAGATGGGACAGATAAATCCTGCATCCAACAATTTTTGTAATTTTGATTTGATTGTGTCTAACTGTAGGGTTCATTCTCCTTTGGGGTTGTCTGATTGATTTGAAACCACCATTGATGTAAATACTATGCATGCATAAGTTTGGTTTTATCTCCTTAATATCATGATAATCTCATTCAAAGGCTACTACATGTGCCTTAAACACAGTCAATAGTGAGGTCTATTGTGCAATAGTTAGTTGATTGTTTCCATTCAAATTTTTTCCCAACATAATATCTAAAGTCAAGGATGATGTTTGAACATATGATATGTCAAGTCCTGCTATGTTTGGAACATAATGATGTGGTAAAAAAGTATGGAAAATTTTGGAAATTGACTCAAATGAATTGGTAGAGATTATATTTTGTAGAGGATATTACAGACATGTAAGATAGTCATGTTGTTGTAGGCCCCTATCATAGTTTTTTGCATGATGTTTGCAATCTATTCATCTTCATCTTGGTTTTCTAACAAGGGGTTGCATTCAATAGTCATTAAAGTTTGTAAGGAGTATTGATCTTACTCATCTAGGGTTGGCCAAATAGTTTGTTCTAGGTCTGCATGGGACCGAGCTAGTGGATAAAGGACTAATTTCTTAGTCACATTCCCATTGGAAATGATCATATTTCCAGACCCACAACCTATGAAGGCATATGTTTTTTCCAACCAAGGTCTCCCTAAGATGAGGGGATATCATGCAAGATTATTATTAGGATGCAATACCATAAATTTTGTAGGGTACTCCCATGAATCTAATGTTATTACCAAGTATTCAATGATTCCCTTAGGTTTAACTGTGGACCTATATGCCAACTGTAGCACAATAGGTGTAGGTCTGAGCTCCATTAATGGTAATCATTTCATGGTTACTTTGTCCATTACATTAATAGTTGATCCTAAGTCAATTAAGGTGTTCTTAATGAGAGTGCACTTTATTTTGGCATCCACTACAGGGCTCCCAAGGTCTTCATACTTGGGGACAGTTATGTTTCCCAACATAATATCTTCAAGTTGTCCTAAGACATGTATAATTGAAGGGTCCTTTCGTTTCCTGCCTATCTTTTCAAGGCATAGCTCTCTAACTATTTTAGTATAGATAAGAACCTCCTTAATAGATTGGATGAGGGGTATTTTTATGCAAACATCCTTGAATTGTCCCAATAGATCAGTTTCAGCTTGTGATTGATGTCTTTAGATTGTTAATTGCTTAGGGAATGGAGGCTTTGGAATCTTGGTTGTTGGACTGGCCTAATTTGAGTTGGGTTCCTTAGATTGTTGGTCCATGGGGTTAGTTGGGAGTTCCTCATCAACTAATTCAGTGATATGAGGAGATGAAGGCCCAACTAACATATCTCCTTATTTGAGGTTTACATCACTCACCTCAACCCCATAGGTGGGGTATTGCATGGTCTCATTAGCATAAGCCTATTAGACAAGCCTATTATTTGGGTTAGGTGCCAGTTGTGCTAGAAATTGAGGTGATCTTGGTGGATTTGGTGTAGCTATTGAAGGGTTTGGCATTATGGCTTGGTGTTGTGGCTGCTAATAGTTAGGATTTTTATTTTTCCACTACTGACCTCTTTTCCACTGAGGTTGCCATTGATTTTGTTAAGGTGGTCACTAAGAATTATAATTACATCCTTGATAATTATAAGGTGTCCACATGTTTTTTTGTTGTTGATTCCAATTGGATTGAGGCATTGGCCATTGTTTTTTTACATATTTTCCCAAATATTGAGGGTTCCAACTAGGAAAATTTATATTATTATCAGGAAATGATATGTTATAACTCAAAGGATCTTGAGGAATACCTTGTGTTGGTTTCCATGGTTTGTGTTGAGCTATGTAGAACACTTGACCATCTTCACCTTCTAATGCATGAAATTTTGATGTCCCTTGCTTATGTTCAGAGATAATTACCACCCTCTTGCACTTGCAATTAGTCTTTCTCTATCTACAATGTGGGAAGTATTATGTAAGGGTTTCTTATGCTTATTCTTAATTTTTCTTGATGTGAAAGGTATCTAATTGTGTAGCCAAGTGACTTATGATATCTTCATTCATGTTTGATAGAATATTGCTCAAATCCACCCTTGAGACTCCAGTGGTTGATTTGTTGATGGAAGATGCCCTATCTCCTCTAACCCTCACGGTGAAAGACCTTGAATAGTTCCTACATGATTTGTAGATTTCCTCAAATGGTGTTTATGAGATGTCTCCTGCCCCAATGAGGTTAAGTACATCCATGCAATCCTCATTAACTCCTCTTAGGAATATCAACTTTAGGGATTCATCAAAGAGTCTATTTTTTTGGGTTTTCTTAAGATAGAATTTAAACCTCTACATAGTCTTCCAAGGATTCATCTTCCTTTTTTGACATCCTAAAGATATCATCCATCTTTCTATTTAGGCCTCTATAGTAATCCTGGTATTTTTCCAAGAATTTTGCATTCATTGTGATCCAATTGGGTACAACATCTCTTCCCAACCCCATGACCCATCTTTGAGCAACATCCTTCAGTGTTGTTGGAAACATTTTGAGCCTGTGTGCATTTTTGGTATAGTCATAACTTCTGCATAACACACCAAACTCAAAAAGGAAGGTATTTGGATCCTCTATGACCAACCCATAGAAGACATGTAGTGTTGAAGGAGGTATGTTATTCAAAGAAGCGGCTCTCTCTTGGTTGGTAATGGGGAACTCAAACATAGCATGCTCTAGTGGATCCTCAACTACTGCATCAACCATGATGTTGATGTGTGTAGGGTAAGTCTCCTCTATTTTTGGTGTAGGTACTAGTGTTAGGGATGATTCTTCTTTAGGAATACCCTTGCTTTGTTCAATGTGTTCACTAATAGCCTACAATGCTTCGTGTGTTGAAGGGAGAAATCTTTCCTAAGCATCTCATTTCCTCCACATACAATGTTTATGACTCTTTGGATCAACAGTTCCTACACATTGTTAGTAAAGCATGTTTATGTTGATGGCTAAAACCTTATTTACCCTAATGTTGAGAACAAAAACACTAAACTATAAAAGCTTGAAAATACATAGTAAAATTCTAAATGTAGCACTATGACAACAATGCCAAAAATGTGAAGCCTTTCTAATGTCTAGTTAACTTGGTGTTTACATTCAGACACATAATTCAAAGGATGGGTTCCTAGTTGAATAGTTCATCAAACCTTCACAAAAGGTTGCATTTAATTATCAATCAGGGCTCATAATATTTTGGTAGTGCTAACACTATATGTTCATTCAAGGATCCTAACTATGGCCTATATCAATGGAACATAGGTGGTCATGCATTTATTGAGAATGATAAAAACTAGAAAAGGAAATAAAGCATGAAATTGCAAAACAAGGGAGCTAACATAAATTTGTCGCTTATGTTGTGGGTACTTACTGCTCAATATTGTAACTACTAACTATTAAATCTGAACTTGCAACTAACTTCTCTAGAGAATGACTCAATGTAATATAATTGAAACATTATCTCAAGTGAATTCAATAATGCAATATCTAATCTAGTAATAGAAAATAAGATGGGTTGGAAGTACCTCAATTGGCCCTTTCTCGAGTTTTTGCACCCATAAAATATATCAAATATGCGCTACTTGATCAACAAGTCATGACAACAAACTAAACTTCTTTATTGCATGAAAATTGGACTTCTTATAGTCTGACAAGAATCTATTAAAATTTCTCATTCATTAGTACACATCTATTGTAAATTGATAACAAAAAACTAAAATCAATTAACTATTAATTGGTAAAAACAATCACACGATTATTACTAGATCTACTCCTCGACCACAAATCCCAATATATAAGCTCAGGAGAAGTCTTATTCACTAAGGACTAAAAACAGAAAATTAATGCATACATCCACCCTCCCTCAAGGATAGGGAGAGGACAAGTCTTTGAAACATAAAACCATAAATATGAAATAGAAGAAGAAAAATAAAACTATAACTCTACCCCTACTGGTTAACCATCATAACAGGGACGTGTTTCATGGAAACTGTCATGTCATGGCTCACTCCTATTTGGAACTGACTTCTTATTGCAGTTGCCTTATTGGTGGATAAAAAGTGTAATTGCAGTGACTCATGGTTGACCATTCAATAGCCACCTTCACTTCCCTCAGGAAATATTGTTCTCCAATTATTCTAGCTTCTCCCCTACAATCGTCCATAGTTCTTTGTTGTGGGATGGAAATCCAGTTGTTGCAAGCTACATTCTTCTTGGCTGCAAGATGTTAGTTTTTCTACCAAGGCATTCACATCATTAACAATCAAGATCAATCATAAAAAAACATACTAAATCTTATGAACATTTATACATCCACACAAGCATATATCAATATATCATATTCATATTTCCACATATTTAGGTCTGTCAAAGTGCATAAAAGCTATATGAAAGATGTATGAATTCTTGGAAATGTTTGTGAAACTTAGTAAATGAACTAATAAAAACATAAACTAATGAATTAAAAACTAGCCATTATCTAAACCCATCACATATGACATGTCTGATTCTAAAATTGAGGTCTCAATATTTTGAATTACTTTATTTATATTTAACACTTTTTTTCTTAAAAAGTTTGTTATTTCTTTCCAACCATATTTTCCAAATAACGATATAAGGACTTAATTACCAAATGGGAGCAAAAGAAGAGGATCTGAATAAGGAGGGCCAATAGTGAAAGTGTTTTAAAAGAGAGCAATGTAAGGGACAAGACCAACCAAAATTATTTTGCAACCACACCCAACATTTATTAGCAAAATCACCTGATAAGAGTAGATGATTTGTATCTTCATATGCCCTACCACATAGGACACATGGAAAGATAGGAGTTATACCTAGTTTATCCAATCTCATGCCAGAGATAATTCTATCTTTCAAAGCCAACAAAGAAAATGCTCCAACTTTAGGCAAACATGTTGAACCACAACAAAAATTATAAGGCCAATCAGAAGACTGAAGTGAGATTACTAATGATTTGTACCCATCACTTATAATGTGACATTTGATTTTGACTTGAGCCAAATTATCTCATCCTCCTTAGTGGAGAAAAAACCTGTTGATTATTCAGTTCCTTCCTTAATGAGTCCTTTAAAGGTTGATGCATTGGAATAAAATCAAAAGACCTCCATTTCATTGAAGGAGGGGAAGTAAAAAACTTAATCACCATATAGTTACTCACCTTACATCCCCAAATAGATTTAAGAATATATGTAATTAAACTCCAATTTCCCAAAGCCCTGAACGGTTTGTGGTCATTCCAAGCATCATCCCAAAACAAGGCCTTCTCCCCATTATGTATGACCCAAGATAAATGGGGTAGGATGAGATATCTACAAGAATTGAAATTCCAAATTTTAGAGCCCCAGGGGAGAGTTTTCATTTTGAAGATTTTTTCCCTCTCTAAATAATCAAGACATTTGTGTATTAGAATTTTTCACCATTTCAAATTCGAGTATGCATATAATCTCCGTAATAATTTTTCCCCTAATGCCTTGTTCTGAAAGACCAAGTCCCTCAAACCAGTACCTCCCAAATATTTTGGGAGACAAACCTTTTCCCAAGAGACTAGAGGGATTTTTTCTTTCCCTTTACATTTTCTTCCTAGAGAAAATCTCTTAGAACCTTCTGCAAATCTTTCAAAAAAATTGGATCGTTTCTCAATTTATGTGTGTCATTCTTGTGCAAGGGTCATTCTAATCTTCTTTGCATTGTTCCAATTTTATGATATGTCTACGAAGCGACCATTTTCTATTTTTTATATTTTAATTTAAGTGTTGAGAAGGAAAAAGAAATATTTAAAAATAAAATATACTTTTTTTCTCATTATCGATTTTCATTTAGGAATAGAGAGAATGAGAATAAATAGGTTTGAAGGTTGAATATTTTGAAAGTGATTTTTGTAGAAGTGAGGTTTCTTTGTTTATACTAAATTTTTGGATTCATCTTCATTTTTATTCCAAATTTTTGTAGGGTTGAGGTAGCGTCCTTTTTTATAGAATTCTATGAAAAATGTTTATTTTGAGTTAATGATGAATATAGGTTGTTTGTAAAAAAATTATGTTAGTTGATTGCTTGTAGAAAGAAAATTATAGATATACTAAATGGTGATTTGGGTATTTTTTTTTAAAAATTAGATAAAAGGCATTAAAGCCTATATATAGATATATTATAATGGAAAAGATTACATTAGTCTGTAAAATATAGGAAAAATTTGCCAAAAAACAAAACTAGCAACCGAATTAAACTATACTTCCTACTAACTTCCATGATTTCATGCTAGCTAACATATACAGTCTATAACACTTTTATATGCATATTATTCATCTATACATATACCAACTATAGGCTTTTGAAAACAGGCAAAAAACATTGAATTGCTACTCCTCCATTCGATCTCCTTCATGCACTGAATTCTCATCTTGACCTTCATCTAACCCCTGTAAACGGTTTTCATTAGCAAAGAAATCAAACCCAACAAATGGCTCCTTGCCTTTGATGTCTACTTGACTAGTGGATGCCCTCATTTTGGTAGGAAAATGTGCACCAACTAAAGAACCTAGAACATTTATGTCTAGAATTGGCTCGATTTCCTCTAAACCTGGTGGAGGCATTTGAATGTCTAGAATCGACTTCCTTTCCATGACGAATAGTGCAGGAAAAATAAAACCCTCATCAATAGAAACATAAATATGTATTTCTTATTTTTGTATGTGGTTTAAAACTATTTAATAAATATTTTTACCAAGATTTATATTTTAATTTATTAGATTTTTCCTTTTATGATTAAAATATGATGACTATTTTGTTTTTAAAAAGTAGTTTAACTAATGTGAGAAAAGTTTTTTTGTCCATTTTTACTTTACTTTTATGTATTGAGTATTTTTTACAAATCTTAAGAGATGTGAACAAATACATATTTTAAGTCATTTGGAAAAATTAGCCATACCCAATTCATAAATAATGTTATAGTAATTATTTATTGACTAATGTTAATATTGGCAATATATAAATCAAGTTTTATTAATTATTCCTTTTATTCGTATGACATCCTTTGTGTCATATTTCTACTTGTAAGGTTTGGAAGGTAGTCATAAGTAGTGGTTATGACAGTTACCTAAAGCTTATTTCCTCATAATATATCCTATAAGCTCTAGGATGATTGATACTTTGGTTTTTGTTGGAAGTGAAAGGGTCAAAGGAGTAGGAATGATTGGATGTTCTTGTCTTGGATTGATACATCTTGACATCATATTCTCTACATCATCCAAAAACATGTAGGTATCTCTCCTTAATAAAGTTGGCTGAGATTGAGCTTGCTCATCTTGCTATAGGTACCACATCATAGTTAAGATAGAGTGATTTCAATGATAGAAAGTACATAGGTTTTTTATGTATTTAGTGCAAGTGATATCCAACAAGAATCCATACAATATATCACTCAATTAGTACAATAATGGAGTACATCAATAAATAAATCTTAAGTATATTATAATAATATGAATTCTACAAATACGTGGCTAGTCCTCAACAATGAAGATGGCATCATTTCATAACCAATATATACAAGGGGTCAAAACTTTATCCATAATAAGAAAATAATAGATCATGATACCAATCACACACATACAAGTGGTCTAAAATAAGTACACCACAATAGCATTTGAAGAAATCCAAGCTCCCATGCTCCCACTAGTGATTAGGGAAGGGTTTGAACTCATCATGAGAATTTTTTTCCTCCCCATCTATCAATCAAGGTGAAGAAGTGACATCCATAACCCAAAGGTGTCATACAATATAATATTAATTTTTATCTTTTTTAGTTCATTCCATTGGTAACATAGATTATACACATGAAACCATTATCCAAAACATTCAAAATATATGTATATATTTCATAATGCATATTTTCAATAATAGACACATGCCAAATTATCATTCCAAGATAACCAATATTTCTTGTAAGACATCCTTTCTAGTATCTAATACACATAATAATACAAGGACATGAACATATTAAGATTTGACTATCATTGAAAACCACAAGTCCTTTCAGCCTCATTGTGTTTGACTTAGCACAACACATCCAAGACCACATACAATGTCCACATGAATTACTACTTTCATTCCATATTAAAATATATATTAATGTAATGCTATATGTCTTCTTATTAACACATGTCAAAGATATGATTACATGCATCCTAAGATTTGCATCACATAATTATCCAAACATAACAATATCAACAATTCAAATATATAAGCACACACAAAAGAAAACCCACATTAATGACACACATAAAACAAACATTTAAGAGATTTTCATGAGTTCTTCTTGTAATGAGTTTTGAAGAATGGAAAGGTGTAATTATTAATATGAGCCTTTGGAAGATAAGAGCACTTGGAGTTAAAAAAAAAATTTCTAGCTAAGTTTAACTATTGTGTTTGGAGATTATTTATTAAGAAATAACCAATTTAGAAGAAATTGGTGTGGATAAGTTAAAGTGATAAATAGTTGAGAGTAGTCATAGAAGAAGACATAACCGTCATATTAAGTTTTTTGAGAAGTTAGGTATTTAGTTCTATGGGATGAAAAATTGGATCAATTTTGTGTCTCTAGTGAAAGACATGTGAAAAATAGTTGGAATTTGTGATGGTATAATTGATTTCCTAAGGGGAGAAGATTGAGTGGAAATTATGTTCTTGATAGAATTTTAATAACTTTTAGCAAGAAGGGAATTATGTATTAAGAGGTTTTTGGCCTATCTTTTCTAATTTCAAGGAAGGAAATTAGAGTTCAAGGATGAATTGGTGATTTATTGGGAACTTGAAAATGTTGGGTCTAGTTGACATTTCTGTGTGTAATTTAATAAATGGTTAACATTAATTGAATTTAAAAGAATAAAATCCTTGTCCTTTCTTGATCTATGCATTATTGTGTGTTATTCTTTGTGTGAAGCATGGTTGAGACTCGATGTGATTATGTTTTAAGAATTGTCTTGTCAAGTGCATGTTTGTCTTTTTGGGTAATGATTTTAAGTGAATTTCTTGTATGTTTCCATGTATAATTTTGGTTGAGTCTTGATGATTTATTTATGATACCATTATGGTGCACACACACTTGGGTGATGAAATATATTATGATTTTGTGCAGGAACGCTTTTTGATTGCGTGAGTTCTCTTATGTCTATTGATGATATATCTTTTTGTTGTTACTAATTAAGGATTGTGATCTTCATATATGAATTTCCTATTTGATGGTATATTATGCTTGAGGTTCTAGTACAATTTGACTTTCTTAATTAATGAAACCTTGGTGTAAATATCTAGTTCCTTTCGAGAATGTGACTTCCTTGTGGATAAAAATATTTTGTTCTAAATTATTCATGTTCATGTATACATATGAATTGCCATTATTTGATTTAAATCCTTGATGGTGTGATCATTGGATTAATTAAAATTTTCTCAGTTAAGTGCTTTAAATTGATGTTATGCATTTTTTAATGAGAATAGTGTTGAGATCGTCATTAGGCCTAGGGGGAGGATGCAACACACCTCATTTCCAATCCCTTTATGATCCTATGATATTTTTATTCTATATGAAATTTGAAGTTCTCTATTGACTTATGATATATGTAAAGTATCAATTTAGTATATTTATGTATAGTGTGAGGTTGAATTGCTATGGTTAATTAATTAAAATTGATTATGTGATTATATTCTCCCTAACAAAGCTGTTAAGATATGTATGGAAAGATGTGTTGTGCAACAAGTACAGGTAATGGAGAAGGTGAATTAGGTCCTAGTGCTAATGTGTCTTGAATCAATTTGAGTGTGTGGGAAGATATTAAGTAATCAATATTTAATTTAAAAATAAATAAATAAATAATTATTGAATAATATGAATGCATATATTATTCTTTTATTTATTTTGGTAATTAATGTCTTTTGGAAGGGGTTGACCCTGTAGTGCAATGATTAAGTTGCAGGGGTAACAATTGGGTTGCCTAAGGTTTCAATCCCATGGAGGATGGTTGGAATGCACGTTGGCATAGGGAGGTAGTGGCCTCATTCAACACACGAGGAGAAGGGTGAAATGATGGATGAGTTTGGCAGGTGTTGCTGCAAGGTCAATGAAGGAAGATCTAAGCCAGAGAGTAATCATGGGGAGGTTGCAAGTGGTGTTGGCAACATGGTAGGTGTAGCTCGATGAACAGAGGGATGGAGGAAGGAGTTTGAGAGGAAGAGGGGGAGACGATGGCGGAGTGCAGGAGGATAATTGATGGTAGGATGGTGGCAGAATCGGAAAGAGGAGAAATAGAGTAGAGGAAAGGAGATGGAGAGGGTGGAGATAGAGGAGCTAGAGGAAAGGAAGAGAGGAAGAAGAGGTAGAAGAGGTAGAGTGGAGATGGAGGAGCCAGAGGAGAGGAGGAATAGAGGAGATGGAGGAGGAGAAGAGAAGAGATGAATTATGGGGATGAGGCCCCCCGAATGTGGCCTCACTGGTTCAAAACTCCAGTCAAAAGGGTTCACCTATCCAAAAGAAAAATTGGAAAAAGAAAAATTTATCTGTTAAAATTATAAATTTATTTATTTATTGAATATGCAAGCTTATTTTGAGAATTTAAGAGATAAATTATTATATTTATCATATTAATGAATTAGAAAGTATATATTTTAATATTAGTTTAAAAATAAAATCTTTTATGGTAATAATTGAAAACAAAATAATATATTAATATTATTGATTTACAAAAAGAATGTGCATAAAAAGAAAAAAGTTATCTTTTTAATATTATCTTCGTTTATTAGGAATATAATATTGTATTTTATCTTATTTTTTAGGTTTTAATTTAAGTAAGAAAGAAAAAGGAAGATTATTTTTCAAAGGAAAAAATAGTTTTCTTTCTTCTTTTCTTTTGATAATCAATTTTTTTGATGCAATGGAGAAAATGATAGAATGAAGTTTAAAGTTTGAAGATTTTGAAAGATTTTTTGTGAAATAATTGAAAGATTTTTGAAGTTGTTGATTTTTTTTAATTTCATCTCCATCGTGTTATCCAGATTTCTATAGGGTTGAGGTAGGTTTTCTTTCATGGAATGTTGTGAAAAATGTTTATTTTGAATGAATCACAATTATAGACTATTTGTGAAAATGGTTGTATGGTGGACTGTTTGTGCAAAAAAGAAAATTCTAGATATTAATAATTTTAATGAATTAATTTTTGTTTACAAATTTTAGGAAAGGTGCATAGATATGATTTTTAAATATTAATAAAATAGTTGTAACCAATTCATAAATAATGAGATATTAATGATTTTAACTACCTTTTTTGTATTGATAGTATAAGAATTAAGTTTTTTAGTTACTCTTTTTATTCATATAACACCCTTTGTGTAAAATTTCTACTTGTAAGAATAATAGTAATTTATGGCATAACCTCCTTGATATTCTCCAAAATGTTGTGCTCTGCTCCTATTTTTATGAACGTTCTCTCTCTTTTGAAGGCGATCTTCACAGTAGGGGCAATGACTCCCCCAAATAAAGGTAATCCTGGTGTTTTCCTGGCTTGACATGAGGGTCCAAGCTCGCATTCGGCTAGCCACTTGAACTTTAAGGCAACTTTGTGTAATGGTGTTAGGGTTAGCACTCTTCCTGCCCCTATATGTGGTTGCAACCTTAGCCCACATCATCTATTCAAAGATGGTAGGAATTCTACTGGATCTGGTGCGTAATGTGATAGGGAGTGTCCTAAAAACCATCCTCAATAGCTCCTTGGCATGTGAAAAAGGCCCAATTTCTGGGTGGCTAAAGGAAATGGGGCTTTGGAGATGGATCATGAGCATAATTTGAAGGGCATTCCTATCTTTAGTCATTAAAATTCATGATATGGGGGTAGAATTTCCCCCAATTCTCTTATGAACTTATCTAATGGTGTCAATGCTCCAGAGGGGAATCGTAACAAGGTTTACCCTCTCCCTATTCAACTCTCAACATATATTCCTAAAGTTAGCTTGGACAACTTTTCCATTAATAGAGAGGACTATTTGTAGAAACATTCTCATCTATAGATCGACGAAGTCATGACCCAGTTTATGTGAATTACACTCTTGGATCACACAAAATTGGAAGGAGTATATGGAAGAGGAAATATATATTTATCCTTGTGCCTGAGGATTTTTTATTTTGGAATTTGACTCCACTGAAGATATGGATTTGGTGCTAAAATCTAGCCCTTGGACGAACTTAAGAGAGAATTCATACGCATGAAGCGTTGGTTTTCTTCTTTTGATCCTCAAATCAAGACTTTCACATCCACCTTCCTTTGGGTGAGATTACCCTATCTTCCCCTTCAGTTTTTGGAATTAGATTATTTGTACACCATTGGAAATGGATTGGGTAAGTATCATTACACTTTTGATGAAACAATCAAGTATATGAGTTCTACCTGTGCATGTTTATGTGTAGAAATAGATTTATCTAATGGGACTCTTGTTGAGATCTCTCTAAAAGTGGGTAACAAATGTTGGAGACAACCAGTAGATTATGAAAAAATTGCTTTTAGATACAAAAAATGTTTTCCAATTGATCATTTTACACATCAATGTCAAAAAGTGCAAACCCAAGAGTTCAAAAATACGAAAACAAGAGGAAGGCCTTCTTGATTGATTGGGGAAAATTCCCACCATTATGTCATTTCACCTAAAACTCAAAACACTTTGACTTCTCCACAAGCTCCTCGAGAGATCATTTTAAAGTCAAATTGATCCCCCTTTCTTCCCATGGTGTAAGGTCTTCCTTTTGGGGCCTCATATGAGGTCATTAATAACAATGACTCCTCTATCGCCCCCTCATCATTAGTGAAATAAATCATAAACATTGTTGATGATTCTAAGGAGGCGCCAAATATTCCCATGTCTATTGGGACTATTGCTTATGAAGGAAAAGAGGACATTTGAAAAGAAACTCTTCACAACTCTTTGAATGCATTCAACATACAGATATAGAGTTGATACAAGTCAAGAGGAAGATTTATACTCCTACAAAGCTAAAGAATCAAATGACACTAAGATCATCAATGAAAAATAAATTTCTCCAAGAGATAAATGTTGCCCCCTATCCAAGGGTTGATGTGTACTCCTTCATCCATGAAGGGGGAAAATATTGAAATGTAAATGTCTTTTTTGTGCCCATGTTAAGATGCATTGCCAAGGTCCCCAATGGTAGTAGTTATTCTAATGCACTGCTATTATTAAGGTATACACTTTCCATATTATACTGTTATTTTTATGGTGTACAACCCCCTTATACCTAACTTATGGATAAAAAAATCTACTTGTAAGAGTAGAAAGATAGTCATAAGTAGTGGTTATGGGAGTTACCCAAAACTTATTGACTCATAAGTAGTGGTTATGAGAGTTTCTCACTACCCCTCTTCTTGAGGATGGCACTGACTCTTAGATGTCTTATCCTCCTCTCACCTAGTTTCCACATGTCACCCTCAAGATGTGCATGTTCAGCTCATTGGAGAACATCCTGACTTTGTCTTTGATCTTTGCTAGATCAATGGCTCTCATCTCACAGGATTTCAATGATAGAGACCTCAAGGTGCCTTCTTCCTTAGCTCTTGTTGTAGGCTAGCACTGCCCTAGATATCCCTCCTATAGGCTTATCTTCCCTCCCCTTATAATGATCTAGACTAGGAGCAAGATGACCTATTGGTGGAATTGGATTAGAGAGATTCCTTCTTCTAAATCTTTAGATTAGCTTTGAGTGTTATTTTGTGTTCCCTCATGCTTGTCTATTTATGTTTGTGCTCTCACTTGGAGGAACCTTTCTACCCTTGTAGTTGCTTGGATACTAGTGAGAAAATCTATCATACACTTCTTCTATTTGAATCATCATTCTTCTATGTGTTAAAATTTTGGATTTTCATGTCGGGGATGATGCAAAGCATTGGGGCATTTAGACCTCTTCCATATTGAACCAATTTTTACTTTTACTTTATCTTCATGTGCTCTTCTTCCCATTTTGATATACTTGGGGGGTGATGACATTTTATACATATATTATATTTTACTGATCTATGTCTATGAGCAGTCTTGACCCCAAATAATCAGATCCCCTTATGCTCTTGATTTCTTCATCTCTACTTTCCTGCTTCATGATGTTGTGGTTTCTTTGTGTTTTCCCTCATGTGACAACATTTAATAGATACATCTAGCAATGTATTTCATGCCACGACATCTCTTTGTCTTTCTCTTCTCCTTAAATGATATGTGCTCCTTTGTGTAGAACACATCATTCTAAGGGGGTATATCATATGTGCTTAATTTTCAAAATTTTCAAAAGGATTCCTTGATGTCTTGTGTCTTGGCGTCTAGCTTGGGGGAAACCTGATTAGACTTGTCTTTTCTATGACTATCTTGCAATGTAGTTTGCAACAACCACATGCCTGTATGCTTTCCATATGGTCTCTAGCCATGCTAGCAATACCTATAGTGCCATACTTTATCTGATCAATTTATATCATGTCTTGTCCAAGAAATTTTTATCATGTCTATTATTTTTCACCTTTTCACCTAAAATGTTTGTTTACAACTAACATGTTTGTGGTGAGATTGCATTCAATTTTACAAGATCAAAGATCCATGTCCTCTTCACATCCTAGTGGAGCCTCTATACATTGTGTATATTGGATCGAAGTTCTGCTTCCTCTTTTTCCTAGGTATATTCTCTTCGATCTCTTTCTACTTTAGCATTCACATGTTTAAATACATATGCTTGCTACAGTGGGGGAAAAATGTTGTCATAAAATTACACCCTATAATATCCCATCGCTTGTCCAAGATAATCAAAATATAGATTATAAATAAATACAAATCATCCATCATAAAAATCATAGATCTAAAAGATGATGATTTCCTTAATAAATTGGGTTAATTGCAAACAAAAGACAAGGTGAATAAAATAAAATAGAATAAGACAAAAAAGAATAGGCTATATAATATAAGGTACAACGGCTAAAAAGGAGATAACACTTTGACTAATATTTAGTTAATACAACAACTATATTCCAAAGGATGTGATTCATATTAAAAGACAAAAGACAAAATAAAAGTCAAAAGCTAGTGATTAACATGGACAAAAATACATGAATTTTTAAGAGGTGCGATTAATATAAGAGACATGCCCCTTTGAAGAAAGAGTCGTGTCATTTGATCTAATCGGGGATATTAAAGGAAGAATGTTTTCAAGCAATGAGCATTGATTATTTGGAATATTACTTCAATTTCTAAAAAAGATCAAGGTTGCTCCTAGGGAGCATCTGACCCTCTAAATCCAACTTCAATTCAATTCTAATAATTCAAACACACAACCTAGTGATATATCACATGAATTAAAGGCTCAAGTTAGATACAACGAATAACATAAACATCAACTTACTCCAATTGTTTATGCATGAAATTAGATAAGCTAAATCAGAAATTACATATAATTTGTAGTATTTATTCTGCATTTTAATATCATTATAATTGCAGACTATTTATATTAGAATTTATACCAGATACTTACTCATTTCTATCATCATATCAATCATTATTATCCATTGAAATATAAGTCTAATGAACAATTTGAAATAGTCAAGAATATTTCTATTTAAGATCTCATTGAAATTATTGATTCTAGAACTATTTAAATACTTTGATTTAAGAAGACTAAAGGCAAACTTAAGAAAAATCTATAAGGGGACATCATAAGTGGCATCAGAGCTGGTCAAATCTATCAGCCTATGAAGGTGGATGAGTGAAAGAGAAAGGAGATACTACAATAGAGAAATAAAGAAATTGTGGGAACCTTCTCGAGTTCCTGAAGGAAGAACAACCTCCAACATCTTAGGCATCCACAACAGTTTTAAGTCTAGGGAACAAGGAAACAATAATATGGATGGAGACTTCAACGATTGTATGGACCAATTTATGGCTGAACAAAGGAATACCCAACAAGATATGATAAAAATGTTGAACACATTAGCATAAATCATGTTAAACACTAACACAATCAACCAAATTGGCAATAATAGAACCCCAAGTTGCCATGTTCCTATAACCAATTCTAGACCTATGATTCCTACCTTTCCACCTAGAATTGATCAACAAGAAGAAAATGAACCGACATTGGTAGAATTACAAGATAAATTCTTCCAAGATTGGTTAGACGGAGGATTGCAAACACATGTCATTAAAATACTATATAGACATAAGGATGAAGTGCCTACATAGCAAGGGAAATAGAGACCATAATAATGACTTAAGGAGGAAAGTTGGTAAGCTTAACTTGCCATACTTTGATGGTTCAGGAAATATCATAATACGATCATGGGTCCAAATATTTGATATGTACTTCCAGCTCAATCCCATGCCAAAGAATGAAGCAATCAAATGTATCACCTTACATCTAGACGAGGCAGCCCATGAATGGTGGTACCATGGAATGATTACCTTGGGCCATGATCAAATCACTTCCTACCTCAAATTCACGGAGAAGCTCATAGAAAGGTTCAACACCAAAGACCTCGAACTTCACTTCAAGGAGTTGGCATAACTAAGACAATATGGTACCATTGATGAGTATAATGTAGACTTTCAAAGGCTTTTGGTGTTGGTCACTAAAATCTCTGAGAGAAGATTGGTTGTCCTATTCATGGATGGCCTAATGGATCCATTAAGGGGTTGGTTCAAAGTCCTCAACCCTAATACGCTTCAAAAATCCATTAAAAAGGTTAGATATATGGATCCTGATGCTACAAAGAATAAGGTAACATCTAAGGATCCTTATTCCAAAAAGACAAACCAAAGCCACCTATATCAAGGGAGTGGCCAAGAAAGAGAATGGATGAAGAAACTAGGCAGGAATTAAGAAGAAAGAAACTTTTCTTTACTTGTAAAGAACCTTGGGCATCAGGACATAAATGCCTTGGGAAGGGAAAGGTCCATTACATAGAAGTTATACCTGATAATGAGGAAGAGAATAAATTCGATGTAAGTAGTGAGAAAAATGAAGTAGAGGAAGAACCACCAAAAGTGGAAGAACCTACACCTAAAGAAAGGAAGGATGGTATAATTTCCACCATAACGAGAACTCCAAGATTCAATTCATTTAGATTTTGTGGGGAATTGTAAGGGAAAAAGATAATGGTGTTGATTGATAGCATACCTACTCACAAATTTATTGGTTCAACATTGGTAGCCAAGAGAAGGCTCCCAACGATTGAGCATGAAGGATTTAGTGTGATGGTGGTAGATGGCTACCAAGTATCTTGTTCAACTAAGGTACCAAAATTGACATTTACAATTTGTGACTACACCATCACTGATGAATTTTATGTTGTAGAGTTGGGTGAGATTAATGTAATACTTGGAATTCAATGGATGATGTTCATGGGAAAGTATTCACAAAAAATTCAATCTATGGAATTTAAATTCAAAGTGGATGGTAAGAAGGTGGTATTCAATGGACTATCTAATGGATCCCCCTGAATTGCTTCAACCAAAAAGATGGAAATCATATTTAGGCATGGAGATATAGCTTGGGTTTCCCAATGTCTTGTCCTTCCCAAATCATCAAGAAATAAACCTAATCATTGGCATGATGATTTACAATCGATCTTGGACAAGAATAGTCTTATTTTTGGGGATATACCACCAAGGAGACCCCCTCATAGAGTATTTAAATACACTATTGAATTGGAAGAAGGTGCCAAGATAGTTATCACCACACCATACAAGCATCCAAAAAGATTCAAGGATGAAATAGAGAAGTGCATCAAGGAGCTACTTGAAATGGGTCATATAAGACCTAGTTCTAGTCCATTCACATCTTCTATGGTGCTAGTCAAGAAAATGCATGGAACCTTACACATGTGCATTGACTATAGGGCACTCATTAAGAAGAAAAATAAGAATCACTAACCTGTACCCAGGATTTACCCCATACCTAGGATTGATGAGTTGATAGATGAACTTCATGGTGTCGTATACTTTTCTAAAATTCACTTGTGTTTAGGGTACCACCAAATAAGAGTGAGAGATGAGGATGTACATAAAATGGCTTTTCATTGTCACTATGGTCACTATGAATTTTTGGTTATACATTTTGGCTTAACCAATGCACCCACCACCTTTCAATCTTGCATAACCATATATTCAGGAGGTAGTTAGGAAATTTATTGCTTATGTTCTTTGATGATATACTCATTTATAGCAAGACATGGGAAGATCACTTGAAGCACTTGAATGAAGTATTGGGGATCATGGAAGAAGAGTCGTTATATGCCAAATTCTCTAAGTGTGAATTTGGTATGACTAAAATCCTATACTTGGAGCACATTATTAGTGCCAAGGGAGTACAAGTACATCAACAAAATATCCATGACATCTTAGACTAGCTGCCACCAAAGACCCTCACTGAATTATGTGGCTTCTATGGGATATGTAGTTATTATAGAAGATTTGTAAAAGGTTTTTCCCTACTTGGGGCTCCCTTAACAAGCCTCGAAAGGAGCATTTAAATAGTCTGATAATGCACAAAAAGTGTTCGATAAGTTGAAGGAGAGCATGAGTAGTTTCTCAATTCTTTCCCTACCTAATTTTAAGCAACCCTTTATGCTAGAGTGTGATGCATTGGGATAAGGGATTGGTGTAGTATTAATGCAAAATGGAAATCCCATTGCTTATGAGAGTAGAAAGTTGAAAGATAATGAAAAATTATACTCTATATATGATAAAGAAATGCTTTCTATAATGCATGCATTAGCTAAATTTTGACAATACTTGGTTAGTGGAAATTTTATTGTGAGGATAGACCATAACAACTTGAAGTATTTCTTAGAGCAAAAGGATCTCAATGAACGACAAAAAAAATGGTTTAGAAAAATCCAAGCTTACACTTTTTGTATTGAGTACATTAAGGGGAAAATAAACGTGGTGGTCAATGCCCTATTCCGAAAAACCTACTATTTGTTCACTATCCAAAGTCTCTACTAATTGGAAGGCACAATTACTAGTGGAGTATGTAAAGAACACTTTTTCAAGTGAATTATTGGAGGGAAAGGTGCAAGAGGACCAATACAAGGTAGTAGACAACATCATCTACTACAAGGATCGGGTCTACTTAGTGCGAGGGTCGAAACTAAAGGAGAAAATCTTGAAGGCCATTCATGGGACCCCATTGGCAGGACACCTAGTGTACTTTAATACTTACAAACAAGTTAGGGAAAGGTTCACTTGGAAGGGCCTTACGGATGATGTCCTTTGATTTGTGAGGGAATGCACTACATGTCAGCAAAACAAGGTAGAACATACCTACCTTGCTAGATTGTTACAACCTCTTCCCATCTTAGATCAAAATGGGAAATCATTTCAATGGAATTTTTCATTGGACTCCTTAAGGTCCATGTCAAATATTGTATCTAAGTAGTTCTAGATTGGTTAACCAAGTATGCCCAATTTTTCGCTCTCTCTTTTGAGTATAAAGCATCCCAAGTTGTCGAATTATTCTTCAAAGAAGTATTTAGACTCCATTGGCTTCCCAAAAACATAGTAAGTGACTGTGATAGTAGATTTTTTAGCATCTTTTGGACATAATTATTCAATATATCAAGTACGGAGTTGACCCCAAGTACCAACTATCACCACAAATGGATGGGCAAACCAAAATTGTAAATAAATGGGTTGAAGGCTACTTGCGTAACTATGTAGTAGGTCAACAAAGGACATGGATTAAGTGGCTTCATTTGGGAGTATATTTCTACAACACCACTTACCACATGTCAATTGGTATGACATTGTTCAAAGAATTATATGGGTATGATGTATCATCCTTCTTAGACTTGGCCTTTGGAGAAAGTAAGGCACCCAAGGACAAAGAGTGGGTCCAGGAATGCCAAGATATTCTCAAATCCCTTAAAAATAATTTACATCATGCCCAAAACCAATAGAAGACCTAGTGGATAAGCACAGGGTTGAGTGAAGTTTTGAGGTTTGTGATTTGGTCTACCTCTGCCTACAACCATACCAATTGTCCTCCTTGAAGAGAACTAGCATCGAGAAGCTAAAACCCTGATTCTATGGACCTTACAAGGTGATCAAATGAATAGGAGAGTTGGCATATGAATTGGAACTTACAAAAAATAATATAATACATAATGTATTCCATGTATCATGTGTTAAGAAGTCATCAGGACATCAAATTGCACCTTCCATTAAACTTCCATCCTTGAATGAAGAAGGCAAGTTAGTTTTGACTCCTGAAAAAGTGATAGACACAAGAGAGAGAAGGTTGAGAAAGAGGGTCATCAAATAATATCTCATCAAATGGAAAGGTTTACCTATGGAAGATGCTACATGATAAAATGGCCAAGTCTTCCAAACATCATAACCTATGAATGCTTGTGGGAAAAAAATTACAAGGAGGGGAGATTGTAATATCCCATCACTTGTCCAAGATAATAAAAATATAGATTATAAATAAATACAAATCACCCTTCATAAAAATCATGGATCTAAAAGATGATTATTTCTTTAATAAATTGGGTTAATTGTAACTAAAAATTACAGCGAATAAAACAAAAAAGGATAAGACAAAAATGATTAAAGACAAAAAAATATAGGTTGCAAATACTTACTAAATGGAATTTATAATCTAAGGGGCAATAGCTAAAAAATGATTTAACTAATATTTAGTTAATATAAAAACTATATTCCAAAGGTTGTGATCCATATTAAAAGATAAAAGACAAGAAAAAGTCAAAAGTTAGCGATTAACATGAACAAAAAAGAAACGACTTTTTAATAGGTGTGATTAATACAAGAGACATGCCCCTTTGAAGAAAGAGTCATGTCATTTTCTCTAATCATGGATATTAAAGGAAGATTTTTTTTAAGAAATGAGCACTGATTATTTGGAATATTACTTCAATTTCTACAGAAGATCAAGGTTGCTCCTAGGGAGCATCTAACCCTCTAAATCAGGCTACAATTCAACTGTAAAAATTCAGACACACAACCTAGTGATATATCACATGAATTAAAGGCTCAAGTCAGATACACTGAATAATATATACATCAACTTAGTCCAACTATTTATGCATGAAATTAGATAAGCTAAATCAGAAATTACATACAATTCATAGTTTCTAATCCACATTTTAATAGCATTATAATTGCAAATTGTTTATATCATAATTTATACTAGATACTTACTCATTTCTATTACCATATCAATCATTATTATCCATAGAAATATGTCTAATGACCAATTTGAAATAATCACGAATATTGATCTTCAAAATCTATCATTGAAACTATTGATTCTAGAACTATTTAAATACATTGATTTAAGAAGAATAAAGGAAAACTTAAGAAAAATTTATAAGGGGACATCACACACCCTTATGAAATTTAACATTACATCAACCTTCACTTTATCTTAATGATATGATAATGTGAAAACCCGCTTTCCTAGCCTTCATTTTTGTCCATGCCTTGTTGTTTTCTATCAGTGGGGGAATTTTTGCCTGTGAGGCTTCTATGTTGCGTGAACATCTTGAGAGGATTCCTAGTCTTGTGGCTATTGGGACATTATATTGTTGCCTACCCACAAAGTGTAATGTGTTTGCACTCATAGTCGCAACTGAGAATGACTCTCTAGCATGCAATTTGACCATATTCTTCCCTTTCATTCTCATTCTATTCTATTCTTGCAATTTATTCACTCTCTTCTCAAACTGGCAACCTCATTCTCACTTCTTAGTATTTTTACTCTCTTCTTTCAAATCCACACCTTTTTCTTGTTAATTCAAGATCTCTACATCACGTTCTTGCACACTCATCTCAAGCTTTCAAGGTATTTATTTTCCTCTCGGCTTCACCAAGCTCATTAAAGGGAGGGTAATATTTACTTTCATAATAGTATTGTTCTTATTGAATTTTTTTTTTTTATCTTGCATGTCCTATTTCTTGTCTTGTTATTTATATTACCTATCTTTCTATATCATTGTCTATTTGGCTATTCATGGAGGTGGAAACACCAAAGCGAGGGTTTGACCAAGGCAAGCCCTTAAAATAGCCCCATTACTTTTTTTGTTTCTATTTGTGTAGGTTTTCTATGAGGAGCTTTTGGGAGGATTCATAGCTACACCTACCTTGAGTTCATCCATTTTCTTCCACTACTTGACATTTCATTAAACTGTTTATTTACTTGTCAATTAATATTATTCTTGTTGTACGGTTCCTACATTTTCAACATTCTATTTAGTCTAGTTAAAACTGTTAAAATTCAACTTTTAAGTAGTTATCAAATCCTAAGGGTTTTTGGTGGCTGACTCCGTATTTGGTCCATATGAGATGCCAATGCACCACGTTGTTGTGATTGGTCTGTGCTTTCAACCTTTGGCTAAGAGCTTGTATGTTTGTCTCTTGAGTCCTTTGAGGTTTTTTCACTTCGCTTCTGAAGTTATCCTTTTATAAGTAATCATAAAACCAAAAAATATAGCATAAACTCTCTCTTAACCATCACCCATCACTTGAGATTTTTTCCTTGAGGTAATAGAGATTTATTCGCTCCTTATACACTCTTTCCCTTCCTAGAGACTCGGGAGTAGTGAATCCTCTCCATTACATTTTTGTGAACCTAACATGAACTTTCTTTCTCCTTGTCTTTGTCTCAAAAAATTTCTTCTCTCCTGTTAGGACGTGTAGTTGATAGTGTGTTGTGATGATTTTTATGAGCTTCATGAACCAATCGAATACCTCCAGATACGTAGTAAGAAGCTATCAAAACATGGATATGGGGTCTAGAAGGTTTAGTCCTCCCCGATTTGGCTTGAATTTCAAAGAGTATTCTATAGGACTTCCGATTGGATTCTCCCTACCTCACAATGAAGTTGTAACCCATACCCCTCTAGCCTCTCCTTCAAACTCTTCCACTTCCCTAGAGGAGGAATTTTCTCTTAGGTTTCCTATTTAGCAGCTTCACTCTTTGGAATTGAGGCTTGAAGATCTTGCAATATTCTTGGTGAGAGAAGATTCTTATGCCTAATTCGCTCTTCTTGTTGAGGTCATAAGGAAGTTATTAATTAAATATCGAAGGGGCTTAGATCTTCTTTGTGGCATAGAAAATATTATGGAAACTCATCCCATCTTACACCTCAATCTTAGATAATACCCCAGATGTTCAATCAGATATTTCTAGCCAACAACTGAATATCCCAATACCTGGAGTGTCAATTTGCATGGTTGACATAGGTCCCTCCATTTATACTATGAACACCACCACCGCACATGAGGAGATCCCTATGGTTAGGGTGAATTGAGTCCCTCTGGGTTTTCTAGGTTTTACATCTAGTACTAAAAATGTCTCCAACTCTAGTGCAAGTTTTGGCGCAGGTGCTAGTTTTGGCACCAGTGTAGGTGCCTCTACTGGTGTTGGTGCTTCTGTGAGTGGTTCTTCTAGTCACACTTCATTCACAAACCCCACCCTTAATTCTCTATTGTATAACATGGGATGTATGTAGTCTCAACTGGTGAACTTGGCTAGCTCATCTACTCAATCGATGTTTGAACCTTTTTTTCATCGAAGTCCTTTATCTATTTCTATTCTAAACACTCCCATCCTACAAGGGGTGGAAATTACAAAGTTTGAGAAGTACAGTGGTTGTGGGGACCTATAGGCTCATGTATTGTCCTTTAACACCATGTCTACAAATTTATTTCACCATGATGCACTTCTAGCAAAATTATTCTTGCGTTCTTTTAAAAATGTTGCTTTGGAGTGGTATTTCTCCTTGCCTAATATTTTTGTCTTCTCCTTTGACTAGCTTGTAAATCAGTTCCTCCATTAGTTTCAGGCTAACATTGGGCCAAAGGTCGCATTTTTCGATCTCGTTCAGTGTAAGTAGGTGCCTCACGAGAAGGTTACTGATTTTATAGCTCATTATAATGGCCCTTTTCTCTCAAATCCCCAATGCCCTGGCTGATTTCAATGTGCAAAGAGTGTTCATCGAAAACTTGCAGCAAGGACTGCGAGATAAGTTTCTTCTAATGAAGTATTCATCTTTTGTACATCTATGTTCCACTCTATGTGAGTACCAAAAAATGGTTTCATAGTACGAGGTTCAACCTTGCACTCCCATTAGGATGGTCAAGTCTTAGGTGAGTCTAGAAAGAACAACATTATGGCGAACATGCTATCCATTCTCACTGATAAAAATGTTGCATGTTGAAATAGAATATTCACTAAATTGTCTGAATCCTATAGTAATATCCTACAAAAACTTTTAAAAGATGGAATAATAACTCTCCCAGAGATTAGACCACTATTTGAGTTGTATCCTTAGTGGTACAATACACAATTTTTTTGTCAATATCATCGAGTCTCATGTCACGATACCAAGAGATGTGTTTGTCTCCATCATGTGATACAAGACCACATCGATAACATTACAATCTAGATCAATGGTAAGAAATAGAATTCAAATAAATATGTAGCAAAGCCCAACAACCAGCTATAGATCTACATAAATCCATTTTCATCTCATTCAGCTAACTTGTTCACTCCTAATCTGACCCCATCTGAGTATGTGAATGTAGTTTCATTTACTCATATTCCTCCTTCAGATCACATGAATGATACTCCTGATATTACATTCATCTCACATGATCTACCTTTGAACATAGAGCTCCCTCTATTATACATTCTTACTCATATCAACGATAACGTTGTAACAGGTGTTATGGTTGACCCTTCGAGTCGAGTGAATGTTGTCACAAAAGAGACTCTTTTTATTAACAATTTACATAAGGAGAAGTATGAGGAATCACAAACTACACTTTGCAAGCAAAATGGGTTTTCTATCGTGCCTATTGGCTCTATTTCTCTATCAGTCCTCGTAGGACCTAAGGTCCCTGAAGTCCCATTTATAGTTATTCCTAAGTCTGACTTGTTTAGAGTGAGGCTAGCTATTCCATGGTTGGTCTCCATGAATGAAGTCACCTTGGTAGTCCACAAATGTTTGAAGTTTCCCCACAAGGGTATTGTGCATACTATCCAAGATACTGGGTATAAACCATTGGTAGCATGTGGGGGCTTCTCCCTCGACCACTTTTGGCCCACCCCAATTAGACCCCTGCCTCCTAGAGGGGATCTTTTAAATAGAGCTTATTTTAGGTATAAGAGTGGGGGCTTGGTGCTAAAAGGTATTTTTCCTCTGTCTGGTCAGGCTATCTCCTTGAAGGCCTCCTTTTGTGCACAACAACATGCTTCATCCTCTGCCACTCCAAAGGGAAAGCACAAGTGTTCTCTTTCCCTCGAGCCTTCCCCCTCTTATTTTGTTCCTTATGCTTCCTCTTCCTAACATTTAGTTGCATCTCCCATTAATTTTACTATGTCTGGAAAAAGAAAAAGAAAAATGTCTGCATTGTGGAAGTTGAAACCCTAGGTTTTTAAGCTTTTGGTTCTACCCATGGTACCCTGACCCACCCTCTATGGCAAGGAGAAGCATTATCATGGGGTTTTTCTTGCATTTTAGCCTTCGAGGCCTCTGCCTATTCCTCCACCCACCTCCAAGGCAACGAAAGGAAAGGGGCCCACTATTGAGATGTATGTCTCTCGCTTTATTTTTGTGCCTCCTCCTCCTTCTCCTCCTCAAGAGTCCACCATTCCACCAATGACGGTTGTGGAGGTTCTCCTTTGGTAGAGTAGGATCCCCCGACCTCTTCTCAGGTTGTGTCCTCTAGTGCCCATATTTTTTGTAACTATCTTGTGCAAGAGCATAAGCCCCGACAAAAGGCCTTGGTTAAGGAGCATGTTGCCTCATAGAAGACCAAAGAGGAGCCTTTTGCTTCTTTTTAATTGTCTTTTCTTCTTATTTTGCCTCAATTTCCATTGCCTCCATTTTTTTCGACTTCGTCTGTGGATCCCGATGAACCTCGCCCCAAAAGGGTGCAAGTGTTTATCGTCCCCTCTGTGGAGCCACCTCTTCTCACTACTCTCTCTGATATTCCTCTTTTTTCACAACCCGTAGACATTCCCTTCATAAAGGTGGTGTTCTTTGTGGCTTCATCTCCCTCTCCCTCTTCCACTTTAGCTATGAGGATCCCACATCCTCTGTTTAAACACAAGTCAGAGAGTGACCGCACTTGGAGTGATGGTCAAATTTTTTTTTCTCTATCTCTTGAGTCTTGTTCTGCTTTGGCATGCACCGTCCTTGTGACAGAGGCCGTGTTTGCCTCCTTAGAGTTTGTCACTGCCGCTCTTTTTGGCGATGGTACTGACTCTCCAGTTTCTTGTCCTCCTCCCATCCAGTTGCCACATCCTACCCTTGAGAAGTGTATGGTCAACTTGTTGGAGGACATCCTCACTTTTTCATTGATCGTTTCTAGAATATCAATGACTCTCATCTTGTAGGGGTTTGATGATGGAGACCTTGAGGGGCCTTCTTCCTTAGCTCTTGCTGCAAGTGATTTAGCTTCCACCACCCTTACATATTCCCCCTATAGGATCATCTTCTCTCCCCTTATAATGATCTAGACTGGGAGCAAGACAAACTATTGGTGAAGTCAAATTAGAGTCGTGCCTTCTTTTAGAACTTTAGATTAGCTTTGAGTGTTTGTTTTTGTTCCCCCATGCTTGTCTATTTATGTTTGTGCTCTCACTTGGAGGACCCTTGTTACCCTTGTAAGTTCTTGGATACAAGATAGAAAATTTGTCATGCACTTCTTCTGTTTGTATCATCATTCTTCTATGTGTTATAAATTTTGGATTTTCACATCGGGGATGATGCAAAGCGTTGGGGCATTTAGGCCTCTTCCATATTGACCCAAATTTTATTTTTATTTTGTCTTCATGTTCTCTTCTTCTCATTCTAATATATTTGGGGGTGATGCTAGTTCATACATATATTATATTTTACTTATCTATCTATATCTATGAACAAATTTGATCTTGAATAATTAGATCCCCTTGTGCTCTTGATTTCTTCATCTCTGCTTTCTCGCTTCATGATGTTGTGATTTATTTGTGTTGTGACAACATTCCACAGATACCTCTAGCATTATACTTCATTCCACGACATCTCTTTGTATTTCTCTTCTCCTTAGAATGGCATGTGCTCCTTTGCATAGTACACACCATTCTAGGGGGGGCTATTATATGTGCTTAATTTTCATAAGTTTCAAAAGGATTCCTTGATGTCTTATGTCTCGTCATCTAGCTTGGGGGAAACCTAACTAGACTTGTATTGTCTTTTCTATGACTATCTTGCAATGCATTTTGCAGTAGCCACAGGCCTATCTACGTGTTGTATGGTCTCTAGCTATGCTAGCCATACCTATCAGTGTTGTCTTTTATCTGATCATATTATGTCATCTCTTATCCATGATTTTTTTATCATGTCTATTATTTTTTCACCTTTTTGCCTAACATTTTTTTCTATAGCTAACATGTTTGTGGTGAGATTGTAGTTATATTTATAGGATCGAAGACCCATGTCCTCTTCATGTCCTAGTAGATCCTCTCTACATCAGTATACCAGATAGAAGGTATGCTTCCTCTTCGTCCTATTTATATTATCTTCAATCTCTTTCTACTTTAGCTCACACATGTTTAGATACATATGCTTGCTAAATTGGGGGCAAAATGTTATGTCATAAAATTGTACCCTTATGAAATTTCACATTACATCAACCTTCACTTTAGCTTAATTAGATGATAATATGAAAACCTGATTTCATAGCCTTCATTTTCATCCATGCCTTATCACTTTCTTTGAATGGTGGAATTTTTGTCTAGGATGTGTTCATGCCATGCACACGTCTGTGTGTCATGCATATGTCCTAACATGATTCCTGGTCCTGTGGCCATTGGGATGTTACACTGTCACCTATCTGCAAAGTGTAACGCCTCTACAGTCATACATGTGCCCATGAAAGGCTCTCTAGCATGCAATTTGACCATACTCTTCCCTTTCATTCTCATTCTATTCCATTCTTACAATTCATTCACTCTCTTCTCACTCTTGCAACCTCATTCTCACTTCTTAGTATTTTTGCTCTCTTTTTCTTATAACTCTACACCTTTTATTACTATTTCAAGCTCTCTACATCACGTTCTTGCATGTTCATCTCAAGCTTTCAAGGCATTGCTCTTCCTCTCAACATCACCAAGCTCGTTGGAGGGAGGGTAACATTTAATTTCATAGCACTATTGTTCTTACTGAATAACATATTATTATCTTGCATGTCTTATTTATTGTCTTGTCATTTATATTACCTATCTTTCTATCCCATTGTCTATTTGGCTATATGTGGAGGTGGAAACACCAAAGTGGGGGTTTGACCAAGGCAAGCCCCGAAAAATAGCCCCAATTTTTTTTTGTTTCTATGTGTGTAGGTTGTCTATGAGGAGCTTGTGGGAGGCTTCATAGTTGGAACTACCATGAGTTCATCCCTTTTCTTCCACTACTTGTCATTTCATTAAACAATTTTTTTTACTTGTCAATTAGTATTCTTCTTGTTGTAAGTTTCTTACATTTTTAGCATTATGTTTCATCTAGTTAAAATTGTTTAACTTTAGCTTTCATCTAGTTACTAGATCCTAAGTGTTTATGGTGGTTGACTCTATCTTTGGTCCATACAAGATGCCAATGTGCCACATTGTCGTCCTTGGTCTGCATTTTCATCCTCTGGTCGAGAGCTTGTCTATCTGTCTCTCGAGACCTCTGAGGTTTGTGTTGATGTGTTTTTTATGCACTTCTCAACACAGGCGATGTATAAGTGTGTCACCTCTCTTGAAAAACAATCTTCCATAACTAAATTGTAGAACACTATCCCAAGGTCTCTAATGTCAGGTCGTGATAGTGCTTGGAATATCTCAGTTGTTTCATGTGATTTTCTAGAATCACAAGGGGGACTTATAGATGAGTTACAAAGTGGGGAAGTTGGATCTGCAAATGGAGTTCTTAAGATGGGAGAGTTGTTGAGTGCTTGCTGCAGGTTCAAACAATAGTCTAGAACTCCATTTCAACATTGGATTTAGCTTTATAATGTGCAATGAACCTTATCTAAGGCTACTTATTAAAAAAAAAGGAAAAGGGCAGGGAAGAGAGAAGGTTCCTGGATCTGAAACCACGAATGAATAGTGATCATGGAGGCTGCTACAGTAGACAAACTCCCCAAGCTGGGTTTTGCTTGGCCAAGAGAAACCTACAGTTACACAAAACCAGTACAATCTTCTAAGGACTGGTGATTTTCAGATTGCACATGCACATCATGAACATGCAATTGAGCTAAGTTGTAGCAATAAAGGAAGGAAGCCCAGGCTAACTTTGCACAACTTGTCATCAACA
The DNA here is from genome assembly GCA_007115665.2 of Sequoiadendron giganteum. Lineage (NCBI taxonomy): Eukaryota > Viridiplantae > Streptophyta > Pinopsida > Cupressales > Cupressaceae > Sequoiadendron > Sequoiadendron giganteum. The sequence goes on from CM021102.1 coordinate 574,341,292, forward strand.
AGTGCCAAACGTATGGGCTGGAAATTCATCAAAAACTGAAACAACAATCACCATCACCACTTTCCTTCAAGAAACTAACAACTAAATTAAAATGGAAGTAGAACCATACACACATAATGAGCAAAATCAAAAGGAAACACCCATAAATCATGCAATGTTGCTTTCTATTGTTGTTGAATGCCTTTACAAAAGCTCTCCAACCCTTAAAAATGAGGGGGAGACCCCTATTTATAGTTTTCCAAAGCCCAAATGAATGGCCAGGATTGAATTACATTGTGTGGCTCAGATTCAATTACATTAGGGATTCACCTACCCCACAATATTCAGCAATTTAAAATACGTCTTTTGTCTTTTCCCTATTTTGTCTTGTAGTGGCCAGTCACTGTAGCAGTTTGTCTTCTAGCTGATTTCCCTTTTATTGTAGCTGAAACTGCCTGAAAGTTGCCTTCTTCCCGATGGACTTGCAACATTCTTCATTGGATCAAACGGGCTTGTTGACAACTGGCATCAATGGATTGGTTTCCCCTAATTTGGGCAGGCAACCCCTTAAAGATCACCATCATCTGGTGAAAAGTAGGACAACTCCCTTTATGCACCTTCAAGGCCACCCCCTTGCATTTTGTCACCAAATTCTTTGGCACATGCCTTCCTCTAACGCAAGTTGTATTGATGGGCACCACGAGGAGAGGCGGGCATAAATTGAATGGTGATAGGAGCTATGTGCTTTTCCTTGTTCAGCTTTCTCAATGGGTCTCCCGACGGACCCGCAGTAGGCTTCTTGAAACCTACATACATGAAGTTTCGTAAGTGCTTTGATACACAAATCAAGGAAAATTTTAATCAAATCTTGCAAAATCCTTGTTATATCCATCCATGCATCATCAAAAGATCACAATATTCAATCTAAATTGCCATTAGCAGTTTACTGGAGGGAGTTTGGATGGTCTGGGCCTGAGAGGCTGGACTTCCCTGCCCAAAATTTTGTTTAGAAGGGAAAACAAGGCAAGGCAGCCCCAATGACTTTTCCCGATCCTAAATTTGCTCAACAAAGGGATGTTGTGAAAGAAGGTTGATTTTTAGCAAGTGGGTCAAAGTCAATTTTCAATTTGGAGGTCGTTTGAGCCACCATTTTATAATTCGGGTCTCAGTTGCAGAAAAGTCATCCAGGGTTAGCTGTTTGGAATAGCGCAGGGCAAACAACATCTCGGGAGGCGGGCTCCAGAGTTCAAGCCGCAGGAGTTGGGAAGCTGCCAGGGAATAGACATGCAAAACAATGAAACGCGGACGGAAGTCCGAAGACAAAATTCCAAAAGATTAAATCTGAGGTAGGATTAGCAGTTGGTTAAAAAATCCAGAGGCAGTTCGAGGATCAGGGAATGGTGTCTGGAAAGGCAGACAAGTTTAGCCGTTCGGGGTGGCGGAAGCAAGACGGAGTTCCGGGGACGGAAATCCGGAGGCCGAAGTCCGAGTGAGGTTTGGTTGTTTCAGTTTTCCTTGTTAAAATCACGCGGAGCGAAAGATGAACTAGGGTCTAAGGGCCGGGAAGATGTCTCGCGACGATCGTATGAAATGGCAAAGTGAAGGCAATGGCTCGAGGACGACTCTGAAGTTTTGATTTTGTTGCAAGTTTCTGACGGATTTTGGAGGGTCGGGGTCTGAGATCCAAAAGCTCATTCGGAGGCCTCCATTGAGAAACAACGAAATGGTCAAGGAATTCTGGGGACGGAAATCTAGAGGCCGGAGTCTGGAATGAACTTCGCCGTGGGATCAATTTTTTTTTTTTGGTTAAGTGAAAACCGCCGCCGGAGAGAGGCTCGGGCTCGGAAGCTACGGTCACCCATCTCGAAGAACAACGACGGGACGACATCACTCCAAAGGTAGATTTTGATGATCTCTGGGGTGTTTTATGATTTTTAACTTGTGGGTTTTCAAGGAGACACTCTCCCCTACTAGACTTATAGTTTTTTCATTTTATTACTTGGTTTTTAAATTCATGAAGCCTAGAAAAGGAAAGGGATGTTCGGACAACAATCCCACCTCGGGGTTCCGAAGAAGCAAGTTGTCGAATCCTCAAAGAATGGCGAAGCTGAGATTTGGGCACGGAGGCGAGAGTTGCTGGAGGCGCACTATGTTTTCTATCTCTTCCTGAAATTTGAAAATGACAGGTCAAAATTGCTTAAGTAACCCCCTAGAACGGTAATAAGTACCCTCGTAATGAATGATTGTATGGTGACCGGAGGGTAGGTGAGTTCAAATTTCGGGATGGCGACAGGAGAACTGGGGTCCGAGGGTCAGGAAGATGTCTCAAGATAGCCGTCGGACAACCTATCAAGTAAAAACCAAATGACAAAGTGAACACCAGGGTCCAAGGTCTGGGGTCCGGGAGGATGTCGAACGCTGGCCGTTAGCAACGACAAAGCCGAAAAGGAATCCCGCAAAGGGAAACCCGAGAGGGGAAACACGAGGGTCCGGACCCGGAAGGTGCCAGGGACGCCAGAAAGGAAAACTAACAGAGAAAACCCAAAAGGGTTTAAGACTTAGTAATTTCCAAAGGGGCAAAAATTGGTCAACCCTAAATGAGACTTTTGAGAACATGTTGACCGTTAGGGAGACAAAAAAAATGGGGCACATAAAACGAGGCGATGCAAAAGAGGACCCGACAAGCCAAAAAGGAAAGAGAGGATCCCCATTCCTGAACGGGGTGTGTGTGCAAAGGGCACAATAGTTTGCTCACACGGCTTCTGAAGTTCTCTTTTTATAAATAATCATAAAACCCAAAACATAGCATAAACTCTCTTAACCATCACCCGTCACTTGAGCTTTTTCCCTTAAGGTAATAAAGAGCTATTTGCTCCTTGTAGACTCTTCTCCGTCTTAGAGACTTGGGAGTAGTGAATCCTCTCTATTACAGTAAAAAATAAATGTTAGTAAGGTTTTGTGTGGCAAGATGTTTTGTGCAATAAGTATAAGTATTGGGGAAGGAAAACTATGTTTTGCAATAAAATATTTCATCTTTTAATCCAAGTGTGTAAGGAAAAGACTAATTAATAAATATAAAAATAATTAATTTAATTTAGAAATAAATAAATAGTGTGGGGATAAAGTATTTCATCTTTTAATCAAAGTGTGTATGAAAAAACTAATTAATAAATATAAATATAATTAATTCAATTTAAAAATAAATAAATAATGTTAGATAATTATGAGTGCATAGTATTATTTCTTTTATTTATATTATATTCATCTTATTGATGAATTAGAAAATATAGTTTCTAATATAAATTCAAAAATAAACTCTTTTATTTGGAAGAATTGAATATATATTAGTATTATTACTTTTCAAATGAATGTACATAAAAATGACGATATTTGCTTTTATATTTAATTAGTCTTTTCCTACACACTTTAAATGTAGGGAGATGCACTTTTCTTCATAGTAATGTGAGTGCATTATAACACCCTCACGTTATTACTTGCTTTAGGGGTTTTTAGCCCTTAGCATTGGATTTTCCTTGGGAATCCAAAGGGTTGGACTTACATGTCAATGACAACATACTTTTTTATGAAAAAATCTAAAAAATGACACAATATGGAGCGTGCTCTTCATCAAGTTTGCATGTCTTTAAATGTCAAGTAAAAAATAACATATAACATCAAGGTCCCTCTTAGTTTTCTAAATATGTATTTTTTTTATGTTTCAAATATTTTAAGGTTTTGATCTTTAATTTATTTTGCTATTGTCTCCATATTTTGTCAAATACCTATGTATGGTATTTTTGGTCTCATTTTTTACACATTTACCAAAATTTGAAAAAAATTTACACTTTTAGAAACTAGACCCTATTCTTTGCACATTTAAAAAAAAATGATTTTTGATTAGTTTCAAAAAAAATTAGGGGGGAGCACGCTCAATTTTCTATTTTTCAAGATGTGCCCACTTTGAAAATTAGTAAAACATCATATATTCATTTAAAAATAACAAAAAAATTGAGCATAAACTACATGGTGTTAGCTATATTTTCACAAAGGCAACTTTTAAAATACTAAAAAAATTTAACATTTTAGGGGGCCCACAATAGATGCTATGCTATATTTTTTTTGATACAAACATGAGCACTTTGTGTGGCCCCCCTATTTGAACCCCTTAATCTCCACCATTAAAAAAATAGTAGTTTAGAAAGTGGATTTAGAGCACTACAACTCTTTTTTTGTTGTGTCTTCAAATTTTGAGAGTAAATATCTTCAATTTCTCATCCAATATCAATTTTTCTTGATTTAAAAAAAAATGGTCACTTAAGACCCCCTTTTGGTTCCCCATTTTCTTTCACATACCCTATTAAGATCTCTTTCATTATAATTATGCACATTCAAAATTTCCATTTGTTTAGTATTAACCTAATACCTATTCTACACTCATACATATATAAGCTTGATTGCATACATATAGTTATGCATAAACAAGTGCAAGATTAAACATGGATTCTACACTCGTACATGTATACACAAGCTTGATTGCATACATATCAAATTAAAAACTAGTTTACTACATAAAATTAAAACACATAAAATCCTATAAACCCTAAACTTACATTTATATAAAATTTAATTAAATATCAAGCCCTACAAACCCTAAATCCTATAAATTTATAAAAATACATTAAAAAATGGTCAAACCTACTTGGAGAGGAAGCAAATATCATTGTGAAGGGAGGATGTAGAAATAGCTGGTGGGTGAGAATCACAAATGCAAGTACTTATTCAAATGCTCCCTCTAAATTTGTTGCCATCGTGTGAATACAAACCAAAATGAGCTTGCAAGATTAAAAAAATTAATAGTTTTATCAAATGCATATCCATCTTGAAATGGCTATGCATTTATAGTGAGTACCTATTCAAGCATGAGATCCCGAAGCATAATGGGTACTTATTCACAACATGTATGTGTTTAGACTTGAGACCCCATTCCTAAATCGGTATCCATTTTTAACAAAATTGATACTTGTTCTTATTAGGATTTTCTTCAAGCCCAAAACTTCCACTAAAAGTGGAACCATTAGTTTTCACTTACCCCAAGACAATAAAAGAGAAAAAAATAAAATCTCAATGATAAATGAATGTGGTGCACCATTATGTAGCCAATGAAATAAAAACAAAAATGATAGATATTGATAAATTAAGAAGGGGTGAACTGACAATACTGAGTCCCACTTGTGGGACATCACATTTTTGAACTTAGATGGAGGTGAAAAGTTAAAAACAAGTTCATTTGAAAGTATGTCAAAAAGTACCTACATTTTTAAGTTTTAAAATACAAAAAAAACCTTTAAGCGAAGGTAATTTCCAAAAATGAAAAAACAGAGACCTTCATTTGAAGTTTTTTTTGTGGAAATGGCATATCTTAGAACAAAGGCCCTAAATGTTACCTTTACACCTTATGCCTCAAATTTTCCTCAGTTTTTTTGTTTCCAACCTTATTTTGGACTAGCAAATGGAATGATTATTAAAAGATAATTTGTAGGATTGTAGCACTCAAATTAAGTTTTTCAATGAGTATGATATTGAATAAATTAAATTTGATTATTACATTTATTTTCTATTTTCTAGCGAAGATAGGTTTTTAAGCAATTGTGAAGGTCTTTGTTCTACACACATGGACAAATAGTGAAATAGATTTTTTGAAAAGTATTTGTCCTCTAGTTGTTGATGTTCTTATTTCAGCAAAAAAAATTAATTCAAACAAATACAAAAAAATTCATGTGATATTGAATGAACCTATGTTGAATTATAACCCTAATCCCACTTCAAAGAGCTATAAAAATTTAATTATATAACAAAAAATTATGGAAAAATATACATGCCCTAGATATTTATGTTACAAATCTATGATTAAAATTTATAATTTTATCTTACCTACAAATAAAGTTATGCTATATTGAATAAATGTCACTTTTTTAAAATAATGCTAACTAAAAATAAGTTATTAAAAGTTATGTAAAAAATTCACAAATTATTTCTTAAAATGTAAGAAATATATATAGTTATAATCTATAGACAAAATCTCAAAAATCATTAGTTCATGTTATCTTCAAATTCTTAATGGCTTAGTTACTATAGGTGTCAGAAAGTGAAAATTTGGAGAAAAACATTGATTTCAATGTCCTAATTTGACCAAAAAATGGAACACACTATTGTGGGATCACTTGAGGTCGATAGTAAATAAATTTTTTAGTGCTAGATTAAAATAAATAATTAAAATAAGTCTCACATTATTCCTTTAATTTTTGAAGAAGATATCAAAGTATTGAAGGCATAAGGGAATCAATAAAATGGGTTTAAATATTTACATTAAGGATATGCCCTTTGTGGAGTTGAAGATCACTACCGATATGGTCTTGGTGTCAATTTTGTAATGGCTCTATTATATTCTTAGAATAATATCTATAAGGATATGTATAAGCCCAAGTAAACATTGGCCTTATTCTTTGAGAAGTGCTTACCAATTTTTTTGTTGCTTTATCTAATGATCATATCGATAAAGTTCTCGAGTTTTAGTTCTAGCATTTTGTTTTAAACATGAAATTTGGTTTAGTCAATCACACATTTGTTGAATGCACAAGATAACTAGAAGTGGATCCATCTATAGAAGCATACCCGCCATCAAATCTAAATCCAATCCCAGGAAAAGTTGATTTGGCACCCCTGACAATTTAAGCAACAGAGCCCTGGAAATCGAATTCGCTTTCTTCTTTGGAAAGGGAGATGTGCCCCATACGCTTTCTTCTTCCTGTCATCAATCAATGGGTGAGAGAGAGCACATGAATGCTATTTCACCTTTGTATTTCCACCTTCATTAGGTCGAGCCCTAGTCGAGATAGATATGCTCAACCTATTGATTGGTGGGCGGGGGCCCCCACCTTCCCCCAACCAATTTTATCCCTCCAAGATACCTAGACCCCGATGCCCACCCCCGATATTCAGACCCTACTTGACCAAACCTAGTTCAATGGTGTTGGAACTAGAACTTTCTCTCTAAGCCTTCTCACCCTTTGCAAAGGCCCTACTATTCTAATCGGGTACACATCAATGCCACCATTGGAGACTCTTAATGGCCTCAACTACTAATCCACCTCTTCCCATAGAATAGTAGGGAAATTCATGTTTCCCTCTTGATGGAACTATATCTCTTAATTAATCAGCCCACTACAATAACCCACCTACTTACTTTCTACCCGGGCCCCAGGTGGGTGGTTATATTGCCACATGAACACTTGGAACTCTAGTACTCTCGAGTGGGGGGATTATAGTTGAGGTAGATGTCATTGCGGGAGTAGTAGCAACTTTTGTTTTCAGGTGGGTGGGAATCATAGTTCCCCTAGATGCCATTTGTGGGTGGATATAGTAGTTGTTCCTTACTCTAGTAGGTTTATTAATTAAGTAGATGCCATTGGAATCTATCGTTCGAAACATGTGTGGGGATGGAACTATAGTTTCCCACCAGGGATTTTCCCACCACCCATGCATATTCTACCATCGACCTGAGGCGTATCAACAATAATCTACCTCCCTGTAGGGGGGGCCTCCCACTTTAAGACGAATAGGTCGGTCCTGAAGGGCCCGACTACCAAAGAACCACTATGATTCCCTCCCACCAGGAACTATGATTCCCCCCCACTTGGGTGGGAGGGAATTATAGGCTTATCCTAGCAAGTTGATTAATTACTGGTGGGGCCCTAACTTCTTACCTGCAAGGATGGTCCTGTTGAACGAGCTAGTTGACCGTGGGCCACTTACACCCCCGGATGGCCTATCGATTAATTCGTTGATTCTATACTGAACTCCTTTTCGGGTGCCCACAACAGGGATATTTGATCCTGATGCCCTAGCCTAAGATTAGAGGTTGGGCAGTTGTTCAATGAAAGCCTCCTCCCACTAGAACCCACAAATAGAAACAAAGCTTGCCTAGGTGGGAGGGACTATTAGCTTCGGTAGAATTCAATTAATGAAATGTACAACTATAGTAACTCGTTGAGATCCCTGCTTCCATCTCCTCTTTCTTGAGTCAATAGGTGACATTTTAGAGGGTGGGAGTTGCCATCCCTCACCCCCAGTAGCTCCTCCCGTCCATCTTGTATTTGTTTTCTGTCTGTGTAAGCGGGTGGTCTCTTTGAGGTTACGATATTCCCTGATAGAGGGATGAACAATAATATCACTATCTGAGTTACTTCATGTGGGGCATCGAGTTCTCTGATGGTCTCTCCCTTTATTTGTCCTCCTCGTGGGTGAAGGGAGCTTTCTTTCTTTCATGTCCTACCTACTCCATCAACTACTTTATCCTTTCCTAATGGGATGACTATCTTCTATTGCCTACAGGGACTCATTTCCCTCATGGAGTTACTTCCTTCTCTCCATCCCTCGTCTTTCCTTATTTAGTTCAGCATAGAATCTAAAGACTTGCCCAAGGTGAGGCCTAGGAGGATATAGTCAAATGGAAGAGACTAACCTGAACACCCGCCCGCCACCCTTCACCCCTGGTGTCTCAACTTTCTAGGCTCCTACCCACACCTCCTCATATAGCTAGATTATTGAACTGGAGAGAGGGAGAACTATATTCTTCAAAAAAGGTCATAACCTCCTAACTAACTATAGTTAAAGGAGAGTGGGGTTAACCCTCAAAAGCAACTTGGAGTTCCATCCAGCCACCAAAAAAGAAAGGACATTTCTCAGACAACTTTAAGCATTGCAACTTCTCGAGAGGGGACAGGCCCTTCTTTATGTTAGGACAATCCAATTGGAAAGAAACCAATTCCTTAGCATTACTCCTCGCTCGATCGACCATTTAGTTGAACAACTACTATTTATGCAACTACCTCATCAAAGCGAGAATTAGAGGAAGACAACTGGCTAAAATATTTCTGGTGTGCAGTTGTTGTCGTCCGTTGTCTTTCTCGGATGGGTAATGGGAGCCCCTGCCCTACTATCAATTGTTAACTCGTTACTTCCTTCCTAATTTACCTTCTGAAGGATGGACATGTTATGTATATAATCTATCTGGTCTATCTAGAAAGCATAGTTCAGATTCTCTACATAACATCCCCAGGGAGGAGGAGATAAAATTTCTACTACCGTCGAACAATCGATATTCAAGAGATTAGTTACAATTCTTTTGTGGCCACTCTAGCAGTGAAGCCTTCCTTGGGTGAAAAGGATGGCGATGGGAGGAGGACCTATATTTTTATCTAGCTTAGGGGTGTGGGTAAGCCGGTGGGAGGGAGTTCAAGAAATTCTTCTCCGTGTAAATGGATGGGAGGGAGTTCAACCCAGGTTTGAAGGTTGAGCGAGAGTTCAAGAAAATCAATGAACTAGTTCAACCGGTAACAATCCAACTATAGGATAGTCAAGAATTCTTTACTCCCTCATTAATTCAGTATGAAAGGAGGATGGTCCAGTTCTCGCACAGAAATAGTATCTCAACCTTGTTTCTCAACAATAAAGTTGGATGTCTTGCCTCGGGGTACTCAATCAAAAATGGATGAGGGAAAAGATTAGCAACAACTTGAATTCTAATTGGATGAGGGAGCAGCAGATAGATCAAGGAGAGTATTCATCTTTCTCGCCAAGTTTAATTCTTTGGGAGAAGGTAGCCACCATGAGGAAGGGGGTTAAAGAAAGTATTCTCCATTCGATGGGACCCCGAGAGTTGCTTATACCACCCTCACCACAGTGATAAAAGAGCAATACCCCAGTGACCACTAAGATCCTGACACTTCAACAGTATGTTGTGAACTTAAGGATAAGTTGTGTTTGGTCTATTGCAATTCCTTGACTTACATCTTCATGGGAAATAATACATGGTACCAGCCCTTTAAAACCTTCAAAATCCAAAACAAAAAAAATCAAAACATTTCAAAATTCAAAAAAAATCAATTATACATTAAAACTTCAAAACATTCATTAATATTTAGATACACATTCATTCATTAAACCCTTAAATATGTTATTATGAATTAGCATAAAAAGAAAATAACAGAAACTGAAACACCTTAACACCATACACAAAAAAATGTCAAATTTACATGGAAAACACAAGAAGGGAAAAACCACGGTGAGGATTAGCTCACAATATAAGTAATATCAACACCGAATACAATAGGGCTCACTGCCCAAAGAAAGAAAGACTCACTACCAGAATAGAAAAGAAGTTATAGAAGAAGTGTTACATAGAAAAAAACATCTCAATGTAGTAGATAATTCAACACAATGTCATCAACACCTTCGCAGCATGATTGAAGAATTGTAGACACCTTCTGCTCACTGCATCCAGTAATCTAACACATGAAAGCTCACACTGCACTTCTCAATTTCGCACTCTATAAATTTTCACTTCACATCATTCACATCTCTCTTGTCTATCTCATCATTCCTCAACAACTCAACTCTTATTTATACCATCCTCAACCTTGAAACCCTTCTCCAAGGTTGGCTATGCACATTAACTATGCAAATTCAAATTAGGTCAGTGCCAAAACACTTTCGTGACGGGTAGAAGTGAAAGAAGACCACATCACACCTTATTTGGGACCCAAATCTATAACACCACTCAACCAAACACTTCTATAAACAATATTCATTCACCATAATTAGTGTAAACACCAAGCTAGTTGTTCCCGTGTAAACACCATTGAAATTTTAAGTACACGCTTCCTTAAACCCAAGGATGACTTGAAAACCACACACCATGCTTGAACATGATCTACAATATTCCACAAACATCCTAAAATCCAACAAACGCCTTCGCAACAACTTTCACTTGAAGAATGTACACACTTAGTACATTCAGACAACTCTACCATACATTGTTACTTGAGAAACTGACTTTCAAATCACCAAACCTCAAACCACATTGACTAAAAAAAGATACCAACACTATCAAAACTTATTTAGATATGTAAGACCTGAAACATAACTATAGAGAAACGTGGAGCAAAAACATTTCTCCTAGACACCTATGCAATATACAGTTCACACACTGGTGAACACAACTTTTGTTCAATGATCCAACATACCAAATCATGGATATAACACCTCTGAACATCTCTCACCAACATATCTGAAACACAGGAAAATATTCAACCTAGAAGAAATGTGGAGCAACACAAGAACACACCTCTACAACCCAGAACACCACTACAATACACAATTTCCTTTTTTTATCAAATTTTCTCAAAAGCACTTGGAAACCAAGCACCAAAGACACATCCTCATCATATTAAACTCTTTCTCAACACCACCACACCAATTCTAACATAAAAACTCAACCACATATCCATAGACAAAAACTTATCAAAGAAACACTAGAGGTTGACACCAACTTAGCTTTACTAATGACAACATAATGCAACTAATCAAAGCATGGATAACATAAAATTCCCACACACTTGCAACGATAGACATTAATGACAACATAGGCTTGTTGACATCAATGACAACACTAATTGCTCATACTTGTAAAAATATCCCTTGATCTAAGTTGGGATCTATGACAATTGCATGTGTTTGCTTAATGTTTACAATGCTTAATTTGAAAGTATTAAAATGTAATAACGTAATTGAAATGCTTAAATGAACATAGCAATAATAAAGTGATGAACATAATAGAAGAGAGATAGAAGAGAGAATACAAAACACAAGTTGATAACAGAGTTCACCAATATGGCTACGTCTTTGGGTCCCTCTCCAACAGAGTGACCGATCCTTGATTATGCTCCAAACTGATTACAAGGCATCAACATAATACAATGTTGAGTCTTTATGAGCTTCAAATTCTCCCCCCTTCAAGTGCAGAAAAGTGACGCTCCTTCAATGCATAGATTCAGAAACTCTAACTCTCCATACAAATTCTCTCATAAGTCACCACTTGCTCCCCACAAGTCTATACCCCCCTTTTTATACAAAAAGTTTTCCAAATATGGTTAATAACCATATAATTTACAAAATCTGGGCATATCACCCATTTACAACATGAAAACCTCCATAATCCCCTATTTACAGAGGTAAATCCTTAAAAATCCCCCCTTTACAACATAAGAATCCCTTAAAACCCCTTAATATCTTTTTAATTATCTTTCAATATCCTTTTAATTCATTTTAAGCCCTTTAAAAATATCATCATTCGGGCTTTACAAATCATATATATTTAAAGGTTTGAGTTCTTTTTTTAATTTAGAGGGTTAATATTTGTTTTGTAGGGGATATCGACCTTTAGTTATTCGTTAAAAAAAAATGAACCCAATTAGTTCTCAACACCACACGATGGTGCAATGGTGGTAAATGTTTTTGGGGTGGGGAGGTCGGTGGATCGACCCCTGCCCCCTATTTTAAAAACTCAATTTCAACAGTTACTAATCAAAAGTAACTAGAACCAATAATAGATTAAGCGTGAATCACGTGGCACAGTGGCAATGTGGGTTGCTTGGAAACGGGAGGTGAGGGGATCGAATCCCCTCCTAAAATCTTGGTCAAAGCTGTTTAAACCCAGCTGGAGGTGATAGGGGTGCCACATGCATCAATAAAATGGTGCCACATGGCACAATATGATTTGTTGCTAAAGTCACGTGTCTTAACCGGATTCACCCACATCACTGTACAGTTGCTTACTCTTTTGCCATGTCACCATGCCATGTCAGCAAACGATCTGCTAATGTCATGTTGACGTCAGCATCAGTATGGCCTTGGCCAACCTTGATACTCGCGAACTTTGACTTGCTGTAACTTTCGTGTACGAGCTCAAATTTCGGCAAAACAAGTAGTGTTGGATTCATGGCGACGAGCTCTTTGTTTTGATGCCATTTTTGACCAATTCCAAAATGATCTTTTTTTCCCTTCTAACCAGCCTCTAGTACCCTATTTGACCCAACTTTGACTAAGCATAACTTGAGCATATGAGCTCCTTTGACTTTGTTCAAATTGCGTTGGGTTTGTATTTTTGAGCACTTCGACATGGTGATGATTTTCCATGTTAGCATACAATCTGCTAATTTCATGCTAACGTCAGCATCAGTATGGCCTTGGCAAACCTTGATACCCACGAACTTTGACTTGTTGTAACTTTCGCGTACGAGCTCCAATTTCAACGAAACGAGCTCTTCGTTTTGACGCCATTTTTGACCAATTCCAAAATGATCATTTTTTCCCCTTCTGACCAGCCTCTAGTACCCTATTTGACCCAACTTTGATTGAGTATAACTTGAGCGTACGAGCTCCTTTCACTCCATTCAAGTTGCGTTGGGTTTGTATTTTCGAGCACTTCGACATGGTGACGATTTTTGTAGTATATGGAACACTTCAAATTTTGACAAAAAGTATCCACCTGGATCATCCCCCTTTGTCATTGATGGCAAAACATGATGTGAAAAACCATCAAAGACAACAACGACTCTAGATACCAACATACTACAACTCTTCACATTACTTGTCCCCCTTACTCAACTAGCTTATTACTTTCTCTCTCCCTTTGTATCTTGACTTTCTCTCCCCTTAACTTTCTTCTTTTTCACATGACTCTCTCTCCCCCATTGACATCAATGGAAAAGGATCAAATTTTTTGCATTGTTTATTCTTTACCTTTGACATCGAACAAACTACTTACTACTGTTCTGCAACTTCTTTCCTTTACTATTCTATATATTCCCCCTTAGGAGAACACACCAAACTATACCTAATTAGCAACCACTACATAATGACAACACACTCTTCCGACTACAACAAGTAGTAATGCCACTACCTACTCCCTCTGAGAGGTAGCCACCAACATCATTCTAAAATAAAGAATGAATCTTGAGATCCAATGGACTGATGCATCTTCTTATGCATCTAGTTCAAGAAAGGAGGGGCAATAACCCCTAACTTCTCTCAGAGTTACTTGGCATGAGCAGGATCATGATGGGCCAAAAAGTGGCGATATGAAAAAAGTAGCATTTTGCATTCGCCAAAAAATGCAAAAATCCTGAGTTGACTTTTTTGGGGGGTTGGGTGTCAGTACAATGCTCCATAGCAATGCCCAAGCCAAATTAAAACAAAATGGATATCCGATTTGGGTCGGCTAATATAAAACCAAAAAAGGTCATTTTAAAGTTATTCAAATTAGATATCCGATTTTCGCACACATAGACCCAAGAGTAATTAGGAGGTGGAGGGTGGACAAGAGAGAGAGAGAGAGGGAAATGGAGAGAGGGAGAGAGAGAATTAGTAGGGGGAAGGGAGAGGGGAAGAAGGAGAGAGAGAGAGAGAGAGAGAGAGAGACAGAGAGACAGAGAGAGGGGAAGGGAGAGAGAGAGGAGGGGGAAGGAGAGAGAGAGAGAGAGAGAAGGGAGAGGGGAAGAGGAGGAAGAGAGAGAGAGAGAGAGAGAGAGAGAGAGAGAGAGAGAGAGAGAGAGAGAGAGAGAGAGAGAGAGAGAGAGGAAGGGAGAGGGGAAGAAGGGGAGAGAGAGAGAGAGGGGGGGAAGAGGGGAAGAGGAGGAGAGAGAGGGAAAGGGAGATGGAGAGAGGGAAAGGCAGAGGGAGAGAGAGAGAGAGGGAAAGAGATAATATTTAAATTCTTTATATATTAGTAATATTAATTAGTTATATAATATTTTATATATTAACTTAATATATATATACATTAACTAAAATATATAAATAATTTTTAAATATTATACATAAGACTATAATATATTATATATTATACATAATTTCGTAAGAGATTATCATAAATTATATATTATATATTGAATTATAAACTATATTGTATATTCTCAACTAGATATATTAAAATAAACTATAAACTATTTATTGTAATTTTTTAAAATCATATATTAAAAACTATATTAGATTTTTTTAAAATTATATATAAAAAAAATCGGATATCTGATATGTCTAACACAAAACCAACTACCTAGGGATTAGCCTCGGGTTTGCTTCAGAATTTGGCTAGGACATGCCAATCCTAAGAAGTCAACACAAAAAACGTGTTTAACAGCTTACCTTGCTTTTCCAGACTTCGCCCATGTGGTTGATGCCATATTTTTTACCCTAAATTGATGAAATGAAAACAGTTTTTAAAGGAGATTCTCAACTTTCCATCAATATAAATTATACTTTACTTTGAATTTAATAAATAATTATTATTCATTTTCTATTTGAATTACAACTAAAATCCTAATTGATAGGTTGATTGAAAAACATCTATATCTTTCAAACGGTATCACATTTTTTTGAATCCAAAACATCTGTCACATTCTATGCTTTGCATACTATAGGATTAAAAAAAAAAATGAATTTCATGAAGTTTTGACCAAGTTAAGGTGGTCAGACATGCGAGTTTTTATATTTTTTAAAAGTTGTAATAAAAAAATCATAATTAATTATTTACTTGGAAAAAAAATACAAAAAAACATGCATCACATCAGAACATGAGTCCTCTACTTATATCTAAAATCTTATAAAAAAATATTATCATTTTATTGTGGTTAGGGTGGTCAGACAAACACCTACTTCTTATTTTTTCCCTGAAATTTAAGTACTACTGCATTGAAATTTCAAATTTTCACCAAATACATTTTTTTTTTAACAATTTGCTACAAATTCTATTCTTACATATTTTTGAAATAATATAGATAACTTATTCAAATTTTTCAATCAAGTTTCCTAACTTTGATTTTTCTAAATTTTCATCGCCACTTAAAGGCCTATTTTTTCCATGATGATCATGCACATACCCTACTCAAAGGTATCCTTAGGAAGATCCATAGTGAATATATCAACAATATAATCCTTTGTAGGAACATATCCAAGTTTTACTTCATTCTCCACAACCTTCTCTCTCAGAAAGTGATATCTAATTGAAATATGTTTTGTCCTTGAATGCATTACTAGGTTCTTTAAAATATTGATTTCACTTGTATTGTCACAAAAAATAGAAATTGGTTCATCATATACCACTCTGATATCCTTCAATGTTTGCCTCATCCATAACACTTGTGTGCAACAAGATGTTGCTGCAATATACTCAACCTCTATAGTAGATAAAGATATTGAATCTTGTTTCTTTCTTAGCCATGATACCAATCTACATCCAAGAAAGAATGCACCACCACAGTTTGTACTTTTTCTATCATCTACACAACTAGCCCAATGTACATATGTGTAAGCACTCAAAGTGATATTAGTATCCTTTGAATACCACAAGCCATGATTTAGAGTGCCCTTCAAGTATCTAAATATCCTCTTCATTGTTGCAACATGTGACTCTTTAGGATCTTCTTGAAATCTAGCCACAAGACAAATTGCATGCATGATATATGGTCTAGTAGCAATTACATATATCATTACACCAATAATTGATTTGTACTTGCTTTGATCAGCCTTAGGAGATTCATCATTCTTGCTCAGTTTAAAACCAATAACCATAGAATTACATATCGATTTAAAGTCTTCCATTCCAAACTTCTTTAAAATTTATTTGACATACTTCAATGGTAAAATGAATATACCTTTGTCTGTTTGATTGATTTGTAACCCAAGGAAGAAATTCATCTCCCCAAACATAAACATCTCAAACTCTTTCTACAAACTTCTTACACATAGCTTCATTACCTCCAAAATTCATGTCATCAACATACACAACCACAATCAAGATTTGATCTTTTCAACTTTAAAGTAAATATTACTATCTACGGTACTTTTATTGAATCCTTGTTGTATCAAATACTTATCCAACCTTGCATACCAAGCTTTGGGAGCTTTCTTCAATCCATATAATGCTTTCTTCAATCTACAAACCATATTCGATTTGTCTGATAGTTGAAATCCTTATGGTTTTTTCATGTATACTTCTTCCAACTCTTCATTCAAGAAAGCAGACTTCACATCCATTTGATAAGTCCTTAGGTGCTAAAAAATCTAAAAACATCCCGATACCTTCCATTCTTGCCACTGGAGCAAATGTCTCCTCAAATTCTATTCCTTCAACTCATGAATAGCCCTTACACACAAGACTTGCCTTGTTTCTTATAACTTCTCCATTCTCATTGAATTTGTTTTTAAATACCCACTTAGTTCCAATTATGTTTTTGTTTCCAGGTCTTGGGACAAGTTCCCAAGTCCGATTTTTCTCAATCTGCAGTGGTTCTTCTTCTATAGCCTTTATTCAATGTTCATCTTTGCATGCCTCAATCACTATTTTAGGTTTAGCTTCAAAAAGTAAACACAAATTTGCCTTTTCTTCAATAGCTTTCCTTCTTGTTAATACACCTTTTCTTTTATCTCCAATGATTTGTTCTTCATAATGATTCCTCTGCACATACTTAGGGGTTCTAGGGGTCTTTTCTAGAGCTTCTTCCTCTTCAATTTACACTTCCTTTTCCTTAGATTTTTCTTTTTCTCTAAGCTCATCTGATTCGTATCCATCTATCACCACTGAGTTCTAAAAATCTTCATCAACCTTGACACTTGCACTTTCAAAATATTTCTTAATATTTTTTTGTAGCATCAGTAGGTTTTGATTTTAGTAGAATATCCAAGGAAGATTCCTTCATCAAACCTTGCATCAAAATTTCCCAAGTTTTCTTCATCTCTTCTCATATAACATTTGCTTCCAAACACTTTGAAGTACTTGACAGTAGGGATCATTCCATACCACAACTCATATGGAGTCTTTGTGTTGTTTCCTTTTTCTTGAACTCTATTAAATATATAAAAAATAGTATGAATTGATTCTATCCAGTAGACTTCTGTTAGGTTAGCTTCTTTCATCATAGTCCTTGCAACTTCTTGAATAGTCTTATTTTTCCTTTCAACCAATCCATTTTGCTGAGGATTCCTAGGGGCAGACAAGTGCCTCTTTATGCCATGATTCTCACAAAACATATTAAATTCATTAGAAGTGAACTCTCCACATTTGTCAGACCTCAAACACTTGATTTTCATGTCCATTTCATTCTCTACCATAACTTTAAATGCTTTGAACCTATCTAGGACTTCATATTTCTCTTTAAGAAAAGTAACCCATGTCATTGTAGAATAATCATCAATCAAAAGCATGAAATACTCGTCACTTTGAATACTTCTTACTCTTTTAGGATCAAAAATATTTGTATACACCAACTCCAACAATCCAGTAGCAAATTGTTATTTTCCTTTGAAACTTCTTATTTTCTTTCCAATTTGAAAATCCTTACAGACAACATTGTTGGGTTTTGTAATCTTTGGTAGATCTCTCACTGCTTGAACTAAACTGATGCTTACCATGTTATCAAAATTAATGTGGCACATCCTCCTGTACCATAAACATATTTCATTAATCCAAGTCATAAAGCAATGACCATTAGCACCCTTGTGCTAATAAAAATTTCCATTTGTCCTTCTTCCAATAGCAATCACAGTTTTGGACCCTTTTCTAATCTCACATCCACCATCCTGAAACATAAGATTGTATCTTTTGCTACATTTTTTCCAACACTCGAGAGGTTATGTCTTAAACCCTTAACATAGTAAACATCATCAGTATAATGCTTGCCATCAAAACTGATTGAACCTATCCACATATCTTAGCACCAAAATCATCACCAAATCTAACAAGTCCTCCATCATAATTTTCAAGTTTAACAAACTTACTCTTGTCTCTAGTCATATGATTAGAGCATCCAATGTCAATGATCCAATATTTCTTATCCTATCTAGCATGAAAAATAGATACTAGAGTACCTTCATTCTTAACCTTTGTGTTTGGAGGGCTTTCCTTCAAACATCTTCTAGAGTTAGCAAAAATAGATTTATCTTTTAAATCCATGAGCAATCATTCATCATCATCATCTCCATAATTAGATTCATCATCAGAAATACTTGCATCTTCTCTAACATAATAGATTTTCTTAATCATTTTACCTTGTTCTCCTTGTTTTTTGTCATTCACAACTCTGTTTGGACATCTTGAAGCATAGTGACCTATCTTCCCACAACTAAAACATTTGAAAGGAAATTTTCCTTTGTACTTACCAGTACCCTTTTTCATCCTTCTCACAAAGCTAGCTTCCACATTATCAAGATCCTCCTATCCGATTCTTCAATCTTCTCTAATTTTCTAGCTTTAAAAGTAGTCTCAACTTTTGCACCATTATTTATACCAAATTCTCTCATTTCAAATGTAGTTAGAGAACCATACAATTGATCTCTAGAATATTGATCTAGATTTCCAAATTACTCAATAGCATAAACTTTATGACTATAAGATTTAGGTAGGGTTCTGAGAATTTTCTTTACCACTTTTGATTCTTTGACTTTTCCACCAAGACCTCTGATGGAGTTGACCACTTCATCTACCCTCTGCATGAAGCTTGTAATGTTTTCATCTTCATACATTCACAAGTTCTCAAATGCGATCTTCAAATTTTGCATCTTGGCCTGTTTAACCTTATCATCTCCTTCATAAATGCTTTCCAACTTTGTCCAAATTTCTTCTACAGTTTTAAAATTCATAACCTTCACTAATTCAAAATTTGTAACACTACTTAAAAGAGTATACCTGTCTTTGTTATTGCTTTCATAGGCCTTGATTTCAACTTTAGTTCTCAGACCATTTGTAGGTATAGTATATCCATTTTGAACTAATTTCTAGACATCATATCCCAAATAACTTAGAAAGCCTTCCATCCTTGTTTTCCAGAATGCATAGTCTATTCCATCAAACACAGGGATCTCCTTCTTGTGCGCCATCCCAAATCTACCTTAATAGGTTAATCTTTTCTCCAAGGAACCTTGCTCTGATACCAATTGTTGAATGCAAAAGGCAACTGTGAGGGGGGGTGAATCAGTTGTACCTTAAAACTTCAAAACGTTCATTAATATTCAGATCCACATTCAGTCATTAAACTCTTAAATCTGTTATGATGAATTAGTATGAAAAGAAAATAACATAAACTAAAAATCCTTAACACCACACACAAGAGAACACCAGGTTTACATGGAAAATCCAAGAAGGGAAAAACCACAGTGAGGATTAGCTCACAATATAAGTAAATCAACACTTAATACAATAGGGCTCACTGTTTGAGGGCTCACTACCTAAAGAAAGAAAGGATCATTTCCAAAAGGTTCACTACCAGAATAGAAAAGAAGATAAAGAAGAAGTGTTACATAGAGAAAATCATCTCAATACAACAAAGAATCCACCACAATGTCATCAACACCTTCACAACATGATTGAAGAATTGTAAACACCTTCTGCTCATTGCATCCAATAATCTAACACATGAAATATCGCATTGTACTTCTTAATTTCACTCTATAACTCTGCACTTCACATCATTCACATCTATCTTGTCTATCTCATCATTCCTCAACAAATCAACTCTTATTTATACCATCCTCAACTTTGAAACCCTTCTCCAAGGTCATCTATGTACATCAATCATGCAAATTCAAATTAGGTCAACACCAAAACACTTTCATGGCAGGTAGAAGTGAAAGTGAACCACATTACATCTTATTTGGGACCCAAATCTATACCACTCAACCACACACTTCTATAAACAATATTCATTCACCGTAATTAGTGTAAACACCAGGTTGATCGTTACCCATGTAAGCACCATTGAAATTTTAAGTACATGCTTCCTTAAACCCAAGGACAACTTGTGAACCACACACCATTCTTGAACATGATCTAAAATATTCCACAAACACGTTGAAATACAACAAACTCCTTCACAATAACTTTCACTTGAAGAATGTACACACCTAGTACATTCATACAACTTTTCCATACATTATTACTTGAGAAACTGAGTTCTAAAGCACCAAACCTCGAACCACATTGACTAAGAAAAGATACCAACACTATCAATACTTCTTCAAATCCACAAGACCTGAAACATAACTATGGAGAAATGTGAAGCATGAACATTTCTCCTAGAGACCTCTACAATACACAATTCACACATTGGTGAACACAACTTCTTTTGTACAATAATCCAACATACCAGATCCTGGATATAACACCTCTGAACGTCTCTCACAAACATATTTGAAACACATAGGAAGGTATTCAACCTAGAAGAAATACAGAGCAACACAAGAACCCACCTCTACAACCCAGAAGACCACTACAACACATTGTTTGTTCTTTTTATCAATTTTTTTCAAAGGCACTTGGAAACCAAGAGACACATCCTCATCATCTTCAACACTTTCTCAACACCACCACGCCAACTACAACATAGAAACTCAACCACATATCCATAGACAAAAACTTATCAAAGAAACACTAGAGGTTGACACTAGTAGCTTTACTAATGATAATGTAATGCAACTAATCAAAGCATGGATAAGATCAAATACTCGCACACTTGCAACAATAGACATTAATGACAATACTAACTGCTCATACTTGCAACAACATTGTATGCCTATATTGTGACTCGACTCTATAACACCACCATGCTAGTTCTAAAAAATCCATTAGAGTGACAACTACAACATGGTGATGGAAAACAAAACACTTAATTCACAAGTCACTAGTCTAAGAACACTTAGATGGGAAAACATCAACTTTCCAAAGAAATGGGTTGTAGATATAACAACCATCTAGGAACCAAAACAACCAAATTAATGAGGTTATAGATAAATAAGGGAATGTGACAACAATACCACAATAAGCTTCACAAAAAAAAGAATAGGATTAACAAAAATCCATCTGCTAATTTAATAGGGATACAATCAATGTAAACAATTGAGAATAGTAGATGATGGCCTAGGCACACAAAAATACTTAGAACATGAAACCATAGTTCAAATCATTCCCAATAAGTGATCTGTAAATAAAGTCAAAAGAATTCATGTAATAAATCAACCCCCAAGAGAAAGATTAGAAGTACACTAGGTCCAAATACTTGCCATGACCTACATTTCACGAGGGAGATTTTCCCATGCAAGGAGTCTTTCACAAATATAGTCAGGATGAAAAAACCAAATGTGAATTTTGGTGGCTTCGAGTAAAAGTAGTTAGTGAGGAACAAAATTATAGTCAAAAGATGCTCAACTATAATAATTTGGCTATGAAAATTCAAATTGAGGGTCTTGTTCATTTAAAAATTGAACAAGAAAAGGTTGTATCCTATGTAAAGTCGATCTCAACCTCAATTAATGATAACCAAATCTGGTTGTAAGATTTATAAAAAAAAATATTTGTTAATCTTGAAAATGTTGAAAGACAATGATTTCCAAGCTAAATGACATAAATATTGGTTGTAAATATAAAAAATATAACTTCTATTATAAACAACAGTACAAAATGTCCAAACAAAAAAAACTAAATAAAATCTTTGTAAAAGATATAAAATAGTGGGAAAAAATTGATCCACAATACAATACATTGATAAAATAAAAGCATAGAATGTAAACCTAGATCATGTAAGATTTGTAAAATTATGTTAGTTTGTAACATTTATAAATAAGGTTTACTTGTAGAGAGTTTGAATTTAAAAAATGATAAAAATAATCACTCTTGCTCTAACCCTTGAGCATGCATATAGCTAAAACCTAATTTTGGATGCAAATAAAATTGTGATGGATCATCCTATAACAAAATAATTAGTGAGAAGGTGTTTCAAAAAACATGTTTAGGAAAAACAAAAAATGGAGACCAAAATAGTTTGATAAAAAATGCCAAGGACTTCTTTAAGAAAAGATCTTCCTTAAGATCTAATCAACCGTTGGTGAACAAATTAAAAAAAATCACGATTGAACAAATTAAAAAAAATCACGATTATATAATTAGTTATTTCTAGATGTTATCATTCTAGCATGGATTTTAAATAATATAATTCAAATATTCAAAAATACTAGTTTTATACCAAACAAATTTTTATTTTAAGTTACATGCGGTGCTTCAACAACCGATACATAGGAAAATTATATGCACTTTTGTAAACAAATTATTTCACTCAACTCTCGTATTATATTTCACAACAGATTGAACACAGATAGTATTTGTAATATTTTCTACAACAAACTCACGTGGACAATCTTGAGCTCCAAATAATGATATGAAATATCTTTTCTTTTTGTTACTTACAACAATGATATGCACAAAAAACAATATAAATAATCTCATAGATTCTTTATTTCAAATCAAAATCTATTAATTATGATGATTTGAGGTCCCATTGGAATCCCGCACTATGACTCTTCCTTCCCAGTAGTCAAAATGAATGGATCATAACAAATCTATTTTCAAATTCAAATACAAAATTAAGTCTCTTTTAATGTCATTTCATATTAAAGTAGAGACCATGAACATGTGGACTAAAGAGCAAGTGGAGAGAATGAGCATTACACTTGGCATTATAGTTATGTCACCAAATCTATGAGCCAACAAATATATTAGTTATTAATTAATTATTCTTCAATAGAGTCACAAATATTTTTTTATATTTTGAAACAAATTTGATGAAAATAAAGTATATTCCAAAATCCATTCAATCTATTTTAATTCTACTATATCATTGACTTATTTATTTATTATCAACTAAACAAAATAAAGTCATTTATTAGAATAAAAAAGTGATGAGAAAACAATTGGCTCCACAATTACTTACTTTATAGTCATAATAAATGATGAAAAAAAGATTCTATCAATACTAAAACTTAACAATTGGCTCCACAATTACTTATTTTATGGTCATAATAAATGAAGAAAAAAAGATTCTATCAATAATAAAATTTATTATGCATCCAACATACTAATAATCTTAATTTAAAACTATTATCCACTAAAATGATTTAAAAAATAATTTTTATATTGTTATTGATTCCTTTGTTACTAGCTAATAAAACATTATAGATATAATATTTGCACTAAAAATTATAATAAATTTATTCTCTACAATATATATATTTATGAAGGAATGAATGATTTTTAATGACGTTCAAGAGACCATCAGCTATGAGACCCAAAATCGTATGAATTACCTTAAAAAAAAATTAAATGTAGTGAAGTTTTTAGAGCTCATCCATAATGGATGAGCTATCCTTCCCATTCTAACTGAAAATATGGCGACAGATAGCAAAGTTAATAGCTTATAGTGGAGCCAAAAAGTGGCATTGAAAAGGAAGTGTTGTGTGTATGGGGTTTATTCACCTTATCTCAAACAGTCATCGATGACAATAATTAGCTACAGTTTATGTAATGTGAAGAAAGAGGCCCGATTTCGGCTCCTTTCATAGACATTTATGTCTTTGGCACGTATTTTCACAACAATACCCAGTGGCAGAATCTGCAGGCAATATCAGTGCCATTCTTTTAGTACATTATGTAAGCAATCACTGCCATGTTTCTGTATCAAACATACGGGAGTTAATTGGAGATACATTTTGATGCATTTTTTATAGAAGATTCAATGTCTGGCGTACATTTATTTTATTGTATTTTATTATAACTTTATGTTTTTGTCCGCAGGATTTGACACCGAAACCACTGGACAGCGAGGCATTTTATAGTTTATTTCATCACGCAGGATTCACGAGTCACTGTTCGGGATCCGACGGCATGTGGACTTTCCTGCATATGGGTTTTTCCAGGTACACTGAATTCTGAAGTGGGTTTATTTGCTTTTTGTTAAAGCTGTGTTGATTGGCGTAGGTCACCCCATTGGAAATAGCTAGGGTTACTGCATTGAGCTGTGCCATTGTATGGTATCACCAGGCGTGATTTGTTAGATGTTTTTCAATTTGCTTTTGATTCGTGGCTAGTTCTTTCTGGGTTTTCTGGATTTCGTGAAATTTATTTGTTTCTGAAGCATTTCACAATTCTTTCTTGGCATAGAAATGAACTAGGGTTTCTTTCTTTCTATCTTTCTTTGGAGAAGGATTTCTGAATTTTCTCTATAAAATATATCCATATATCTATTTTTCCCAAAAAGTTGATTCAGACACTTGCATTCTATGCCATACAAGAGTTGCGTCTCTGCTCATATGCCAAATTCTTTTTGAGTATTTACTGGGTTCAAATGCGTTAGGGTTTATTTGAGTTGAATAATTCAGCTATTCCAAATTCGCTGCTGGGTTTTGGGTTCACACAGTTTTCTTTTAACGGATATTCATAAATCCTTTTGGCAAGGATCTGTCTGGTTAGTGTCATTTCGGGTTTTATGTCTTAATCCTGCAATTCGCCTGTATGTATGTTCTACATGTTTTGAAGTCTTGACCACGTAGCCTTAAAACGTTCTACTTTTGCCTCTGAAACAGCACCCTTGTGACCTGGATATCCTGTTTGGGGAGTACATCTATAATCATCAAGGCAGGAGTTCTTATTTGAGTAGATTTCGCATTGGTATTTGTGGGGTTGGCTCTGGATTATATAAAGGCTTACATTTATCAATGGACAAACTCAGTGACGATGAGGTTGGCCTTATACTGAAGAGGGTAACAGACAGGGCAGACAGGAAAACTTGTTCGCAGGTATGTAGACAATGGAGAAGAGTTGAAGGACCCACTCGTACTGTATTAAAAGTTTTGGATCCACAGCTTCTGCATTCATTTCTTCCAAGATACCCAAATTTGTTGATTCTGGAAGTAGGAAGAGGAATCACAGACTCTGATTTAGAATTAATTGCTGACACCTGCCCCTCGCTGCAAGTTCTCAATCTCAACCTCAGGCAAACTGTGAGCTTCTTAGAGGCTTTCGAGGAGTCTGATATGGAAACAGTGACCGATGAGGGAATCTGTGCTATTGCTGCAGGATGCAGGGATCTAAGGAGGGTTTATTTGAGGAGAAGGAATGGGGTGGGCAATGTTGGAGCAACTGCGCTTATTAAATCCTCTTCAAATCTTACACATTTAGATCTGTCTTGGTGCCATGGAATAACAGATCAGGCCCTTGAAGCAATGGGTGCAGCGAGTTCATTGCAGGTTCTTATATTACATGGCTGTACTTTGGTTACAGATTGGGGATTAGCTTCCTTGGCAACAGGATCTTCAGCAAGGACATTGAAGAGGTTGGACCTTCGGGAATGTGACCAGATTACGGACTTTGGAGTGAGTCTTCTACAGCAGCTATCCTGCTTGCAAGTTCTTAACCTGGCTGAGTGTGGGCCTCGAGTTACTGATACTGGGGGTGTGGCTCTTGGTGCAGTGTCTAGCCTTGAAAGCTTAAATTTTTCGTGGTTGATTAATATATCAGATGTTTCATTGCTTGCCGTTGCTGAGAACTGTCACAATCTAAAGGAAATAAATGTCACTGGATGTGAGCTAATTACAGGTTTTGGAGTCAGATCGTTTGCTCGTCACAAATCCTTACAGGTGTTGATATTGGCTTCCTGTTACAATGTGTACAGTGATGATATAGAACAGACAGTACTTGAGTGCCCAACTTTGCTGTATTTGGGACTAGACAAAGGTTTGAGACGCTGGATCCCAGATGGCCTGGTAGAGAGAATTCAAGGTCGTTGTCGCATAGAATGGCTATAAAAATGTGGCCTCTGTTGAAGAATTTTAGGGAAATCAAGAAATGTTTGCAGCACAATCTTGCTAAATGCTTGGACTATGGCATATGAATTAAAATTGCCCATGGTTTCTTTGCATGATACATTGGCGAAAGTCAGAAGTGCAAAGGCATGTGAGCCTCTGTACATATAAATTCTCTTACTTCCTATTGTAAATTAAAAAATTCTTTACATAGCATTTAGAGGGTGGACATCCCCATAAAAGCAACATAACTTTTGAAATTTTGATGCCTAACAAAATCAGGGGTTTTTTGCTTCAACATGGTAGGATTTGTAAGTAGCTTTACAGAAGTACATTCTTAATGATGATCACCATTGTCCAGCAGGATACCTAGAAAGATATTATTATTCACCTTATTACCCCATTGTAAGTGGAGGGCATGCTCATTGTGATCTGATCCATTGAATCCTACTTTACCGAATCTTCACCTTTTGCATCTAATGGTTATAGTTGGCATTTGAAGTTTCATTAACATATAGATTGTGGGTATGTGCTAGTGTTGACCAAGGATCTTAAATTACAGCGTATCAAGTTTGAGAATTAAAATGGCCCACAAGAATAATTTTATTTGATAAATTTTAATATTCTGTTTTTTTCACAAGAATACTTATGGGATGTTATATTTTTGTATGCACATTGTACAAACATTATTGTTGAAGCAGCATATGAGATGTGGTTTCCCTAACATTATGTGATCCAAGTTATAAACTGTTTGTGAAATTTGCAGACTTCCTCGTTAAAAAAAATGAAGCACAGCAGAATGCAAGTTTTATTCACTTTTTAGTGTTTCACTTTTCCAAGGATCCATTTTCTTGTAATTCCAGACTTTTCTATGGTATACTTTATACTATACTGATGTGGTTGTTCCTACTAAACATGGTTGATTGCTTACTTTTCTTTTTGTGCTTCAATTATCCTGGCCTTATTTAATATAATTGGTAGTCCGGTGGAGTTCATCTGGGTGCACATGAGTGGTTGGTGGAGACTTCTTGAAGGGTACCATTTTTATGGTTAGTTTCTTGGTACCAGTAACTTTCTTTTATAATTAATTTAGTCTTTGTAGGATTTTGAAAGGGGGAGATTTTTGTGGGATAATCATCACCATGACGATTATTTTTTCTATGAGGTCTATTTGATTGTCGACCTTGGTAATGTTCTTATGCTGTATTTAACAATATTTCATCTGGCTGTGCTCTTATAATGTGTTCAAATAGGTTGCTGAAAGTACGGTTTGTCAAGCTGTTTGGGTTTTCTTTATTTCAACTGTCAATTGGAGAGTATTTAAATCCTCTTTCTTGTTGAAGATACGTCCAAAAAACACTTTACAGTGATATTAATTAATTTATAAATATTTATTAAGTAAAGTTTTAATGGGCGTTTTAATTTTTTGTGGATTTAGTCCATGTTCTTAGGCATAGTAAGACATCTTACCTATGTCAATTTTTGTTCATTTATATTGGTAATAATTAAGATGAAGGAGTCCACTTAGAATTTAATCGTCTTTTAATAAATGTTGGGTTTTTCATTATGTTATGAATTTATGGAGATTTAAAAAATACGTTTTGGCACTTTCATTTTTTAGTGTATTTTATAAGAATCCATTATTAGTAGAGTTCCTCCCTCGAATAGATAGATAAAGCTCTTGTAGTCTCAAAAGAAGTTTAAATTTACTTCTTTCTTGAAGTTAAATTAATTGTAAATATATCTTTTAATTTAAAAGGATATAGTAAAACCCAATTCTAAATGTGTCTCAAAAGAAGTTTAAATTTACTTCTTTCTTGAAGTTAAATTAATTGTAAATATATCTTTTAATTTAAAAGGATATAGTAAAACCCAATTCTAAATGTTTGTTTGAAGTTATATGCTACATCACGCTTCTAATTGTTCAAGGGAGAAGGGAGACAAAAGTACATTGCCCTTTTCACAAATTGAGCATCAATGTTGAACTACTTACAAGTCAACTTACAACTATAGGAAAGATAGAATTTGAATCAATTATAATGATTGCTTACAAGGGGAATTTTGTTTCACTATTTTCATTGGTACCCGAAGGTAGGTTCTCTTTTCATATTATTTTGTATTGTGGTATTAGAGATAATTAAGTGGTCTATTGATGGTGCTTTTTAAAGGTAGTGCTGCCAAGAATCTATTCACATCCACCTATGGATATCTAAGTAGTCAAGGTGGTGCCTAGATACACTATTGTAGAGCTTGATGACTCGATAGGTGAACGGGTTCTCATAAATCAAACTAATTCAGGGGCCAAATAAATGATGATGAGAAATTGAAGGCAACATGTGAACATGCATATGACCTATATGACAATGCAGATTTGATTCTTTGCTTCTCCTTTAGAATTGAAGTGTGCTCTAAATATTCTCCTTTCTCTATTCTCACACTCACCTTATAAAATTACGTGCACAATGAATGTTTCTAAATACCATGACATAATAACGTGTTGCATGAAGTGTGTGCTAGGTTGGTTAATGAAGACTAGTAAAAGGGGGTGGGAATATTGAAATTTGAATTTAATGCCTTAGATTTTAGAGGCCATTTTTGTGCTCCTCAAGATTGGCTTGGGTGAATCCCACACCTTGTGGAATGATCTTAAGAGATGAAATGGTGATCTTGAGGTAGGGAACAAATGTATGGAAATTAGTGCAAATGTGAGTGAAATAGGGATTGGATTG
Organism: Sequoiadendron giganteum; assembly: GCA_007115665.2. Lineage (NCBI taxonomy): Eukaryota > Viridiplantae > Streptophyta > Pinopsida > Cupressales > Cupressaceae > Sequoiadendron > Sequoiadendron giganteum. Next base: position 574,370,517 of record CM021102.1, read on the forward strand.
TGACCCAAGTCTAACACAAGAATATGCCACTTGTTAATATGTTATTGCATTAAGACATTTCCATCAAGGTGGGCACAAAACTAAATGGAGATTTTACCATTTCATTTTACCCCCACATTGATATGTGTGGGAATCTAACATGAGCATGCATTTCACACTACATGGATTTTGCAACCAACACAAAAAATAAATATTGAAATACTCATAAAGGATATTGTTTTTATAAAAGTACAACAAATCTTCTTTGTATGCTCCTTTTATTCTTTGTGAAAGGATAAATATATATCTGGAGAGAGACAGTAAATCAAGCTTCTGAAGGTATTAAGGTCTATTTTTGACCCATTTTTTTAAAATGAAAAATAATTTAAAATATCATGAAATTAGTGTAGGAAATGTTTTTATTGTTTATGTGATCTATAGAACTATCCACATTATATGAATGTGAACCAATTACCACGAGATTGATTTGTAGGAATGCATAATGTATGCATGTTTGATTTGTGGGTCTAAGCTAATGAGAGTACATATTGACAACCTAAATATCAATTTGTGTGTTATGTTTATTCATTTTATGTTACATGTTATCATTGTATATTGTACTAATGAATTTGGACATGATTTTGTGGATATAGATTGACTTGGAGAGCTGAGATGTTGAGAAATTGTTAGCTTAAGAGTTTATAAGGGCTACCTCCTATATATGAGAATTGGGATCTATTAGAGAGTATGGGGTTTAGGCATTGTGTTCATTTACCTCCATTGCTAAATGATGCCCAACTACTCACCATTGTTGTAGAGCAATGGGATTTTGATAAGAACATATTTCATCTCCCATTGATGGCATGATCATCAATATTGAGGATGTTTGGTGGATTATGAGACTACTTATGAAGGGTAGGTATGCACATGGATATTACCCCATAGAACTACAATAGGACCAAGATTTATACCACTAGTGTGCAAGCAATGAGGGGTATGCCAAATATGGTTTACTCTATACAAATATTATTCTTGTAGAGATGTCTTAGGGACACAAGCGGTTGTTTATTGCTATCCATATCCTAGTCTTGTTAAATGGAAAGGTTTTAACTATTTCTTATAGGCTAGTTTAGATTGCACAAGATGGAACATCAATTACTATTTGCTTGGGTTCAACGCATGTTGGTCACTTATATGATGATTTGCACATATTTATGAATTTCGGTGGCACAAGATTCAATACAGCATTGTTGCACATGTTGGCATATGAGTACACATGGATTCCACAATTTCTAAGATTACTAGTGGTAATAGAGTCAAGTAGACTTGAATTTTAGTGGGACACTAGCCATATTGGTAGGTGAAGGGAGGGGAAAATCTTATGGAGTTGGTGGAATAATTTTAATCGACACTTGAGTGTAGAAATTGTATAGGGAGATATAATATGATGCAATGACACATTTTAGCATGGTCATATCTAGAGAACAAGGTGATTTGTCGAGAAACAAACCATTGTGATCAAGAGGTGTTAGTATGAGCATGTCTTGAGATAGTTTGGTATTTGATAGGCCATGCCCCCAACACCAATTCTCTACTATAGACATCAAAGATGTCCCCTTCATTTTGGGGGAGTGGATAAACCACCCATCGATGATTAGGTGCCCACAAATCACTGAGGTTGATAAGGTTATTCAATTGGGAAATAGGGATGATTTAAGGGTAATAGATGAGTATAGGACATGTGGGACAAGGAGATACTACCACTATTTTATCCTCTTTATGTACCCAAAGGTGCCCCCATAGTAGTAGTACATAAGTGTAATGCCTATAATTTTAAAATGCAAATGGAATAAAAGCAACCATGTAAGTTCCTATTCAAAGCAAGACAAAACCTCTATATAGATCTCAACAAAAGAGAATTCAAAAAATTATAACATCAAACAATCAAATCAAATGTTACCAAAGAATCCATTGTTGAATGATTTTCTCCAATGATAATCTCTATGTGGATTCTCCTTTGCTTGAAGATTACTAGATTTGATAGCATGTACTTAGCTCAAAGTTGATAAATTATGAAAATGAGTGAGAATGTGCCTCCATTTATACAATTTTGGAAGAGGCAATAGATGGTGGAGATTTGATGATGAGATCAATGGTGGAGGATGATTGAGAGGATTTCCCTAGGATCAAGGAGAGAATGAAGGGTCAAGATAGAGGTTATTGGAATGTGAAGGGATAGAATGCACTTACTAAATTTGGTAAAGTGGTTGTAACCATGAGAGAGATAAGGGGCATTGCATCTAGGAGGCCTATATTCTTGGGTTTGGTGGAGAGAATATTGGAACCTTTAGGAAAAATGTTCTTAGGTGTCCTTTATTCTTGGGATAGGTTGAGGAAATATAGCTTATAACTAAATAGGAATATTATTTAATTATTTTAGCCATATGTGCGAGGTGTAAAATAGGTGTGAAGTAATTATTAATTTATTTATTATGAGGTGAGATAAAAAAAAGATGATAATTAAATAATAAGATTATTTAATTAAGTGGGAGACCTTAGGTGAAGGGGACTTGTCTAGATGATGTGTTTGGTTGATTAAGACTAGGTACACTAGGGAAATATTTAGGTGTTTACATTTTCCCCCTCTTTGATAACAATATCACAATTAAGTGGCATTGTTTCAAAGAAGCATAAGAATTAGGGTGAATTGAAGCTTTGGTGGTAGGTCACCTTAGTCACTTAGGGATGATGATGCAAGTGATGCCCCCTCAAGAGAACAATTGGGTGAAATGGAGCCAATGAGGTTTCTTGAAAAGACAAAGGATGATAAAAATATGCACCTTGATTAATAAAAGAAATTAAGAGAAATCATAAAATGATGATGTACATGCCTTAGGTATAGGACTGATGATGGATGAGGATTGGGCATATAGATTGATGTTGTTGAGATGATTAGATGATTAGACTCTAGATTGCATGACTGTACATGTTGGATGGTGAGATCTCACAAGGATGTAATGCAACTAAATGAAAAATTATTGTGGTGTATGCATAAAGGGCAATAAATGAGAAAATGGATGATGGATAAATGTTGTCATAGTAGCTTTGCATGCAAGGAGCAACCTTTTTTTTTTTTTTGTAGCACTTAGTGTTATGCACTATGATATATAACAAATCATGATGACGATGCACTATGTACATATGGACTAACACACAAACAAAGAAGATGTAAATAGCATAGTGATCTAATAGGCACATTGTTGTTGGCACACCATCATATGAAGGATGAGGGCGACCATGAGGGCGTGATGGATCGAGCACTAAGACTATAGGAAAAAAAATAAACACAAAACCATACAAATAAGCAATAAAAAACATGTAGAAAACACATGGTATCCAATGACATGTTGAAGCCAAGGGTGTATAGGAAGACGTGATGGGGGATGGATTTGGGTGGTGAGGATCCAGGGATTAGTGATGATTGGATTATATTTTTCCCTGTTCAAGCTATGAGCTATAGATTGTTTTGATGATGATATTGATGATAGCACTGTTGATGTGGAAACACCACATCCCAAAAAAACTCAAGGATGGGGAAAGACATATCTTGATGATGATAATTGGATTGATTTTAGATAAAACATAACTTTTAACAAGATAAGGAACAAATATTATGGATTCTTTTGGATGGATACATGATTACAAGTGGGGTATGCATGGACTTGAGTGCTTGTACATGGATGATGTGTTTTGGGATCATGCTATAGATTGGGAATGTGTTTGAATAAGTATTTGATTTTTTTTTCATTTTGATGGTGGAGCCAATGGAAAGGGATAATATAAGCCTAGAGACAAGGATGAAGATGGTTTGGATGGAATGGTTGATGTATTGGATGGGATTCAATGGATAATGATTGATGGATGGATGTAAGTTGAGATGTACAAGGACTACATCACATAGGATTATCATGTTTTGTTCCATGATAAGGGGATTGGGTAGTATTATATAGGAAACAAAATTATGGTAGATGGAGTGTGGCCAAAGGATGGCTATGCCAAAAAAATTCCAAAGTATGCATTAAATTGGTGCCCCCAATCCTTGTTAAGATTGAGGTAGGTAGGTAAGATGAATGAGGCATGAATAAATGGATATGGTGGATGAATATTATGGAATGACATGATACGATCAATAAGTATGGTGGAATGGATGAGAAAAATTTCCCCAAATAAGGTTCACATAGCTATTTTATTTACACATTATGCCCACGAATAGGTTTTCATTATGTTAGTACTTACCCAAGGTGCCACAACAAGTGGGTTTCACCCTTGGATGAATTATTCCTCTTTACTATTTTTTTAATTTTTAATTTTTTTTGGAATTTTTGGACTTTTTGGGTGACTCTTGAATTCTTTCACTTTAGGTATCCATGCAAGGACATATGATGTATTTGAACTAGATTCTTTAGTAATGGCATGCCAATAGTATCTTTTCTTATGAATTTTCTTTGCTAGGATCACTACATTGATATATATTCACAATTATGGAGACACTCTTTGATAGTTGGGTTGGCCTTGTCCAAATATAAAAATCTTGATAGAGTGCCATAATAACTCTTATGGTAGAGTGTTGTTGCAAGAATGCAATGGATTCTAGATTTTATATTGGATTTAGGATGAATTTGTATGGATTTAGATGTTTGAGGTGAGGATTGGGATTTGGATTGTTGATTTGATAACTAGTACTTTGGAAGTGGGTGTATTGATTGAGGGATTTTGGTTTTAAGGATTTTAAGTTTCAATTAGAATGAGGGATGTTGGTATTGGGTGGTAAAATAAGATCTGGAATTGGGATTAGGCTTAGAATTGGGACCAACAATCCTTTTGGATTGTGAATTTTTGTATGATAATTATGAAGGTGTTACACACCTATTGTATGTAATGCACATATTTTGAGTAATGGATTGGTTTTGATGATTCACTTTTATTGCATTAATAAATCTACTTTTCTTTGGGATCCATTTGTTTTTTTGCTCGCTTCTTGATTTTTGAATGCATGTCACTTTTTTAGATTCAATTTGATTTTGATATGGATTTTGTATTTTATTTATCTTTGGTAGTTGATTGTGATATTTCTCATGATAATGCTTTACTTTGTATGATGAATGACATTTTTGGTCCCAACCAAGGGGTTTAGGATAGTGTGGATGTAGGTTGCTAGTATGGATAGAGAAACTAGGTAAAAAATGAGTGGAAGGAGAATTCTTATAAGAGTTATGGATGGCCTATATTTTGATGCTTTCATTGGATGAGGTTACCTATATTATCATTGAGTTGTCACTATTAGACTACTTACTTGGAGATGTATAGCCAAGAGCTTGATATCCATCATTTTTAGATACTAATACCAGTTCTAGAATGCCTTCTTCATGAAGGCCTAACTCTTTCCCATTGTAGCCTATGCTTTGACATATTTTGTTATCTAAAGGATATTTTTTATTTTTGAAACATAATGCAAATCCATCATTAGGTAATTATGATTATACTATATCTATCAACAACACAAATTGAGGTTAGATAGGTTAGCTAGAGATAACTAAATTGAAATAAGAGATACCTGGAAGCTAAGGGGTGTGATGATAACATTGAGTAGTTTAGAGAGATTGAGATCTCAAACTAGGACTAAATATACTAGTAAAAGTGAGATATGAGAGGGATTGTCAGGGTCATCGCCCCTATTTATTTATGTTAAAATCAATTATGATGTTTGTTTTTCATCGTTGAACATTAGGCTATATATAAGATGACTTTATATATTGACTTGTATTTTATGTTGGGCATTTTCTTTGTAACCTGTTTTATATTAGCTTATGACATGTGGTGTGTTTGTATGTAAATGTGGTTTCGAGGCTTTAATTTCATTTATTTTGTATATTATTGTGTGTATAGATGATGTAAAAATTAAATTAATGGGTAATCAATGAACACTACAATTGATATATAAAATGAATCCCCTAATGTACTAGTAAAAATTTCATCTCTATAACTTGTATTGTCTATATGAATGAATGGACAAGACATATCATACAATTGCAATCCAATAGATATTCCATGTTTCTTTCCATTTAATTTTTGTTTGTGTAATCATTTCTCATATCATTAAATTGATAACCAATACCATGATGTTCACTATTATCTTTCTACTTTTCTCATATATTCCAAGTCTTTTCCCCTTATAACTAGTTTTTTGCATGAGTTTGTATTAAGGGCCATGCATTTTATTATATCATATGGGAGAAGAGTTACTAGAATATGTTGCATCATAATCACTATCACACACATAGGTAGATTTATATTTGAAACTTTATCATGTGTCTTAGGTGGGTTCCTTTAATAGGATGGATCCATGTAAAGAGGGGGAATTTTATAAGGTTTAGGTTCAACTCTATTTTCTCCCATACTACAAGGTTTACTATAATCTAAAGGTTCCCAATCATCATCAAATAAAGTATTATCATCGTATACAAGGTCATGTTTTATGCATTCTTATCAAGAAAATGGTTTTGTGTAATGATATTACTGAGAAATTAAATATATTACAAAACTTAAATGGTTGAGCATTAACTAAGATTCTACATTGTTTACCATTATGTCAACACATTCATGTAATGTAGATGGAATTGTAATTTGATATCATGTAATCATGAATGTTCCGGTAGCAATTTATAAGATAATTAGCCTATTATGACATGGAACAATGTGTCTAAAGTAAGTCGTCCTAGTGTATAGCCAGAGTACTATCTCCCAGATAATTTATACATATATTATCAAAGTATTTAGTATTAAGATTTTTTTTTGTAATTTACTGTATCTAACTTTAGCTAATGTAAACAATCTTCACCACATATGCTCAAGCTAGATCTATTGTCAACTAAAGATTATTTTATATTTTTCACACCATATCGTAGAATAATTTATAAAACTAAATTCTCATTAATAATGGAGTTAGGTGGGATATCAACACCATTAAATGATATATCATGAGGTTTCTTATTTCCAATATATAAAAATGAAGTCACAAGTTGTGGAGTGTCAAAATCTAAATGGATATTTTTTATAGATTTATTGATAGCCTCCTTAAAAAATGGTGAAGTGCATACTAGATCCCGAGTGACATCTTATCTTGTGTGCTCTTGAGTTGATCAATGATATCACATTCCTTTATAGGCTTGTTTATAAGTGTGTGATAAGGAGTAAGATTAGATATATTAGATGACAAAGTAGATTCTTGAGTATGAATAATTTTGCATCTATCTATTCTTTGAGAAATATTCCCAAGAGAAATATAATCTTTTGAATTAGGTGCATAATGAAAAGTAGGCTTATGTCCACTATAAAGGATATAAACATGAAAGGTAGGACAAGAATGTGCATATTCCATATGAATAAATGGTGAGAAGGGTGGAAAAACATTAAAATATAAAGCATTATAAATATCATATAGGTATGTACTATCCTTGATGGAATTAGATTTAGAAAAATAAGAAATAAAAGCATTTGTCAAATCCATAAAGAAGTGTAAAACAAACAAGATTAATCAACCCATTCCAATGCCTTACTCTTTAAATGGAGTTTAAACTCACTAATAAAAATGATACCATCTTGTAAATGCCCGTAGTTAGCAAGCAAGAATAACTAAACATAAAAATAAGAAGTTTTATTACCATCATAAATAACATGTAAGAACTTCTCACCAATGTACTTAAGGTCATGATGTAAAGAAGAAATAGAAAAGGAAACATAATATCATCTAAAAAATAAATAAAAGGTCTATCATCATAAAGTGTGTTACCATTATGTAATGGACTACCAATGATATTGCCATAATGAGTATCCATGAGGCTAACATAAGAAGCAGAAGAATGTACATAACAAAGAATATAGACATGAATACAAAACACAAAAATAGGCTTATCACCCTTAAATCCATTAGAAAAAGGTAGGACAATATAATCTATAGCCATCATGGTGGCATGTAAAGGAATGATAGGCAAATAAAAAGCATCATCATGCACATACATTACTATCACAAGCCATGGGAAGAATATACTCATAATGATGTTTGTGGAAAATGAAGTGTATCATAAAGATAAGGGAAATTACCAACCAAATATATACATGAAGGAAAAATACATAGATGGTGAGATAAGACCTCCACAAAGAATACATTCTCATCCATAGCTTACAAATTCACAAGAATATGAAGGAAAAATGGATTGGATGTGATAAATGATATAAAAAAGTTAAACTTATCAAGAAATGCATGGATATGTTGAAGGGATAATGGCCTAAGAGGATCCCTAATGTAATATGTATTAATGTCATACAAACCTATTAGCATAGTTGGAAGGGAATGAATCAAGAGAAAACCTAAAGGATAGAGTGAATAATATGAGAATGACATGACACTTGATGTAAATTATAATAATTAATTAATAATTAGATCTAAAAAACTATGAAATTTAGTCCTTAAAGGCCAAATCAAGGGTGGGTACGATAGGAAAAATATAAGAAAAACTTGAAGGAAGTAAATTAATGAATGATCACACAAGAGCATAATCAAACCCTAAGAAAATTTAATATGAAATATAATCAATAAGAAAAAAATAAAATCTAAAACCCTAATGAAGGAGAAGAAACCCTAGGGGAAAACTCTAGGTTGTGTAAGAAAATTTTAGGTTCACAAAAAATGCAAGGGTTTAAATAATCATGTTGGTGTCCCATTTAACTATTTCCAATTCTTCTTGAATCTTCACCCCCTTTATGCATTTTGGCATTATTATTCTCATTATTGATAACCAATTTGAGTTGTTTCCTAATGGGTTTTTCTAGTCAGAGTTTGTATATGTGTTGTTCTCCATCATCCACCATGCGCTTATCATGTGTTATGAAGTTGCAAGGATCCCAAATAAGTTATAATTGTTGGAGGTTTTATTTTTTAAATTTCTAACAATGGTGCTTTTGTTAGAGTTTCAAAGTTTCCCTTCTTGGTATGCCTTTCCTCCTAGCTCTACCATTTCCTTTTTCCTTGTTGGGATATTTTAGATTGGGACTTTCATGTATAAATAATATAGAAAATTATGAATCTTTAATCAAAGGTATCATAATAGAAATATAATGGAACATCCGACATATCCTAGTCTATGGAGATTCACAACTCATTGTCAATCAAGTCAATAATGAATATCAAGAAAAAGATGATAAGCTATTTCCCTACATACAAATTGTAGATAGTTTTAAGGAATACTCCATCTCCATTTCGCTTGAATTGGTACCTAGAGTTAATAATGAAGGAGAATATATTGTGGCTACAATTGGATCCCTTCTAGATATGCCACAAAATGGTTAATGTTGTAAATTCTTGGTCAACAATCTTTTGGTCCCTAGGTATGACATCCTGAAATTAGAGCTTCTTTGTGAACTTGATGGTTCCAATAACCCTTGGTATCATGATGTATACAATTACATTCATAATCAAACCTTACCACCTAATCTATCTTATACACAATACAAATTTTTTATCTGTCATTCATTCTCTTTCAGTATCCTTGATGAAACATTATATCAAAGAATATTTGGTGGTACCTTAGATGCCTTAATTTGGAAGAGGTTTCTCTTGCATTAAAAGAAGTGCATAATGGTATTTTTGGTGCACAAACTAGTGGTATTATCTTAGCCAAAAATCCTAAGAATGGTATAATATTAGCTCAACATGAAGCAAGATGCATGTTATTATATAAAAAACTATCTAACTTGTTAACAAGATAGAGATTTGATTCATACACGGTCACAAGAATCATAACCCATAACCACTACTTCTCCCTTTCCATAGTGATGAATTGATCTTGTTGGTAAGATTCATCCATCTTCCTCTAGTGGCCATATATTGATAATAAAAACTACTCAATATTTTACTAAATGGGTTGAAGCTATTTCCCTTATATCACTAGACAATAGTTTTCCAAATTTATCCTTCATTACATTATTTGTCACTACAGGATCACTTTTTCCATCATTATTGATAATGAAAAATTATTGAAAAATAATGAAGTCTATAGTCTATGAGTACTTCCATGTCCAACACCATTGGTCTACCCCATATTACCCACAAAGAAATAATCAAGTAAAGATGCCCAATAAAACCCCCTTAAAAATCCTCAAAAATAATCAATGATGATGGTCATGACTAGAACCTATAACTTAACTCCACCCTTTGGGCATATCACACTATCATTTTTGCATCAATTAGCATGACTCCATATTCCCTTATTTTGGCTCTAAGGCCATCTTACCAATTGAGACTTAACTTCCATTTTTGTGTGTCTCCTTATGACACCTTATTGATGATGAGGGGTATCAAGTTGCATATGTACATGAGATAGAAATTTTAAATGAAAAATGCCTCAATACCCTAAATCAAATTTAGTCATATTAGAACTACCTTTGTCATTATTACAACAAGAAGCTTAGAGCTTGAGGAATTTGAGAAATCTTCAAGATAGAGACAAGAAGGGTAAATTTGAGCCTAATTGGTTGGGCCCATTTTCATCATTTCCAAGTATAGTTTAGGATCATATTAGCTAGCCACACTCAAGGGTCAAGATCTTGAAGAACCTATCAATATTGTACACCTCAAGCACTTCCATGCATAGTTTGAGGAATATCCCAATAAAAATATACAAAAATAAAAAGGAGAAAAAATTCCCTTGAGGGAAAACCATTTTTATGGAACCTTGGGGTAGTCACCATGATGGAAACCTAACAAACAAGAATCATGTTTGACAACCAAGAAAATAAAAAAATACAAAAAAAAATAGTAAAGATAAAAATCATCCTTTGGTGAAGAGCACCTCCGATAATGCTTTGGACAAGTATTGTGTTGAAAACCTAACTGCAAGAACCATGTGTATAACTCCACCATATTTTAAGTCCTCATCCATCCTTTATCCTTTTCCACTTCATTCACCTATTCTTCTATCCATCACATCTACTTCCTTGTTATACATTAGGGGTAGGTGATTACATCTTTCTTTGAATAAATCTTGGTTTATGTCTTCTGGCTCACTTAGTGAATAAAATTCCTTTCACAATAAATAAGTTTCATGTATTTCTCACAATTCTATTAATAAATGTAAACATCAAACATCATCATGCACTTCCATACCTTCAAACAACACATTTTGAAATATTGTGTTTTCAACAAAAAACCTCAAAACTCTAAATCAATCTCGATAACATCAAATTGTCACATCATTTACATTGTGAAAATTTTATTTTGCATCCATCATTGGCCTTCATGAGATTTATCCTCCAAATTAGACATGATCCTCATCCCTTTCAACACCTTGGTAAGGGGTAACACTAATGTCTGTTGGTTCAAAATTGATTTCTTATTTTTTGGGTTTATCTTTTTTATCTTTAAATTTATCTTTTGAACCATAGTATGCCTACTCATGGTTGCCATGATCATTTTATATCATGGTGTATTGTGAATGGTATGCATGGGGCAAGATATATTGTTTTTGTATGTCATGTTTACTGTTTCCCTCATTGGACCCACCAATATTGAGCACCTTGTGTTGTTTAGGGAAATCCTCTTTATGTCTATTGGTTGTTTGATCATGGACCTACCAAGAGCATTAAATTTCTTGTGAGTGTTGGGGAAAATCCTCTTGTACGCTGCTTGAGTCAGTCCTTACAATGGATACATTATCACATTGGTTTTATATACCCTAGTACATAAAATCTATTACTATATTAAATAAAGGTTGATCTTCTCATGTGAACATAACTAATCACCATAAAAATCTATTACCCTCATTTCATTCATATTTCTTGCATTCATTTATATGTTTTCCTCTATTTTTCTTTCATAAATTTTCATCTTCCATCTAACTTTTTCTTCATATCTTTTTTTGAGAGATCACTCATGCATTTTTTGCATGAACCTCTCGAGGGGGCATCATTCACCCCACTAAAAAAATTGTCATTACTTCTTTCACCCAATTGGGGCATATCATCACTTAATATTTTATAATTCATTCTTCTTAATTACTTTTCTTTTCTTTGAAATAATTTGTTACTTTGACATCATCTCAAAGAGGGGCAAAATGTAGACACTAATATAATTCCTCTTATTACTTATTATTTATTTATTTATTATCATTACTAATTATTGTCATCATTATTATTATTATTTAATTAAATAATTCTTTGTTATTATTTAATATAAGCTAATTATTTGTTTAAATCAATTAATAAATCTATTATTATCCTTTCACAAGTTAACTCATTCTTCAAATTAGTAACTTCCTCGTCTAATTTTTTATTTAATGAATTAATAAATTTATTATTATCGTTATGAGTTTGAAGTGATAACTTCCCTAAATTATCTTAGTTAACTCATCCACCTCTTTGAGCTAACTCTAGAACTAGTTGAGTTAACTCTTCATCCTTGATTGAATCTCTACCATTCGTTTGATCTTCCAAAATCTATAAATTAATCCCCTCACCAACTCTATTGTTTTTATGGCTAAAAAATTAGTAGTGGTATCTTGTTGAGTTGAGCACCCATACATCTTGGAGTAAATCTGCTATGGTTTATGTTAACATTATTTGTGCTTTGTTATTTTATTTGTTTTGCTCTATCTCAGGTTTGTAGTAAAATAATATAGAAAGTTTGTTATTTATAGTCATTTTCTAGTTTTATTTGCTAACTTTCTTATAGGAAATATCAAATCAATTCCCACAATTTGTAAAAAATATTACTATTAATTTGGATCAATGCACCCAAGAAAGGAAACAATGTATCTCAAATAAGTGGTGTAGGTGCAATTTTCACAAAAAGAAGTGTTAGGAACTCAATTTTAGATACTCAATGACAAATGATTTTTCATGTGTAGGAACAAATCTCCAACAACAATGATTAGGCCAATAAATAATATGTTCTCATTTATTTTTTGGTTCTAAGAAATCCCAACAATATGAAAATTTTTGTGTTTACAATTTTACATTAAAGATAGTAATCTATGTAAAAGGTCATGTTTCTCTTATAATTTTGTTTCTATTTGATAATTACAAAACAAAAACTAGTCTAAAATTAATCTACCTTTGATCCAAATCTTGAAGAAAAAAAGATCATAAATATGTAATAAAATAGAAGGAAAAAGAAAGATGGAGAAGTAAAATAACGAGATGATACACCAAAACTAATTATCAATTTGACTTTCCCTATAACCTTCAACCACACATTAATTATGAATAACACCTCTATGATTGAAATAGTTCAATTCATTTCCAAAAAAATACAAATATACATAATTCCCAACATACTTTGGTAGGACCTTTAACTTGCAAATGTCTAATAATAGTGCACTTCTATTGAAGGACCATAAACATCTATTCATTAGACACACAATATCAACACAAAAGACATTATTTAAGATGAAATTCTAAATACATCCAAGAGCCAAAAAGGTATTTACATGATGTGATAGCCCATATTTATTAAAAATGAGAGGTCCATATATATGAATATATAGTCATCAAAGAGCCAAAGTATTTACATGATGTCATAGCCCATAAAAAAGGGAGGTCCAAATCACACAATGGTAACGATTGAAATCTGGAAAAAATTATAAGGGAGCAGAGAAGAAATATATAAATATTGGGCAAACGAGGACATCTAGTCAATAGTCAAGGAGAGAAGTTGAATCCATGGTCAAGAAAGTGCACATGGGAGTGGTTGGAAGATAGGTGGCTTCACTTTTCTTCATGGTGGTAGTTATGGTCTCTACGTGAGCATGTTAGTGAGGAGTTGCTGAGCCTCTGAGATCTGATTGACCAGAAAATATGAGATGTCCAAGGAGCTCATGAGGAATCCACTGCAATGATAGTCATTGAGGTGTGTGTATTTGGTCGGGCTATCATCTAGGAGGAAGAAAAGTGCTGGTGGGAGGGACAGAATGCTAACACAGAGAAAGCTTCAAAGATTCTCACAAACTACTTATGGGCCCAAGTTGATATGACAATGACAACATAATCACTTTGGGTTGTCAGATCTTCTAGATGAATAACTATCAGAAATGGGGAATGCCAACCTAAAAAGTATTTGGGTTTTATCCTCTTGGCAAATGGGCAAATGGAATACAGAAAAGGTACAATATAAAAAGTATTTGGATATTATCTCTTGGCAAATGGAACATAGAAAAGATACAATATAAAAAACGGTTCTGAATTGTTGGTCGTGAATTTTACTTGACGGTGAATTATTGGCTGTGAATTTTACTTGACGATGAATTTTTCATGACAGTAAATTTTCCTTCATAAATTACTAACAACGAATTTATGAAATACCATAAAAAATATTTAAATATTATCACAACAGAAAGCATGATAGAAAGTGTCTTTGGGTATTATCCCCTGGCAAATGGAACACAAGGAAGGCCCAATATAAAAAGTCTTTAGGTATTGTCCCCTGGCAAATGGAACACAGAGCAGCAGTGCCCATGATGACGTTGGCATTTGGCAGGGCAAAGATCTCCTCACCATTGGATTCAGTAATGAATGACTGGTAGAAGATGGGACAACTATTTAGTGGGATCTTGCAGAGTTTCTCACTAGCAGAGGAAAATGTTTTCAAAAGGACAGCTCTTGTTAACAAAGACTGCACATAAGATCACTTGACCAACAAAAAGAAGGGATGGGCCATCTAAAAGAAAATATGGACCATGCTAATTAAAATGTAAGGTGAAGGCAAAAAAAATCAAGCGAATATGTGCATGTAGCACTATACTTTTCTTCATTTAGTGATCTTATTTAAAGAGATTGGTTGTATTACAATAATATATTAATTTTAAGATTTTTATTTTTATATTTTTAGATTGCAGGTATCGGATAGTTCTCTTATAAACTGCAAGTGCATCTGGTAAACTTTTTTAGGTGACGATGATGATGACATGATACACCCTTTAGTACCACAGGAATAAGGGGAGACTAGACCTCATGACCTTGCTTTAGCTAATCGGACTAGCCCCCTCCCTCTCCTTAATATTAAGAATTCACATATTGAATAAATGGAATAAAAGATATCTATTGTATTTATTTTAATTTAAATGTTTATGTTTTCAAATTTTTTAATTACAAAGATCATATGCCAAGTTTTAATCTTAATAAGAAAAAAATTACATGTAATTGATGTTCAAAATGATTTTAAGTTTTTGGGAGTGTGGACTCCTAAAAGTTGATTTTTCAAAAATCATCATATTTTTTCATTTGTAATGGATAAACAATGAATAATTTAAAGATAATGTAAGTAATGATTTGTGACATTTCATATGTGTATTCTATTTATAACTTTAAAATTTAAAACAATGAACTCTCTTATAATTTGTTATTTTTTGATAAAGTGATATTTTCACAATTTTTTATTAAGTTATTGATTGTAAAACAAAATATTGAATAAAACATAAAATATTTTACAATTTTGTAATTGATATTTAGTGGTTTCATATTTTTGTAAACATGCATCTTTAAGATTGATATTTAGTATTTTTCCTCACATGTTATTGGTTTAGTGGTCTTATTTAAAGAAATGAATTGTATAAATATAAAAAAATTATATATACAATGAATGAAATAAAAGGTATTTAATGTATTTTTTTAATTCAAAAGTTTATGTTTTCATTTTTTTTAATTATAAAGGTCATATGTGAAATTTTATTCTTAATAAGAAAAAAATTATATATCAAATGAATGGAATAAAGGTATTTAATGTTTTTCTTTTAATTTCAATATTAATGTTTTCATTCTTTTCTTTTAATTAAAAAGGTCATATGTGAAATTTTATCCTTAATAAGAAAAAAATTGCATGAAATTGATGCTTGTTCAAATCAATTTTAAGTTCATGCTACTAAATGTTAGTTTTTCAAAAATAATCACATTTTGTCAATTGTAATGAATAAACAATGAAGAGCTTAAAGTTAATGTAATTAGTTATTTGTGACATTTTCTATTTATATTTTTAAAATTTAAAATAATGAATTCTATTATAATTTGTTTTAATAATCACATTTTGTCAATTGTAATGAATAAACAATGAAGAGCTTAAAGTTAATGTAATTAATTATTTGTGACATTTTCTATTTATATTTTTAAAATTTAAAATAATGAACTCTGTTATAATTTGTTTTTGATGGAGGAAAAAATAGGTTTTGAAGGGACCCAGAACCCTTTACAAACAGATTTTGAATGGATCTGGAACCCAAAACTAGAAGGTTGTCAAGACATGAAAGCACAAACAACCAAGGATAGAAAGGAAACCAAGGCCAAAGAACCACAACCGACTACAAAGCCCCAAGAAAAACAACCAGCAGTCAGCCAAAAACCAACCCCCAAACAAGAACCTTCAAGATTTACATTTAGAATTACTCTGTGGGAGCGGAGAATCATGTCAAAAGGAGGCTTAGAGGATTTTTCTTTCTTTCCCTTTACTGTAATCTAACCCTCTTCCACTTGTGTTGCCTTATCAAGCCAAGCCAGCACACCATTGTCTTGAAGAAGAATTCCTGCAACCGTTGTCTTAGAGATTTGATATGTGTTCCTCCCTGTAGGCGTGGCCATATTAGGAGAGCCACCCGAAATGATAGCTGGAGCACTATCACCAAAAGTGTCAACCAAAGGCCTAGTCTCTTTATCTTTAGGGGTTTCAACATTGTAGTCTTGCATATCATCAACAACCCCTCCATTTGAGACATTCGAAGAGGATTCCCCAAGGCCCTGTGAAATTAAAGCAACCACCTCAGAAAAACTCCTAGGTTGCTCAACTTTCTTCTCAACCGTATAATGTTGTTGAGACGCACCTTTCCACCATGTAGCCTTCATAGTTTTTTTCTCAAAACCACATTGTGCAGCAACATGACCTGTTTTAAAACACCTTCTGCATCGGAAGGGAATCCCTTCATAGTCCAAAGCTTGGACCCAAGAACTCTTAGAGGTTTTTAGTAAAATCTCGACAGGCAACCCTTTTGAAACATCCATTTCCACTAATATGTGGGCAAAGGTAGAGTGAAACATATCAGAGGATTCATCATCCACCAACAAAAAATCTCCAAGAGCCTCACCCACTTCCTCCAAAAGGGGATCAGTCCATAAATGGAGAGGAAGATTAGAAAGTTGAACTCTGTTATAATTTGTTATTTTTCAATAAAGTGTTTATTATATTTTCACAATTGTTTATTGAGTTGTTGATTTTAAAACATAGTATTGAATAAAACACAAAATATTTTATAATTTTGTAGATGTATATTTTAAGATTGACATTTAATGGCTTCATAATATTTTATCAGTTGTTAGTTGATTTGGACATCTCCAAACCTCTCCATGGTGATGTAGTCTTGCTGGTGGAGGACAGGCCTTGGAAGCAGCTCTTGGACTATGAGGCCCCCCCCTTTTGGTGTAGGAGATGCTTTTCGGTGGATCATTTGGCCTCTACTTGCCCTCATGGACGTCGTAGGGGCGTTGCGACTTGGTGGAAGGATGCTCTCTTAGACCACCTCATAGTGGGTTCTCCTCCTTCGAGAGTTTCTTCTGTGGAGGTTGACCCTATTGTGCCTTCTCAAGAACATGTTTATGCTCCTCTTTCGGATCTCCCTACCGTGGAGCGACAGTTGGCTCATTCTGTTGACGCTGTGTTGACTGTGCCTGCCCGAACTTCATTAAATGCCTCTGATGGTCCCTTGACAATTCTTGCCTCCTCCCCTACGTTGTCGTCTCCCTCACCGCGTGGTGGCTCTTTGCCTTTAGTGGCTTCCATGGATCTACCTCTCTCACCTTGCTTGGTGGACTTGGAGATTGAGTCATCTTGGTCTTTGGTGTTGCGAAAGAAGAAAGGACTCCCTAGATCTATCTCTTCTTCGCGACCTAGGGTTAAGGACATCAATTTAGTCCCCTTAGATTTTGGAATTTTGTCCTAGTCTGTGGTTTGACGACTGTCTGTCAGCTATTTCTGTGTTTGGTATGTCCTCCCATAGTTCATTCCTATTTTGAACTAGCTCTTTTTTGGCCGTTTGGGCTCTTTGTGTAAAGGGTACAACACCCTGTAAATGATGCTTACCTTATCAAAAACATATTGAGTAATTCTAGTATGTAACATTTTTGCATATACATCAAAGTTAGGGAACAAGATAATTGAAACAAAGACATTAGTATTATGTGTGATGTTATTTTTCAATCAAAAGTTGGCATCGTTTACTATGTTTCTCAATGACTCAAATGTATGTCAGTATCTTCTATACTAATCCTACGTCTATAAGTGGTAAAAATGTTTATAATAGCCAAAATTTCAAGTAAGATCTAAATCTCTCTCAATTACTTTATAACATGATAACTCACAGAACCATGAATGCTAATAGTTTTTGCATTATTCCCATCATAACTTTTTTGGAGAAAAAGAAGTTATAGTAGATGATAAAGGAAATTTTAAGTTCCTTGATATCAACATATCAGATCTCTATTGTGAGAAAGGTATTAAGGATTGTTTGATCTGATTGTTCACCCATAATTTAATTATGACATAGGTGCTAAACATTTTGCTACCCTGATAGATAACTAATGTTGTATTTGGAATCAAGTTGTAGTAGCACACTTTAGGGATGTATTAGATCTAGAAAAATGAGATGGTTTTCTCTACTATCTATCCAAAATTTACAATTTCTTTATATGATAAGCATATTAGTTTTTCATTTTGTTTATTACTTTATGTCAAAGGTGTAGACTTACAACTGAGATAAGTTTCTATACAATTGGAGGAAGATGTGTCTACAAATGGTTAAATATTTTTTTCCCTCTTAAATTTTCTCTAGGAGTTTCATACCTAGAAGGTGATTCCAAACTCTTAGATTATGTTAGACATATAGACCATACAAGGTTTGATGTAGGGATTTTTATTATAGAAAAGCTTATAAATCATAATAAACCCAGATTTAGGAATTTAGATATTCTCTCGTTTTATACTTTCTAACACTCCTAGAGTCTAGAGACATAGAATCTCTATGATAGATATGCTAACCAATCTAGATCAAACCATCCTTGAGCAACCTATAGATGTTGAATCTACCTAAAGATCTTTGCAAAGACCAATTAGAAATTATTTAAATATTCCCATTACTATCCATAAGCCCTATATGGATAACAACGCTAAAGAAGCCTCTAATTCCTTTTCTTCTTTTCCTCTTAGATAACAACCATTCATTAACTCGTATC
Organism: Sequoiadendron giganteum; assembly: GCA_007115665.2. Classification (NCBI taxonomy): domain Eukaryota; kingdom Viridiplantae; phylum Streptophyta; class Pinopsida; order Cupressales; family Cupressaceae; genus Sequoiadendron; species Sequoiadendron giganteum. Next base: position 574,389,813 of record CM021102.1, read on the forward strand.
CTTCTAGAGTTTCAATGGCTACTTTATCTTATCTTAGTAGAAATCCCTCACTAATGGATTCTTTAGAAAGATAAGTGGGCTTAAAGTTAGCACTTACTCGTAAGGAGGAAGAAAAAATAGATAAGAATGGTAAGGGAATTAAGATTAGTAAAATTATAGAAAGAGCTACAATAATTAGAGAACCATTATATAGATCCAAATTTGTAAAAAAGAACAAAAATTTAGTTGGAAATAGAGTCAAGTAAGAAGGAATAAATTATTAGCTAAGAACCTGGTAGATGAACAAACCCTAAATCCTTTGCAATCATTAATGAAAATACTAAGTTGTGGGGTAGATATGAATCTAGACTTCATACAAATATCGGTACTAAGCAAAAGAACTCATAAGCCCAAAGAAATTGGTTAGCTTAATGGAACATATTTTCTCAAGAGAATGTTGATGATCTTGTAGTTGATGTCTCTAAAACTCAAACTATCTATGATACAGCCCATTCTCATGTTAATGAATTAAAATATATATATATATATATAGATAGAAAATAGAGGTTAATTCCTCAGTCCATTAATTTAAGACTATTAAAACCACATTAAATATTATTCAAAATAGTCAATAAAGGTCTAAAGCCTATGTAGATAGGCTTTCTTAGAACCAAGAGAATTGTTCACAAAAAATCCAAAATGAGTTATAGAAAATAAATCTCTAATTGATCATGTACCTAGGAAACTAGATAAAAGCAGAAAATTAGAGCTAGGTAGAATATGATAGTTTTGAGGAAGAAAAAATAAAGACATTATTTGTTTCCCCCAAAAAATAATTGTCCAAAAGAAGAAAAAGTAATTTTGATGAAGAAGAAAAATCAATTAAATTAGAAAAAGTGCATCATAAAAATCTAAGGAACACAAATGCTATTATAGAGAAATTTTGGTTCAATGAAATTGGCATAACTGAAGAAATTGTTGAACCATTCTATACAGAAAAAGAAGAAGAAATATCATCTGAATCTATTGAAGAAATGGTCTTGGAATCAAAACCAAAGACTAAGGAATATTTTGAATATTCCATGGAAGCAATTATAGATATTCCAATAGGAGAAGAAGAAGGTTGGAAACAAATGGCTAAAATAGGTTCACATGATATCCATGTTGACAATCTCTCCCATAACACTCATCTTGAAGAACTTCATCCCAATGCCACTAATGGCTACATACTAAACATAGATGAATTGATTGATCCATATGATTATATACGTGTCTGGTATCATAGTAAAGGACATAGATATGGGAAGAGATGACATAGTTAATGTTGGATTTGCACATTTAAAATTCAAGATGCTTGATGAATTATGCATGGCTAGGAAGAATACAACAAGGACCGCCACAAGGGTCTTGTATAGTTTAAGATTGAAGAATTTAGGTTTAATTCATAAGTATAATTTAGTATTTGAAAATTTTGTTTGTTGCAAGATTATAAAATGATGTGTCTATTAAAATATTTTATTTGAATTTATTTCCATACAAAATAGGCATTTGGATTGAGGATTACATTATATTTAAAAAAACAAAGTACTATTCCAGAATGTACATTTGTAGAACACAAGAATCTAATTACTAACAAGCTTCAAAATCAATGCTTGCTAAAGGCCATTTCTGCTAGTGATACTAAGTATAACTCCTTCCACTTGTAATATTTGATAATTTTGTAGTAATCCTCCTAATGATGTATTTTAGAAGTTTTATCAGCTTAAGCAATTTAAGAAAAAATGTGCTCGTTAAAGGCCTTCACATAAAGAGCAGTTCACCAAAGATACCTATTTCTCTATAGAAATAAGTAACTTCTCTAAGCCTCGAGGGAGTTTTAAGAAATGCGAAATTGATCCCATTCATAAAAGGTTGTTTAATAAGAAAGGCTATAACACATCGCCATATATTCTTAGAAAGAAAACTACTTAAAAAAGAGGTTTGTATGCAATTCAGATGTTTTATATGCAGTGGACCTCATTATGCAACTAACTATCTAAAAAAGATGGCTCTTATAAATAAAGTGTATACATTCTATAAATATCATGATGAAAGGGATGTTATCCCAAGAATATATGGTTATTATAAATCAGAGGAACTATTTTATGAACTAATAGAATCACAGGCTGAACAATACAATCTGGTGAAGAGAACATTATTTTGATGAAGAAAATGATGATGATTTGTTTCAAGTTTGTTAAAATGGAATTTAAAAGTTGTGCAGAAAAAGACTGATATGGAGAAAAAAAGGATACCCCTACAAGAATGCAAAAACTTGAGAAGAAAGAAGATACAACATGAAGAAGACATCTCCAAAAGATTAAAGATCTCACACAAGAATGAGATCAAGTCCAAAGGAAATTAAGGAATATGTTAAAAAGAATCAAGTTACAAAATTACACCTTGGCAAAAATCTTCTACGTCCAAGACAAGTACAAGTAAATATCACAAGTCTAGCAAAAAGATAGATTTAGATTGTGATGATGAACAAATAACAACGTTTAAAAAATTAGACATGGTTCTAAATGATGTAGAAAAATTAACTAGATAGATAAAATACCAACATAAACAATTGAGGATATTGAACCAATCAATAGAAGAAATTAGAGATGTTTTATTTAAAGCAGACAAATCTTCTTTAACAGTTCAAAATCTTCTACAAAATTTTTAAAAAAAGGAAAAAACACCTGCTATCTATTTGACAAACAATAGTGTGAATATCAAACTTTCATTAATATTTCCTTATTAGAAGCCAAAATAATTTGATGCTTCCATTGATTCAACATTTGCCAGATCTTTTGCCAAGACCAAAGGCATTCCACAAATTTTTTGGAAGCCAAAACCTTAATTTCCAAAAGGACATTCCATTATAGGAGAAAAGTTAAATGGAGAAGGTATGCATAAGATGTTCATATCAATATTAATGGAAAAATATTCATCATTGATTTTATAGAATTCAATGATATGGACAGTGAAATTTTATTGGGTTTCTTATTCAAGACAAAGTACGAGTCATTTATTTTGAGGTAAACATATATTTCTATTCGACATAAGGACAAATATGTAAAAATACCTATCCTTTAAGTTTGTCACTTATAGGTTGGAGGATAAGAAAAGTAACTCATCATAAAAATAGTGGACTAAAGAAATCCAAGAGCACCATGAAAACAAAAAAAATACTATAGATTTCTTTATGAAATAAAGAAGAAACTTAAAAAGAATTGCTATAGTAGGAATCCCTTAAGAGTTCTTGTTTTCAGAACAAGAAGAATGTGAGATTGAAATCAAACCAGAATGTATATATCATTTTTCATGAATCAATTTATTTATTAATTTTTTCAAAAGTTAAATAAATGGATTTTGTCAATGGGCCCTTGGTCTACTGGTGAATTTGAAAGGTTCGGAATGAACCCACCAGGGATCAAGTCTTGTTGAGTGCAAAGCCCCGAACCCTAAAAAGGGATGAGATCGAGATCGTGCCCCGGGCGGATTTTGCCGGAATGGATACCCCTCAGACCTTGGCTGCTAAGCTAAAAGGGACCCCCTGGGGGTATCTCCAAAAAACTAAAAAATAAATAAGTATATAAATGGATTAAAATATTGAGGAATTGTTAAGAATAAAATATCATTTGCAAAAGAAAAAGTCCTTTCACATGCTCAACATTTTTGGTCAACAAAAGAGAAAAAAAGGAAAGGGGTAAACATACGTTTTGTATAAACTATAAGTGTTTAAATGATATTATTTTTCCTTTCAATTATCCAATTCTTTTAGTATAAATCGAATCAAAAGAGCAGCTAATAATAAAATATTTTATAAATTTGATTGCAAATTGAGTTTTTGGTAAAACAAGGTGAAAGAAGCAAATAAGTATAAAACAACATTTTATGTGCTTCAAGGCTTGTATGAATAGAATGTGATATCATTTGGTTTATGTATTGTCCCAACATACTTCTAGTGAAAGAATGGAGCAACTACTTAGAAATATCAAAGATTTGTGTGCTAAATTTACATAGATGATATCATTATTTTTTCTAATAATGATAAAGAAAACATTAATGATCTTGAAAAATTGTATGTTGCTATTGTGCAAAATAAAATTTTCTTATCAACCAAAAAGATGGCCACAGGTCAACCTAAAATTGATTTCTTCAGTTTACATTTGGACAAAGGAAAAATTAAGCTTTAGCCTGGTGTGTTAAAAAGAATTTAAGAACTTCTTAATGTTCTAATGAATTAAAAATAGATTCAAATATTTTTAGGATGTTTGAATTATGTTTCTCCATTTTATCAAGGTTTGACAAAAGACAAAGATATTCAAGACCAACTAAAGTATAATCATTCATCATGGAATTCACATATTACAAAGGTAGTAAAATAGATCAATAAGGAATGTCAAGATCTTTTGACCTTACAATTTCCAAAAGAACTTGTATACCCTTGGTTTTATATATTGATGCTTCTAATACAACTTGGTCAATTGTTTTGATGCGGGGATATCCAGATGAAAATAAATAATTTTTTTGTTATAGATCTGAAACCTTTATTGATACTGATTCTCATTATCACATTTATGTAAAAGAGATTTTAGCAGTAAAGAAAGGTATTAAAAAATTTATAATCTTTCTTAAACTTGAACATTTCATAGTAAGAATAGCTTGTTGGAAGCTAAATTACTCTGAGAGGGGGATAAATCAGAGTAATGTGCAAATTTAACTTTTGTAACTTGAAATGCAAATATAAAAGATGACTTTGAAAACAACTAAGTGAAACTTTTGATTGCAAAGAGAACTTTTAACAACACTGAACTTTTAAATAGAATGAATGTTTTTGAGTGACTTTACAAACCATTTTCAAAGCATAATATAAATTGTTCATATAAAAGTGATTGAACAATTCTCTGTATAATGCTTTAGATTCACAAGATTTTGTGCACTTATGACAAATTGAACATTTTTTTTATAATAGGTTGAACAACATACATTCATGATAGATTGAACTTTATACTTTGAACCCTTTCAAAATGAAACATTAAACATGTATCAGAGCATTGCATGAAATTCTTTTGACATATGACAAAATGAAAACTTAAACAGTTAAGCACATGAACTGAAACACAATTGGACAAATTTCAATACATGACACATTATTTTCTTGAGTGGAAAAACCCTCATGGGGTATAAAAAATCACTCGTAAAATGTTCCTTTTATTCATTCAAAGAGCACCAACTCTGTAATAATGGTGGAGCACCAACTCAACATCGAAAAGATTGAAGCACCAACTTCAATAGGAGCACCAACTCCCAATTTTTACAAACTTAGGAACACCCATTCCAAGAAGCACCAACTTCTTTTAATGCACTACAATTATAGCATCCTAGAAGTGCAGATTTTGCAACTCTAGAATTTCAATGGAAGACTATGTATATTCTCATTAAGCACACTGAAGAATGTTGTGCATCAACATCTTCCTTTACAAAGTATCTGAGATTCAATGATTTTCAATATAAAACAATATCTTGTCACTATAAGAATAAAGCCCGATCTCTCATGTAACATTTATTTTACTCCATCTCTCTGAGAAATACCAAAATCCCTTCTTTAATAGAAGCAAGATAATCTCTATATGTCATTTGAATAACTGAAAATCAACTCAAGTTAGGGTTTAGAAACCCTAAACAGAAAAACAGTTACCCAAGAGAAGAACCATCAGAAACACTAATTGTTAACCAACCTCTCCAAACCAATTCCTTAACGAAAGCATTATCAACACATTATTCACAAAACTAATCATCATTTTCCTTTTTCTCAACCAATTGACCCAAAGCTCGAATTAAACAAAAAATTGCAAATAAATGATCGAAGAAACTGAATAATAAACCTGATGACCTATCAAAGAGTTCCCAATGACCCAACTAAATGTCACTAAACTGGCCAATGTCCACACTCGAGCTCTCAAGTTTACAATTAACATCGAACCATCCATTATACACATGTTCCTCAAGAGTATTGATCTGCACTGTTGAAAACATATGGCAGATGCTATGGTTCCAAAACAATGCAAAAGAAATTTTCCCTAGTTTTTTACTTTGTGCCTTTTGAAGACTTTACCTAAAACAATAATGCTTTGAAGTTCGGTAAGAAAAATCAACAATATGCATGATTTAAACAAACATCATAATGTTTTTGAATCTGATGCCAGAAAAACATTTGCCACAAATGTCGAAAACATTATTGCCACATCATAACCAACCATATGTTGTCGGTGCCAAATCACCAAGTCAACCACCGATGAATTATCAAATACAATACCTTGCACTGCCTTCTCATGTTTTATGTGGTTGTCCCATATAAACATAAAGCCTGAAACATTAACCAAGTCTACCATATGACTTTTGATAAAGTCATCTCTTTTTAATCATATAAATTGTAATTAAGTTTGATCCATATGTTAGAGTAAAGGTTTTAACTTAATTGTATTAATTAAGTTACCTTTATTCCCTTCTTAAGATTTCACTTTAGTTTGCATTAAGTGACATTTAATAATTATATTAATTATTAAATGTTTTCCTATTAGGGTTTCTTTTAGGGTTTTGCATAATCTCCTTCTTAAGGATTGATCCATTGTATATTCATAATTCCTTTTTTGTTCTGATAAGATAATTTCTCCATTTTTCAGAGCTTCAAACCCTTGTTTGTTTTTTTCCATCCATTCTCTTCCTTGTGATAGGTATCCATTTGCATGCAGGTGTTCTTGGAGTCTGAAGTTGGATTTCTCAACTTCTACATGGTATCAGAGCTTTCCTATTGCATGCTTGTTCTTGTTTGAAGAATTTGGAGCTACAAGGGTTGGATTAGGCATTCACAGTTTTGGGGTTTGTTTTTTTTTATCCAAGGAATCACTTGCAATTTCAAAGCATTTTGAGTCCAAACGAACCTCGTCGTTGGATCCACAACGGTCTAAAACCCCTAAATCGAATGTTCATTCATCGATTTTGGACAAAGTTGATTTGAAAGGCAAATTTTTTTTACCCGTATGACCTGTCTGGTCAAAAAAAAAAATCTGCATTTGTTTTCGTCAGAATTTTATTTTATTTTTTAAATATTGTAAAGTTTTTTTTATTTAAAAAAAAATCAAAACACAAAAAAAGCCTTTTAAAGGCTTGCTCAGGCCTATACTAGGGTACCCGCAGGTATCTGCGTACGCAAGCCTGCAGGCCCTTAAGTACGTCGAGCGGCGTACTGTCAGCCGCTGCCGGCTTTATTGCCGACAGTCGGTCTAACAGTACCGCCGATGGCGGTACATAGGTCGCCGGCTCCAGCCCAAGCCCATTTTTTTTTTTTCAAAAAAAATCAATCACAGTTTTTTTATAATCTTTTTTTTTGTAATAAGTCCAATTAAAGAAATGCGGTGATGGTCGTTTGGCCATCAATTTTAGGCTCGGATTTTTGCTGCAACGGCCATATGACCATCAAATTTAATCCCGCACTGGTTTTTTCCCCTTTGGAGTTGTTTTCTTCCAGAGGTCATAACTTGGGTATACGATATCATTTTTTGGCAAACGAGATATCGTTGGAAAGATGGTTCTGTCAACTTTCAAGTAGTGTGGGTCTCATTGCTTCATTTATCTATTGGTGCATTCTATAGCCAGTTGAATTCAAAGGACTTATTTTCAGTCTCGAGCTCGTAACTTTTTACCAGTTTCTCCGCTTTTGGTGATCTCAATGACGTTGGAACCATATTTCAGAGCTCTTCAGTTCCATCCATGCAATTTTTCCAGATTTCACTCCAAGTATATTTTATTCAGTTTTTTGTGTTTTCACACTCTGGTGAATTACCTAGACATATTTGCTCTTGGGAACTTCTCGTTTGCATGGGATGCTTCGTTTTTGGCTATTCTTCATGTATTTCCAATTTTTTGTCCTTTGGGGGCATTTTGAGCATCTTTGTAAGCAATCTTCTATGTAAACGCACTAAGATAAAGTGTCACACTATTGTACATGTATTTTGGGGATTTTGCACATAAGGTTGTGCCATATTTTGTACTCGCACTGTATTATAAAATGCCATGGGGGGGTTGTGTAGTGCCTTTGTTTTGCCATCACACCTTTTTCTAGTGAGTGTCCCTCCACGACGACAGTGGATCCATATGATTCCAGCCTCATGCATGTGTGTTTTGTTTTGCACACCACTTTTTCAGTTGCAAGTGCTTTTTTGTGCACTTTCAGATGTTGTTTCTTCTCCTTCATGCACTCAGGGTGTTACACAACATTTCAGTGGATCTGTCAGGGTCTCCCAGTTTAGCATTATGGGGGGGTGTTATACTGTTCATGCTAATGTTTCCTTGGTTTCGCCTTGGAAGGAATCTTCCATTCTCGGTTGATCAGTGTTTTTCAGACTATTGGTACTTGTGCTATATGTATCTTCGTTCCAGGTGTTTTCCTTTGTTTGTCATTTGATTCGAGTAGTGTCATTTGGGGCACTCATACAGATTGTTGTCTTCTTGATCCTGGTCATCCTATCTTTAGAGGAGGTTTTTTTGCACCATAGCAGTCATCTTTTGACAGTTGTTTGCAGCTTCTTCTACTTCAGTGATTTTCTTCATGGCTTTCAACATCTCTTTTTGGAGTAGAGTTTTTCCCATGAGGTTTTCTCTATTTCTCCACTTTATAGAGATTTGGTTGATTTGGGTACCTGATCTGGCCTAGTTGTCAAGACCCATGTTTACTTTCATGCATTGTAGTTACCTTTGCTTTCTTACACTTGTTTGTAGCTACACTCTTGCTCATCTTAAAGGGGGTGTTAGAGTAAAGTTTTTAACTTAATTGTGTTAATTAAGTTACCTTTATTCCCTTCTTAAGATTTCACTTTAGTTTGCATTAAGTGACATTTAATAATTATACTAATTATTAAATATTTTCCTATTAGGAATTTTTTTAGGGTTTTGCATGATCTCCTTCTTAAATATTGATCCATTGTATATTCATAATTCCTTTTTTGTTTTGATAAGATAATTTCTCCATTTTTCAGAGCTTCAAACCCTTGTTTGTTTTTTTCCATCCATTCTCTTCCTTGTGACGGGTATCCATTTACATGCAGGTGTTCTTGGAGTCTGAAGTTGGATTTCTCAACTTCTACACCATATACAATATAAACCATGGATATAATTTTATTGCCAAATCCATATGTCATAACAATATGTAATAGCAATACCACCAAGAAAATGTGAACAAACAATCACATTAAAAATGTAAAAAGAAGGCCAAGATCACCTCAGAGTATGTAGGCAATCTGAGTCTGTAAATACTGTAAGCACCAATGAATCATATATTCCTTAAAACAAACATACCATATACCTTATGTGCATGCCTTGTCATGATGAACATATATTAAACATTAGTACCAACATATACATGTAAAAACTGAAAATTGAATGTACATGATGAATCATGTGAATCAACACCACATGAACCAAGATCAATATAAATGTGCCACCAAACCAAGCTGCCCAAAGCAAACTGAACCCTTATTAATATATGTCCAACCAAAATCTCCTTGAAATCTTGAATTACCAAGCATCAAATGTTAGCACACTATGTGTAATCAAAACCTTGCATGCTTTGTGCAAACCTCAAATGGAGCCTTCAAATGATCCTGAAAATGATCAATTCTGAATAACTTGTACAAAGCCTTATCAACCATGTGACTACACCATCTGCATATCATGAGAACCAATCAATCCTAACAAACAACATGTGACTACACCATCTGCATATCATGAGAACCAATCAATCCTAACAAACAATGAGTGAATGCATCTTGTATCAAATGCCAAACAACCAATCTTGAGCATCCAATGTCATCCTAAAAACCAGTCTTCACATCAAACCATGTCAATCAACGAACACCATTATAAGAACCAGTTTTTTCGTCAAGGACAAACACCACAAACACATCAAATCAACAAACTCTTAGGAGCCAACCTTGTCGCTCTTCCTAGGACGGTTTCTGATCATAACCCTCTCCTGCTAACCACTAATATTCGTCCTTCAAGCGGGCCCTAGCCTTTTCATTTTGAAATAATGTGGAACTCTCACCCCGATTTCAAAAAGAGAATTGTTGAATGGTGGAATATCCCTGTACAAGGGTCTCCTATGTTCAGGCTATGTTACAAGCTCAAGCATATTAAACTGATGGTTAAAGGTTGGAACAAGAATGTGTTTGGAGATGTTTTTCAAAGGAAAAAATAGCTTGAGGGGAGGTTAAAGATTCTACAGAAGAATATGGATAAGGGAGATGTCAGTCAACAGGTTAATAATCAGAAAAAGGATGTCAGAAGGGAATGGGAAAAAGTTCTAAAAAACGAGGAGGTATTCTGAAAACAAAAATCGAGGATCCAATGGCTGAGAGAAGGAGATAGGAACACGTATTTTTTTCAGGTATCTACTGTCAAACATCGGAAAAGGAACCAAATTTCTAAATTAATAAGTAACTCTGGGGAGGTGATTTTTGATCAAGCTCTTACTAAGTCCTGTGCGGTTAATTATTTCAAGGAGGCTCTCTCGGCCCCTACAGGGGTGCCCAACTCGACATTGGATTGTTTGGTTCTCCGGGACCTCCCTGCATCCATCTCTCTGGAGGATAACTTGGGCATTCTTAGGAGTGTTTCCATGGAAGAGGTTCAGTTGGCTACATTTAGCATGGGGGAATTCAAAGCTCTTGGTCCTAATGGGTTCCCCCCTGTGTTTTTTCAAATTTTTTGGGATACTATGGGTTGGGACCTTGTGCTCGCGGCTAGGGACTTCTTTCAATCTGGTAAGATCCTCAAACAAATGAATCACAACTTCATTTCCCTTATACCTAAGATTAGTGAGCCACTTTCTATGGCTAACTTCCGGCCTATTAGTCTATGTAACACCATCTATAAGATCTTCTCTAAGATTTTTGTTAACCGTCTCAAACCCCTACTTGATAAAATTATTAGCCACACTCAAAAGGGGTTTGTCCCGAGTCGACATATTCTTGATGTTGCTTTGACTACCCATGAACTATTTCACTCAATGGATAGAGGTAATAATGTGGGAATGGCACTTAAACATGATATATCCAAAGCCTATGACAAGGTTCTATGGGAATTCATTCCAAAGGTCCTAGCTAAGTATGGCTTTAACAGGCTGGTCATTGAGCTCATTATGGAGTGTGTTAGAACTGTTAAGTTTTCGGTCTTGGTTAATGGATCCCCCTGCGGTTTTTTCTCTGCTGGTAAAGGGCTCAGGCAGGGAGACCCTCTTTCCCCCTACCTCTTTATTATGGTTTCTGATGTGTTTAGTAGGAATTTTACTAGTCTGTTGTCAAAGGGCTCCATATCTGGTGTTAGAGCGGCTACCTCTCTTTGTTTGATTGTTGTGCAGCAATTCATGGATGATACTTTTCTTTTTGGGAAGGCCTCAGTTGTGGAGGCTAGGAAATGGAAAGCTTGTCTTAACAGCTATGCCTCTTGCTCCGGACAGTGCATCAACTACAACAAGAGTAATATTTACTTCTTTAATTGCTCTCCTACTTTGGAAAATAGGGTGACTGTGATTCTCGGATGTGTCAGTGATTCTCTCCTGTTGGTGTATCTGGGGCTTCCACTTACGGTTAAGGAGGTTCAACCGGAGTTTTGGAACTCTATTCTAGAGAGGATTCAAAGGAAATTGGCTGGGTGGAAGGGATCTTTATTTAGTCATGCTGGAAAATTACAGCTCCTTACTGTGGCCATACAAGGTATACCCACTTACTTTCTGGCTATCTTTAGGATGCCCATGTATATAGTGGAAAAGTTAGAAAGAAATCAAAGGAATTTTCTTTGGGCCGGTGCTAAGGAGAAAAATAAAATTGCCCTGGTTAAATGGGAAAAGGTTAGTCTGGCTAAAATTTATGGGGGGCTTGGAATAAGGAAGATTGTTCCCTGTAACAGGGCGCTGATTGCCAAGGTTGGGTGGGATCAATTAAGGAACTCCAAGAATTGGTGCAAAATCTTGAATGCTAAGTATCTTCAAAACAGGCCTCTGATTGATTGTCTTTCGGAACCCCACCCTCTTGGTTCCATTATTTGGAGGAGTATTTACAGCATTCAAAGCCTGCTAAAAAAAAGGATAAAATGGAAAATGGGGAATGGAATCAAAATTAAATTCTGGGAAGATGCTTGGCTCTTAGATTTCCCTCTGGCTTGTTCCGATTTTCGAGGGGTGATGAGTGCTGCTCAAAGATTCTTTGAGATTTATATCAGTGACTATGTGTATGGCCCTGTTGGTGCTAGGATTTGGAGAGAGTTATCCCTATGTTGCCTCCACTCGCTGGTTCTTAGTTGTCTTGCTAAATCCATCTAGGTGTTACTCTCCAGTTTTAGATTTCCTTCTTATGATAGAGAGGATGAATTATTTTGGGCTTTAGATAAACAGGGGGACCTCTCAGTTAGATCCACTTACAGACTGCTGACTAATGATAGTTCTGTGGAGGAACATTGGAGGATGGTTTGGAATAGGCGCATGATCCCTAAAATAAATTTTTTTTGGTGGATGGCCTACCACAATAGGATTCTGACCCAGGACAATTTGAGAATCCGGGGATTATGCTTTCCCAATAGATGTTTTCTCTGCAAAGAGGGGGAAGAAATTGTTAATCACCTCTTACTACACTGCCCGTATGTTGCTGAAGTGTGGAGGATGGCTATTGAGAAACTTGAGATTCAGTGAGTTATGAGCAAGGACCTTGTTTCATTTATTTTGGGCTGGAATGGGCCTTTTTTGCATCCTCTGGTTAGTGAAATTTGGAGACAGACCCCCCCTATCATAGATTGGTGTTTATGGAAGGAGAGGAATAATCGAGTCTTCAATAATGTTGAGCGGAGCCCCAAGGAGGTGTTTGGGATTGGTATTTGGCTCATAGAGGAGAATATCTCCCTCTTTGATGGAAAACTTTCGGAGTTTGGGCCGAGGGACTTTGAAATAAAAATGGCCAAGGAATGGCACCAGGAGTTAAATTCTAATGCTTTTGACAATGGGAAACTTTTAGCTAGGAGAAATACCAAATGGGAGCCTTCGGATTTAGAATGGTTTAAAATGAATTTTGATGGAGCTGCTAAAGGGAATCCAGGAAGGACAAGTATAGGTGGGATTATAAGAGATTCATTGGGAAAAATGGTGGCAGGGTTTGCTGGTGGCATCGGGGTTCAGTCGGCTCTTGTTGCTGAGGCTCGTGCACTGTTCATGGGACACAAAATTGTTGTTTCACTAGGGATTGTTAATCTCTATATTGAGGGAGATTCCAAGGTGGTGACGGATGCTGTGAAAAAGGAAAGATTCATTGGTTGGAAAAGGACATTTTGATAGATGTTAGCTTCCTTATGTCCAAATTAAGAAATAAAAAAGTGTCTCATATTTACAAAGAAGGCAATTGTGTGGCGGATGCGTTGGAAAATCTTGGTTCGGGGTGGGTCTCGGCTAGATGTTAGAGGAAAAAGGAAAGACTACCGTCAAACATTCAAGTTTTGATAGAGCAGGAAAGGGCTTCCATGGTTAATAATGACTTGTAACTTTTGGATGACGAGGACTAACTGGGGGGCCCACTGTTTTATTTGGGTGTGTTGGTGGATAATTTGCAATATTGGTATGGAGGACAAGTGGAATACAACGGGTAAAGATGAGTGAGTGTGGAGTAGGGGAACGAGCACCCACATGTTGATTCTTTGGGATTGGAGATTGGGTATTTCTTATAAAATAATGATGAGATGGCAGGGAGGAAACTTAATTGATGTGATCAAGCTTAGATTTGGTGACGTGATGTAGGTGATTTCGAAGGCCGTGATTTCTTCTCGAATGCATGAAGGTACTGTGAGTATAACATTTTGGGGAATGCGGCTACTTGATTTATTTCCTAATTACATTTGGAGAAGTGAGTGTGTTAATAATGATGGGACCATTCATGATGAGTGTTGGTTGTGTTCTAGTGGCTTCACGCCGGCTAACTTAGCTGGTGGTTACTTCAGCTTTTTATGGCGGGTTTCTAAATTTAGTTTGTTGTTTTATCTACATGGGATGTCGTGCCTTTCCTACTTATCCGCCAACTTCTGCCTCCTCCACTATTATCAAAAAATCATTAATTGTTATGTCTTTTCTCACTACTGCATATTTCCCATCCGCACGTGTTATTGGTTTGAGTGGATTACTAGCCATAATCCCTGCATTAAACATCCTTTTGTGTTACTTGTTCGCAACGTTTGGCTCTGGTGTTTGTTACAGCAATGTGGTTTTCCTGAGCAGGCCGACAGAATGGGTGGAGATCATGTGCGGACGGAGCCGAATAGTTGTGATCAATTCTGAAACAACCCTCTTGTATGGCACATTTGTGTGGAGGGCGGAATTGCCCCGCTTATGGAATGACTGGTCGGCCATGATCCTATTCTTTCAGGTAAATTTGCTAGTTCTTGGAAGGACATAAGGGTTTCTATTGGGGGGATTTCATTTGAAGTTAGCGAGGATGTCATTGCGCAGGCCATGGGATTGAGGTGCGAAGGGAAGAAATACCCTAAACACACCAAAAAGCCAGACCACGAAAGCCTTAAGGCGTTCTTCAGAGGTGAGGAGACTCTGGTCAGGAATCAGGCGGGGTTTGAAAGAGCTGAGCTCCCTAAGCCATGGGACATGGTCTGCATGGATCTGATGAAATATGTGACGCTGGAAGGTAGGTACAAAACTTGTTTCTTCTATCATTTCCCTTTGCTTAACCATCTCAGACATAAAATGCTACTTAGCTTTCCATTTTTCCTTCTTATGGACCTGGAAATCTCGGTGGAGAAATGTATTGCAGCAACTTGTCGTAATCTCGGTGACCCCTCACCTCTCCCACTCCACCAGGGGCTTATCCTCCACCTGTACCACTTCCATCTTGCTCTTGGTCCACCTAAAACCATTAATGTCCATGTCGAGAACATTGAACCCATCTCCTCGATTCATATCTCCCCGGCTGAGTCCAAGAGCCCTCCTCACACTAACATGGTGGGGAGTGTCAAAACCAATTTAGCCACCAAAAAGCTTAAGGGTGGATTAGGCATGGCTCATGCCAGTGCGACGGAAGGGCTCTGTGAGCTAAAGGCCACCTAGGTGGGCATGACTAATAAGGTTACTAAGCTAAAGAAAAGTAAGGAGAAATCTGGGCAGGCCACGACTGTTAAGGAAGGCAAGGGCAAGAATGCTATTGGGAAAGATTCTGGAGGGGATATGGTTGTGGGGATCACAGAGCTGACTGGTGGGGAAAGTGTTAGGAGGAGATCGGGGAGGCTAGCCAAGAACAGCAAAAAGAGATTAATTATTGAGGACTCAGAGGTGGAGCAGTCTGACAGCAAGGGCTATAAGGAGGAAGAGTTTGATGATGAGATTGATGACATGGGAGAGAGGCCCTTGCCTACTCCGATGGACAACAAGTTTTCTGACCATGTTTCTGACTCGCACACTCCACTGGTGAATGAGCCTAGTAGGTTTCTGGAGACTAGGGATATTGGGGAAGATGCTGACATGTTGGCAAAGAGATTGAACACCTTGGACAAAAGATTTAGGGGCTTGACCCACTTCACAATGAAACTGAGCCACTTTGTTACTAGTGCGCTGTCAAATGTCATAAAAGAGCAATTGGAGGGGAATAATAGCCAGGAAAATAAGGAGTGGGTGGGTGATGAGGCGGTCGACCTCCTGATCAAGAACTGGGATGAGGCCCAGTTAGCTGCTCCTATTGCTGGTATGTCAGCTATTTTTCGGCTATTGGTGTGCTATCGCTGGGCTATCTCTGGTTTTTTTCTCTTTTATGTTAATGTTTTTTGTTTATGTTTAGTCCTTTTTTTGGCCCTGGTGGCCCATTGTGAGGGGTACAATGCCCCGTAAATGTTGTTTAACTTTTCAAAAACAAACTCCCCCTTTGTCCTTGATGGCAAAACACACACTTTCTCTCCCCCGTTTTGCCTCAATGGCAAAGAATGAAAGAGGAGAATGTGAGATTCCATGAATCTATAACCAACCAACACAGTAACCAACTGCATAAAAAATGTTCACCAAGTAGCCTGGTTCCCCCTAAACCATAGAACTGAAATGTCACTGAGCCATGCACATAACCTGCCCAATAATACTAACAACATCAGTAGGGGTAAGATTAAGCATGAAAAGCTCTGAGAGAGATTCATAATATGCACTGTCAGTGATAGACCAAACAAACTCTTTCACCGTACTACTGCTATCCAAGCAAGATTTCAAAGATCCATATCCAAAACTTCAAACCAAGGCTAACTGTTCCTGTGTATCAATATTAGAAAACAAAGAACTGTTAACCATATCAATGTTTCATCTTTCCCTTTGTCACGGAGATATTACTTGCTCCCCTGCAAGTAATATTTGGTCAAAGCCACAATAATGTTCTAGTAACCTTCCACAAATCATCATTAGGACCATACCTAACAATTGAGCCCTTCTCATCTTTTAATAATAATGTCAAAGAAGTTACAAGAAAGGACTATTATCACCAGGCAGTAGGATACTCATTGACTACAAGTAACATTGAAAGTTCTGCAAGACTCATATACCAAGCAGCTGTGATACATTATCATCAAACAAAGTTCCAAGGACCACCCTAGAGCAATTTTACTGTGTATGGCAAAAAAAAAACACCATTATAAATCCTTAAGCACAACATTGTAATGCTCAAGATTCATTGTTTCAAAAACCATAACTTACTACAACTGATAAGCATGACTACCACCATTAAAAAATCACTGTCCAATTTTTTACACAAGATAATTATAAACTTCAACATAATACTCCACTGAATCTAAAGTCTTTCCATTAAATATTCTTATCAAAACATAAATATTCGAAAGATAGACTTAGGAAAGCACTGAAATGATCAGACACGACATTATTGACCCCAAGGAAGCAGCTAGTAACAATAAATTACACTGTTAAATAGAATAATTGTATCTTGTTAGCATGAACCCGAATACAGTGTAGACTAGCTCCAATGCAAGGTGTTTTCTCTTCAATACTTGTGTGCCTCACACACACATCTCCATTTCCATGCTTATGTAGTTTCATAATCATCAAACATTGAAACCATTGGATAATATACCAACAATATGATGTTATCAGAACAAATTACTTAATAGAGTATATAGAGAATGCAATGATAAGTAGCTGCTTGTGATATAAAATTTCATCTCGAGTTCATAAACCATCCACTGAATACCAAGATTCATACACTGTCATTTGAACAAAAAATGTTGTCAATAGCCAACACACCACTGTCAATAGCTAATATGAATCATTATCTTATGTGACTAAGGACTCATGACGAAAGAAAGAAGCATCAATACATTGTTTTTCTAATTTTTTAATCATGCTTCAAGGAAGATATCAAGTGTCAAACATGAGACAAATATTTGAACGAAGGCTCTTTATTGTTTTCTCATATATGGCTATCAATTGACATACCAAATTCAAAATCCACATTGCAACAGGAAATTTTGAGTTGCTTATGATATGCAGCATAAAATTTGCATCCCTTTACATTCAACCTTGAAATTACCATAAAAAATTTACTAGGTATGCAACTTATTAAGAATATCAGCCAAGTTAGCCAAAACCTACACACCTGGTCCTGTTATGATCATGTTACTGTAGAATGCATTCCAAGAAATAAATATCCACATGGTCAAATGAAATGAAACTTACTATCTGATTTTGAATACTGTGTACAATAACTTATCAAAGTGTGATGAATATATATCCAACAAAAATCATAAAGCTACTGTTATGTTGATTGCTACACACATCACAATACTTGTTCCAAAGTTATCCTGCCAAAACATAATGACATCCTTGATACTTTGAGATCCATTTATGACATGAATATTTGCATGAGAATCATGAAGAATACTATCATGTATATTGTCATTCATGTACTAAAAATTCATCAACTGACTACAACAACAATCACAGATAAAGTAGCATTTACAAACCAATCTAGTAAAGCTTCTATTCAGCAGAAGAGAAAACAATATCTCAACTCAAACACAATCCTACTTCTTTGTTATAAAAGATTGTTGACCACAGATATACCATTATTCTTTCATACTTAACTCACATGGTCCATGAAGCATACAAACTACACCAAAACTTAAAAAATAATTGTTCCACTACATTCTAAAACTTCTTGGGGATAGAAAATAAAACTTTGGATTACTCCCCCTAAAATCAAACATCCATCAAATGCTAAGAGATGATCCTTGTGCATCATGCACAAGATTGAGTCCTTCCTTCTCCTTTTCTTTTTTTCTTCTCCAAACCCTTAAAGATCCAATTCTAGATGATTTCTCCCTGCAAAAATTTTCTTTATGACCGAATTCATTACAACTATAACAAACAATTGAAGGTTTGCACTCTTCTACATCATCTTTCAAAGACAATTTATCACAGTTTCTTGCAATATGACCTGACTGACTACACTTGAAGCATGTGACAATACCATAGTTCCTTTTCCAATCATTTGTTTTCACTTTAATCCAACATTCAGATGCTTTATGGCCATAATCAAAACAAGAATAACAATAGCCTAAAAAAGAACAATTATATCTCATCAATTTACCTTGCCAGGTAGAGTGAGATCCTGTGAATCTGTTTGTTTTATTCCTTCCTCCTCTATTGATATCCTCATGTTGTTTTTTTCCTATAGTTTCAAGGTCAGCAACATGAAAGTTTAAATCTACCTTTGTTCTAGTTGTTTTTCTAACCTTAGAGCAATGTCCTTCCTCTAAGTCTAGACCACTTTTGTCACTTGGAGCTTTCTGTGCACCAATAATTTTATTCAAAGACATAGAACCATTCTCATTAATTTTATCATCACTTAACTTCTTTGATGTTTTATTAATATTCATCAGTAAAACCACTTTCCACTCAAGTTTTTCTATACTTTGTTCCTTTTCCTTAAGTTGGATTTTAACTTCTTCCTCAATCTTTCTAGCTTCTTCAACTTGTATCTTTGCTTCTATAAGATCCAAACATATCTTATCTTTGATATATTTTTCTTGTTGAAGTTTCCTTTTTAAATTCTAGTTCTCTCTTATAAGCTACTTAATTGTATCTAAAGCACACAGGAGTTCACCTTCCAAATCAACCTCTCTTTCTTGTTCCTCATATTCCTGTTCAGAGTTAACTTCTCCAAAACAATGATCTTCTTTTTCATTAATTTCTTGTCCATTTGAATGTTCATTGGTAATCTCTATAGACTTAGAGTCAATATGATTTTCTTCATAATGATAGACTTGTACAACCATCACTATCAGATGACCCACAACTTATTTCAATTTTCAAAGATATCTCCTCTTACAACTCACCATTTTGATTCATTTCAATCAAACTGTCCTAAACGTCCTTTGCATTCCTGCAATGCATAACCTTATCAATAATTTCATTTGGAAAACTATTGAAAATAACATCTATAGCCTTAGCATTGAATTCAAGAGCTATTTTCTCCTCATGTGTGGAAGGAGATGTTATAGATACAGTGCAACCTCTTTCTACTGTTGCCCACACATCAAACCCTAAGGATGACAAATATATCTCCATCTGGCGTTTCCAAAGAATAAAATTGGTACCTCCAAATTGAGGTGTTCTAAACATAGGATACTCTATCATTTTTGGATTATTGTTAATGATCTCTTCCTCATTACTTCTCATATTAAGTTCAGGCAGAGCTTGACTGTTAGTATTTTGTTGTGAACTTCTTTTTCCCTTATTCCTTCTACTTTTTCCATATCAGACACAACACTCCAATTCCAAAAACCTTAAGTCAATTAGACTTTATTAATCAAGGATTTGGCTCAAGTCATAGAAGCACCTTCTTGAATTCAAGATATGTTTGACAGACTTCAAAATACCAGAATCAATCCTAGGTGAAGTAGACCTATATGAGGACCCTACATTCTAATACCAATTGTTGGAAGTTGAATTACTCTGAGAGGGGGGGTGAATCAGATTAATGTGCAAATTTAACTTTTGTAACTTGAAATGAAAATATAAAAGATGACTTTGAAAACAACTAAGTGAAACTTTTGATTGCAAAGAGAACTTTTAACAGCACTGAACTTTTAAACAAAATGATTGTTTTTGAGTGACTTTACAAATGATTTTCAAAGCATAATATAAATTGTTCATATAAAAGTGATTGAACAATTCTCTGTATAATGATTTACATTCACAAGATTCTATGCATTTATGATAGATTGAACATTTTTTTTATAATAGGTTGAACAACATACATTCATGATAGATTGAACTTTATACTTTGAACCCTTTTAGAATGAAACATTAAACATGTATCAGAGCATTGCATGAAATTCTTTTGACATATGACAAAATTAAAACTTAAATAGTTAAGCACATGAACTGAAACACAATTGCACAAATTTCAACACATGACACATTATTTTCCTGAGTGGAAAAACCCTCATGGGGTATAAAAAACCACTCGTAAAATGTTCCTTTTATTCATTCAAAGAGCACTAACTCTGTAATAATGGTGGAGCACCAACTCAACACCAAAAATATTGAAGCACCAAATTTAGTAGGAGCACCAACTCCCAGTTTTTACAAACTTAGGAACACCCATTCCAAGAAGCACCAACTTCTTTTAATGCACTAAAATTATAGCATCCTATCAGAACCCTAGAAGTGCAGATTTTGCAACTCTAGAATTTCAATGGAAGACTATGTATATTCTCATTTAGCACACTGAAGAATGTTGTGCATCAACATCTTCCTTTACAAATTATTTTAGATTCAATGATTTTCAATATAAAACAATAACTTGTCACTATAAGAATAAAGCCTGATCTCTCACAACATTTATTTTTCTCCATCTCTTTGAGAAATACCAAAAACCCTTCTTTAATAGAAGCAAGATAATCTCTATATGTCGTTTGAATAACTGAAAATCAACTCGGGTTAGGGTTTAGAAACCCTAAAAATAAAAATAGTTACCCGAGAGAAGAACCATCAAAAACCATGATTGTTAACCAACCTCTCCAAACCGATTCCTTAACAAAATCATTATCAACACATTATTCACAAAACTAATCATCATTTTCCTTTTTCTCAACCAACTAACCCAAAGCTCAAAATAAACAAAAAATTGCAAATAAATGATAGAAGAAACTGAATAATAAACCTGATGACTTGTTAAAGAGTTCCCAATGACCCAGTTGAATGTCACTGAACTAGTCGATGTCCACACTCGAGCTCTCAAGTTTATAGTTAACATCAAACCATCCATTATACACATGTTCCTCAAGAGTATCGATCTGCACTATTGAAAACATATGGCAGCTGTTATGGTTCCAAAACAATGCAAAAGAAATTTTCCCTAGTTTTTTACTTTGTGCCTTTTGAAGACTTTATCTAAAACAATAATGATTTGAAGTCCGATAAGCAAACTCAACAATATGCATGATTTAAATAAACATCATAATTTTTTTGAATCCGATGTCAAAACAACATATGCCACGAATGTCGACAACATTATTGCCACATCATAACCAACCATATGCTATCAGTGCCAAATCACCAAGTCAACCACCGATGACTTATCAAATACAATATCTTGCATTGCTTTCTCATGTTTTATGTGATTGGCCCATATAAACATAAAGCCTGAAACATTAACCAAGTCTGCCATATGACTTTTGATAAAGTCATCTCCTTTTAATGATATGAATTGTAATTAAGTTCGATCCATATACAATATAAACCATGGATATAATTGAATTGCCAAAGCCATATGCCATAACAATATGTAATAGCAATGCCACCAATAAAATGTGAAAAAATAATCACATTAAAAATGTAACAAAGAAGGCCAATATCACCTCAGAGTATGCAAGCAATCTGAGTCTGTAAATACTGTAAGCACCAATGAATCATATATTCCTGAAAAAAAACATACCATATACCTTATGTGCATGCCTGTCATGATAAAAACATATTAAACATTAGTACCAACATATACATGTAAAAACTGAAAATTGAAAGTACATGATGAATCATGTGAATCAACACCACATGAACCAAGATCAATATAAATGTGTTCATATAAATGTGCAACCAAACCAAGCTGTCTGAAGCAAACTAAACCCTTATTAATATATGTCCAACCAAAATCTCCTTGAAATCTTGTATTACCAAGAATCAAATGTTGGCACACTATGTGTAATCAAAACCTTGCATGCTTTGTGCAAACCTCAAATGGAGCCTTCAAATGACCATGAAAATGATCAATTCTGAATAACCTGTACAAAGCCTTATCAACCATGTGACTACACCATTTGCATATCATGAGAACCAATCAATCATAACAAACAACATGTGACTACACCATCTGCATATCATGAGAACCAATCAATCCTCACAAACAATGAGTGAATGCATCTTGTATCAAATGCCAAACAACGAATCTTGAGCATCCAATGTCATCCTCAAAACCAGTCTGCACATCAAACCATGTCAATCAAAGAACACCATTATAAGAACCAGTTTTGTCATCAAGGACAAACATCACAAACACATCAAATCAACACAACTAGCCAAACAATGAGGAATCTCAAGAAAAAGAAGCCTAACAAAAATATTGCCCAAGGGAGAATTTCTCATTGGTATTTTGAATTTCCTGCTTATGATTTTGACATTGAATGGATAAAAGGAAAATAATCCTCTTGTTGATACTTTGGTGATAGAATTTTAAATTGCAATAATTATAGGTGACTCAATTCTTGTGGATGAAGATGAAAATCCTCTACCTCAATTTCCATCAAATATTATTGAAACTCTTAACAAATTTTTGGGTATTAGATATTTAGTTATGATATCTCGGTAAACTAATATTAAGACGAAATGAATTTGGACTTCTAGAGCCACCAAAAGATGATGAAAATAATAGAGGACTAACAACATAAGAGTATTTCTTAAAATAATTTGGTCTTGAAGATGCACCTATATCTTTTTCTCTTAGGAATGCTAGTTTTGATATCTAGAAAATTGGTGCAATCACGGATGGAGGGTCCGAAAAGAACTATCCAACCATGCAACTTAGAGTCGACACAACGGAAATAACACAAGAAAATACTCTACAATTATAAATCTATATTGAATTGTAAATCTTACATGCATCATAGGCCTCATGGGAGAATAGCTAGGGCTCATAGGTCTGTTGCAAGGGCATTCCACATTACAACCAGTCGAAGGCCTTATTGCAGTCCCTCAATGGGGAGATGCAAGATTTCTAAACTCTAATCATGAAATCCTAAACTAAATACTAATAGAATGAATGAATTCCAATGAATTAAAAATGATCTTAATTATGATTCTCTAGCTCCAATTGTTACACCCCATTGTGCATTTACCTATTTACTATTACTATGACAGGTTAAAATATTGAATAAATGAATGTGTTTATATTTATGATTGAGAAACATGTGTGTTTGCACTTTAGTTATATGCATTATTTGAAAATTGAAGTAAAGAATTTCAATTGATTTAATGATTATGATTAAATGTTATGAACTATGATTTGATTTGATATTTTGCTTATGAAAATAATATATATGCAAATGATCATTTTATGAACAACTAACTACCATTTCAATGTTCTAAGTTGGATGCAGATATAGGGATCAAGCCTCCAGAAGGAGGGGAATTATCACTCAGGAGAATTGATTGTTTGGTTAAACCTTAAATGAAGCCTAGTCAAGCTTTGCACACACACACATATAGTTTGGTTTAATTGAGTCATAGTTTTGGAAACCGATAAGTCATTCCTTAGTGATTATAGTGCTCGAATTATGATTCTGTGAGAATGTTGAGTTCCTTTCTACATGTGAGTTCTTTATTATATGTTCTTTGTACAAATCAATAAGATATATATATATATACATAATATGTATATATGTATACATGTACATGTTGACAGTAAACCCATACACGTGAGTTAATACGTACATGGGTATATGTAGGTAGACGTACCTACGCATGCTCATGGATGGATTGCTCATGGGCATGATAATACAAAGTGGATAATACAACATGCATATATATATATATATATATGTATGTATGTACATATGTATGTATGTATATATATATGTATATATATGTATATGTATATATATGTATATGTATATATATGTATGTGTATATATGTATATATATGTATGTGTATATATGTATATATGTATATGTATATATGTATATATGTGTATATGTATATGTATATATGTATATATATATGTCTCGTTTGTATATATGTAAATTATCAATGAGTTTGTAAATATAAACTATTATTTGTATAAGCGAATGTATATACAAATATATGCATATATATATATATATACACACATATTGATCATATCGAAATGTGTATGTATATAAATATATACACATATGGCTTTATTTGTAAAATGATAAACTATATATATGCATTTGAAATACCGAATGATAAATATATATATCATTATATATTATGAAAGTTGATAGATATGCACATAAATATTACACACACACACACATATATATAGTTAAAGTATAATGTTTAAACACAAAGCACGGGTTTAAACCAAGCGTTGTTTATATTGTGAATAAAACACAAACAATATATAACACACTATTAATAAATGTTATTGTTGTGAGTATTGCATGATATGAGTAGTGCTAAATTCATAAGTAATGAGTCGACCAATCTGTTGTTATAATGCACTATGTATTAAGACTCAGTCAATATTTTTTAAGAGATATTTGAATGGATTTAAGTCGTTGACTTAGTCTATGAAACAACAACACCAAAATGTGTGATGAAAGAAAGAGGTGGTGCCAAATATGAATTTGCTTTATGAATTAGAAGTCTAGAGTTACTGTGCATTCTCCAGTAGAGATAAACCAAGTAAAAGGTAAAAAAAATCATTCTTTTGCTGGAAAAATAGAATTCGACCTATTTTCCTTTCACCTTGCATTTCTCAAATGAACTCTTGTTGTCTCTGATTTAATTGATTTGTTGTTATTATCTGATGCGTATTGGCTTAGAATTCTACCACCAGTTAAAGTAAAATGTTGAGTTGAACCTTGCTATTGAGATGTGTCAATAAACTTAACTTAGTAATAGGCTAACAAGTTTCATAATTCTATACAAATAGGGGTGTAGATCACTTCATTTGGATGCACTATCCAACTTCATTCTATTATTTTTATTGAGATATTCTTGAGTGAGTTGAGAGTCATTTGAAAAGAGAGTTTAGTGAGATTTTGTGAGTATTTTGATGTGTGGATTGGGTGAATTACTGAGGATTCTTGGAGTGGATTAAACTTGCAAGTCAGTTTATACTTTTGGGATTAAGCGTTATCAAGCATGTGTTATTTTACCCTTTTACATTTTATATGTTTTTTGAAAGATTGAAATTTGTTGATGTATTGTGTGGAAAGATTATTTTTATTCTAGTTAGGAAAGAGTATGTTTTTGACCGAGTCTTATTATATTTTACTTCTTATGTACTTTCTTGAGTGTCTATACATACTCCATAATGAGGAGTGATTGTATTCTTAGTTTATATACTAGGTAAAGACGAAGCTAGTGTAGCTTTTGTTGATATTCAAATTAAGTTATTATGTATGTCGAACTATAGAGAGTTCAATGGTTACCTTAGAACTAGATTGTTCTATAATGAAGTGTTATGTTTATGTATAGTTGATTGCTTAAAAGATAGGTTGTTCTTGGGGTTAAAGATTACCTTAAGAAGGGAATTTCCTATGCATAGTACATGAATGGTCATTAACCAAATCGAGCTAGATATAGGGTGAAGAGATGACTTTTTATATGAAACTTTGGCCAAAGTAGTGTAAGTAGCCACTGTTTACACTTTCAAGGTTCACTGTGTCCATTATAAACATTCTAGTTCAGGATTTTCATACTTGTATGTGTAGCTACCATATGATTAGGTTCTAGATTGTAGGGCACAACACTAGGCTCAGTAAGGCTATTTGTTATGGAGTTATACCAACCAATCTCTTCATAAAAGGGTAGGGTCATCTTGCCATATGTGGCAGATGTGCAGGAGACTGCATGTGAGTCTATGGCTAGCAGAAAAGTGCTTGAATGATGCTTCTCCTCATCAATTGGTGGTCGAGATTTGCAGGGAATTTCTTAGACCATTTGTTACTAGTGCTTATAAAGCTTGTCAAGCTATGTATGTTATCTTTTATCCATTTCTATGGAAGTTGTAATGCAATAAATGTTATCTTGAGTTTTGAAATGTATTGGAAAGATTGTAATTTTCAAAGTATAATGCAAATGGAAAGTTTGATATATGTGATTTCAAATGTGCATTTTGTCTTTGAAATAGAAGAAAAATTATATTGCCTTGAGTTTGAACATAGTTATTTACTTGAAATTTAAACTTAGTGAATTTACTTTCATTGAACAATTGGAATGTTACACCAATAATGGTTTGCGTCAGCCTCAAGGGTTTACAAACCCAATAGATGATTGTCACATCTCAAACTATGATGCATTTTGTTTCTGCTTTATTTGGATCTGATATATGATTGTATGTGTGTGGTAGAATAAATAATGAATTATATGGTGTTTCGAGTGATGAAATATGAAAATGTGTTTTAATTTTGAAAAAAAAAAGTTGAATTGTATTAAATTGAGTTTTACTCTGAAAGCAATGCAAAATAGAATAATATTTTTTGAATTAATGCAATATAATGTTTTGACTTGTACTTTTTCCTAGATATTAATCTATTAATGGGTGCCTGAGTGTACTGAGCTATAGGAATGTCGAAGACCAAGAGTGAGGCTAAGATTGAGGAGGTTAGCTTCCTGACAAGGTAAAGGAGGAACAATTCTCTCGATCACACACTAGCACCTAGAATCATGTAAATGCATTTAGGATTAAATTAAGTTGATTGTTTTACTGTTTGCAAATTTTATAAAGTTTAATTAAATTAATTAAATAATAAAATAAAAGTGTAAAAGAAATAAAGATTAAATTTTAGTTCAATTAAATATTTTAAAATGCAATCAAATGATAAGCTTTGTTATTTAGAGTAATTATTTTGATTATAATTGAATATTATTGCCATACTATTTGTTTCAAATAAATATTCAAATTGCAATTATAATGGCTTATTTAATTATTTTTGAGGAAAAATGCTCAATTGTAATTAAAATAGGAATTACTTATTAATATTTAATTGGGATAAATGTTGAGCATGAAATAAATTTTATTTAATTTTCTATTTTCAAGATTAGGTCTCGGGAATTGAAGGGAAATCTTTAAAAAGAGAAAATGATTAATGAGAAAACACAACTGCTTTTACATTCTTCTTGTTTTTCTTTGTAAAAATAACTAAAATAATGGTTGTCGAGAAGAGGTTTTCGGAGGTAGAGTGAACCCAACACGGTGGAAGGAGGAAAATCAAGAAAGAGAGAAAAACAAGGAGAAGGGACTCAACAGGAAGCGAATTTCAGGGTTTTAATTCCTTTTCCATTGCAATTTAATTCAAATGTGTGAGCAAATTTGTTGTGTTTGGGAAAAGTGGAATTCTTCTGTGAATTTTTTTCCAATTGAATGAGTTATTTCAGAAATCTTGGGCGAATCTTGTGCATACCCGAACCTTTAAAACCTCCTATGATATATACTATATGTATTTGTGTATTTATTATGTTATTTTGTTGCAAATTGAGTCTGTTGATAAAATACATAATTATTTCCTTGTGGAATTGATGAAATTCTTTACCAATGTTGCTATTTATGTATATATTATATATAAATACCTTGAACTGAAAGATTATATATATATATATAAATTAATCTGGGCAGATATATATATGCAATTTTATTTTTTTTCTGAAAACTAAATGATAGAATGCTGAGTATTAAAATTTGTTGTAGGATAATATAAAAAAAATGTTTTTTTATTAAAATTGATAGTGAGCAGGGCCCACAGCCAAGCCTCCCCATGTGGGGAAGGCAGTTGTTGTGGAGGCAGTGCGGCTTGCGGCCTATGGAGGGAGTGTTGCCCCCGCAAGCAACACACCCTCCCATGGGGAGAGTTGTCAGCCATGCCCCAAGCCTTAGGCTGCACAACCATATCCGCCTATGAATGAAGTGCAAACCCTTGAAATTTTTGAATTACATTTCAATTTTTGATTTTTTTAATTTATAAATAAAGATATATATATATATATAAGTGTATATAAGTATATATATATATGTGTATATTTATATATACATATATAAATTTCTCTGTGAGTATACACTTTAGCATGTAATAAATAAAATATTTAATCTGGGTATTTTGTTGTCAATAAGTTTCTGAATATGCAGCTTTAAAATAAATAAATAAATATATATATGTATATATGTATGTAATAATTTTACTCATTTAATATATGCATATATATATATATATATATATATATATATATATATATTGTATCTATGTAATATGTTGTCGATTTATAAACCACTTTGGTTGCAAATGCATTTTACAAAATGAGTATAAAATACATGTGATATATATCTATATATATATGTAAATATATATACACACATATGTATTTAAATATATTTGTAAAACATTCGATAATAAGGCAGTGGAATGCATGCCTGTAGTTGTTTTTGAATGTGTAAATTTTAGTTGTAAATACAATTTTTTTTGTTCTTCTCCTTGTATATAAACCTAGATAGACTCTATATATATACATCTCTCAAACGATTGCAAATACATTATGTAACAAAGTAAGATTATATTATGAAAAGAGTAGATGATAGAAGTATGATTTAAAATAATATAGCTTTGTATACGGTTGTTTATTCCTAAGATTTTGATAACTATGCAACTAATTATTTTTCTTCTTAAAATGGATATACTTCTACTTGGAAATAATTCTTCTGTTGTTGCAAGCTTGTTATCTTTAAACCTGTAGTGTCCCTTACCAGTTTTCCCTAGAATTCTCTTGTAGATTAGGTTTAGGGGTTCTTCTTTCCAAATGAACGTTCTATTTAATGAAGTAATCTTGGTTTGAAATCTGTATTCACCAATTTAATAACATTTCCACATACACATATAACTGTTAGCAATAATATCTAGATATCCAAAATATAAACATAATTATAAAAGCAATCATGAAGACATATGAGGAGTGTCATAAGTGGATCTGCCCTGAAGCCCTCATGTTAGGCACGGGAGGTTGTTCACCACAATCATCCTTCCCTAACGGCTTAGTACCTGCAATATCCACTCATGACAACACCTCGGAAGACACTCGCTCTATTAGGAGAAAGGAACCATAAATTCCATAGTGGTCGCAAGGCTTACCACCCCTTCATGGTCGTAGCAGAATCCTTAAGTGGAACCCCCACCCCTCCATGGCCGCAGCAGAATCCTTAAGTGGGGTTTCTAGGCACCACTCACCCATGGTTCACCCTCCCTAATAGAGTACAAGCATGGAGAAGACAATCTTTTAAATACATTTTCATTTATCATTGATTCTCTTAAGTCAATATCAACATCATTATCATCATAGTACTAAAGAAAGCATTACACCAATAATCAAATTAGCCATATCTATTTCTTATATTCAAAATATGCTAAATATTATTGCTAAGTGAATACATCACTTAGTCGGTTGTGTCTTCCCATGAATATTTATTCCTTAATCACCTTCCTTCAATCTTACATTTGATTGATCATAGGATAAAAACATATATAAATAAAGATTAATCTATTCATTATTATATTAAGATCGTAATTACTTATAAAGCTCAATAATTGTTGCAAGCATCATTATTGCACAATTGTGAATATATATATATATATATTTATTTATTTATTTATTTACCATTATTTCTAATTGATTTCAATTTGCAATAATTTCTTTGCATGAATATATATTATTATATTATTATATTTAAACTTACTGCTCAAATATATTCTTGGCAATATATATATTTTTCCTCTCTCATTTGTTGCTTTCCCAAATAATATTGTACATCGTAATATTCTAATTTACCAATATTATTCCATGAAGGTATGCTCTCCTCATGTTTCTCCCCCTCTTCTCTTCCCATGCGTTCTCCTTTTATATCCTCCCCATTTGGAGAAGAGATGCAACTTGATATGGAGGATCATGTCTTTTGGGAGGTCATTACTTTATTTTTTGGTTTTCTTTATTGAGTCGATTCATAATTAATTATGGTTGAGTCTGTTTGTTGGTTAAGAGGTTGACCGATACTTTTATGACTTCCATGTTTCATCTAATAATTTTTGCTTTTAGATTTAATGATCGTTGGCTTTTTGTAGGAGTGGTTTGGTTCTTTATTATCTTAATAGCATGGTCCGTAATATTCAAAAATGGCTTATTGTTTATGTTGATAAACATATATTATCATGTTATTAATGATACACATAATATGATTTTAATTTAATAATATTATCAATTACATATCATGATTTTAATATTACGAATGGTAATTGTAAATATCATCTTGATAACTATAATCATAATAACTTATATTTATTTTGATATTTTGTTTGGGTTTGTTATCTGATCCTCTGTATTTTTTATATTTTGTATTTTAATCATTGAGTTATAATAACAATAAATTGCCAATGTATTGCAATTGATATATTATGTATTTTATGTTAATATATTGTAATTATTATAATATTTACTATTTATATTTTGGTAATTACAATATTACATTTTTTATAATTATAATATTATCTTTGATAATAATAATTATAATAATATTAGATAGTTAATATTTTTTAATATGTATTTTGTTTATCTTATTTTTTATGCTTTACAATGCAAACTATAAGACTTGATGTGGAAAAGATATTCTTGTATGAAATCAAATAGTGAACTTGGGCAATATCATGAGTTTTCTTAAGGAATGCATGGAATTGTAAATATTCCAACTATATGTAACACATGTGAAACTATGCATTATTTATATTTTATGAGAAACTTCCAAGACAGGGCGTCGAATGTTGGAACATAGAGACGATAGTTTATCCTTTTCATAAACTATCTTTTTTATATTTTTTATGCTTGGCCAAGCAATGTACCATTGAAATAGAGGAATTAAAAGCCTAGAATTTTATGTTATTTATGTCTTTTCCACATCCTGCTTGCAAGAAATATGTTTTCTAGTATAGAAATGCATATAGGAAAACATGAATGCATCGAGAGTTCCCTCCTGCTTTATTGTTTCAGGTTGCTAGGCTCCTCGTACAAGGTTGAGGATTTCTTCGAGTTAGGAAGAAACCCGGGGAAGTCATGTACTTTGTGGTTGGGCAGAAAAGGCTCCTTAACCGCACTCTTAGCCTCAACACAAGAAGGCTAGTGGTGTCAAGGCGGATGAGGATCAGAGGTTCTATTTGTTATGGATGTACTCCATATATCATTTATGTATGGCTTGTTAGCCAAATTGTAAATTGTAACTCTATTCCATGAATTGTAATTATTTATGTATACTTGATGATGTATCATTGAAACAGATGATTTGTAACACCCTTTTAGTGTATATAATTCATAATTCATTTAATAAATTTTCTTTGAGCACTTATGGATATTAATTTCTCACATGTTATCTCTTTTACCTTACTTGTGATGTTCATTGAACTTGA
Organism: Sequoiadendron giganteum; assembly: GCA_007115665.2. Lineage (NCBI taxonomy): Eukaryota > Viridiplantae > Streptophyta > Pinopsida > Cupressales > Cupressaceae > Sequoiadendron > Sequoiadendron giganteum. Next base: position 574,421,590 of record CM021102.1, read on the forward strand.
AAATACTTATTTGAAATGTGCTTGATTTATGAGCTTTACATTTTGGTATCTGAGCGTCTAGGTTAAAATATAGGACCTGCACCTAATTACACTTAATGTTGTGTGTTCCAGAGTAACTCTGATTGATTTTAGAACTTATCATCATGAGAATCGTGGGGGTGGATCTTGTGGTGATACAAATGACAGATTGGGTCAAATTCTAGCCATGTTGAATCAACAAGATGCTAGGATTGACAACCTTGAGCAAGAAAGACGTAGAAGTCCACAAGGACCAAATTTTGGTGGAAATGAAGAAAATACTAATGTAGAACAACCTAAGACTGAAGAAAACTCGAATAAGCTAAGAAAAGTGGTTGAGGAGTTGGGAAAGGACCTCAAAAAGTTCACCCCACCAAAATTTGATGGTAAAAAAATTAGTGACGGGGAAAAAGAATGGATAATTGAGATGGAGAAGTATTTTTCCCTATGGAATTTTTCCAATGAAACTAAGGTTGAATGGGGTTCATATCAACTCATTAGTGAAGCTGCCACTTGGTGGGAGAATGAAAAGGAAAAAAAAAAATGCATGGTAAGGTGACTTTGGAACAATTCCTGCAGTTGTTCAGAAAAAGGTGGCTACCACATTCTTATTTTGACAAAAGATGATTGAATTCCAAACTCTCACTCAAGGGGGAATGATAGTGACTCATACTGGGAAATATTTTTCCATTTACTCAAATACGTACCCCAGTACTAGCTTGATGAGAGGTTTCAGGTTCACAAGTTCATTTTGGGGCTTAGGCCTCAAATTGGAGCTCAAGTGGATATTCATAATCCTTACACCATGGATGAGGCTTTTAAGAAAGCTATTAAGCAGAAACAAAAGCTACAATAGGTTGCAAATTACAGGAAAAATAGAGATGCCAAGAGGAAGTCTCAGGGGAACAGTCAGAATAATAATAATCAGAATCAATACAATCATAGCAACAATAATAATAGGCAGATTAGGAATCTTGGGAGGGGTAACAATTCTCAGGATCACCATGATGGAAACCAGAGCAATAATAAGAGGGAAAGTTATAATAATAACAATAGTAGGAGAGATGGTTCTGACAGACCTAGAGCACCCCGCGGAGGTTGTTATACATGCGGCGGTGAGCATTATGCAAGTGTATGTCCTCAGAGAGGGAATTATCAGAAGAATAGGAATCAACACCACATCCATGCGGCAGTTGATAATTGCCAAGTAGATTACCAGGCTACACCAATCCAACTTTCAGGTAAACTATTTGAATGTCTTGTTTCAATCAAGTAATTGATATTGGAGCTATTGAGTGCTTTGTAGATCCTCATGTTATTTCTAAATTATATATTAAACTGGGATATATGGCTAATTCATGGAAGGTTCAGTATGGAAATCGGGTAGAGAGGATAGTAGAGCAATGCCTAGCCTGCAACGACCTTGAGCTTCCTAGCTTTGGAACACAAGTTAATTTGTATGTAGTGCCTTTGGGGTCATATGATGTAATATTGGGAATAAATTGGCTTACTGAACATAAGACCCTCATTGATTGTGAAGATAAAACAGTGAGGTGTCTTGATGATCAGGGTAACCATGTTGAAATTCATGGTTTAAAAAGGCCCCTAGAACTCAGGCAGATCTCTATCGTGTAGTTAAAGAAGGCTCGTAGAAAAGGGTGCATGATCTATGCAATAAAGGTCAAGGATATTGATAGTTCGAAGTCGTCAATTAATGATCATCCTATTCTGAAGAAATTTCAAGATGTTTTTCCTGATGAGCTGACTGAACTCCCTCCCAAGCGAGTATTTGATTTCTCAATTGACTTGTTACCTGGAGTTGAGCCTCAGTCTAAGGCACCATATAGGATGAATACTATTGAATTATAGGAGCTAAAGGCCCAGTTGCAAGAGTTTCTTGATCAGGGTTTTATAAGGCCAAGTGTGTCTCCATGGGGAGCACCTTTTATTTTCGTAAAGAAGAAGGTGGAACCTTAAGGTTGTGCATTGATTATAGGATGCTTAAAAAGGTTACCATTAAGAACAAGTATTTTCTCCCTAAGATTGATGATTTTTTCGATCAAATGAAAGGAGCTAAGGTATTCTCAAAAATCAACTTGATATCGAGATACCATCAACTAAGGATAAAGGATGATATTTTCAAAACTGCTTTCCGAACGAGATACGGGCACTATGAATTCACGGTGTTACCATTTGAGCTAACTAATGCCCTTGCAACCTTTATGAATTTGATGAACAACATCTTTTGAGATTGTCTAGATGACTTTGTTCTAGTTTTTTTGGACGATATCCTGATATATTCTAAGTCAGAAGAAGACCATGACAAAAACCTGAGGATTGTGTTGCAATGATTGAGGGATCATAAGCTCTATGGGAAAATGTCTAAATGCACGTTCTACCAAACTGAGGTGCACTATTTGGGACATGTTATTTCAGCTGATGGGATAGTAGTGGACCCAGATAGGATTAAGGTAATTATGGAGTTGCCAACACCGCACAATGTTTCAGAAGTCTGGAGTTTTATGGAGCTTGTCGGTTATTATAGGAAGTTTGTCCAGGGGTTCTCAAAAATCACAGCACCCATCACCGCATTCCAAAAGAAAGGAAATAAATTTGAATGGAGTGACAGATGTGAGAAGGATTTTCAATTGTTGAAAGAGAAACTTACTTTTGCACCTATCTTGATTGTGTCAGATCCAAATGGGCACTTCACAGTGATAACAGATGCTTAAGGGGAGGGTATAGGAGCAGTTCTTATGCAGGATGGACAAGTGGTGGCATACGAGTCAAGGAGACTAAAAAAACATGAATTGAACTATGCACCACATGATTTGAATTTGGTTGCCATAGTGCACACTCTTCAAATGTGGAGGCACTACCTTTTGGGGAAGCCTTTTGAGTTGAAAACCGATCATGCAAGATTGCAGTATATCTTTACTCAACCCAACCTAAATTCTCGTTAGAGATGATGGTTGAATTTTTTGAGTGAGTATGATTTTGGCATTGATTACGTTAAAGGAAAAGAAAATAGAGTAGTAGATGCCTTAAGTAGGAGGAGACATCTTGCAGCCATGGTCACTATAAGGTCAAGTTTCAGGCAACAAGTGATACAAGCCTTGCCAAGGGATGAGCATCATGAAAGGGTGAAACAAGCCCTAGAGCAAGATCCTTCAGATCATAGATTTGTTGGATACATGTTTACATGTTTGAGACTGATGGACTCTTGAGGTTCCGGGGATCGATGTATGTTCCTAACGCAGCAGGATTGAGAGAACTAGTGCTAGAAAAATTTCACAATGCACCGTATCTTGGGCACCCTGGTGTGACAAAAATAGTAGAGGGACTCAAGCCATTATATTTTTGGTTAGGACTTAAGAGAGATGTTACTTCTTTTGTAGCTTGATGTTTGGAATGCCAGTGAGTTAAGGTTGAGCATGTGCATTTGGTAGGAATTCTATACCCACATAGAGTGCCAGAGTATAAATGGCAAGTTATCACTATGGATTTTATTCAGGGGTTGCCTATGACTAAGAACCGACATGATGTCATCTTGGTTGTGGTCGATAAATTGACGAAAGTAGCTCACTTCATCCTTGGGAATCTTAAGGATGGATCCTTAGTTCTAGAGAAGAAATTTGTGTAGGATATTTTCCGGTTGCATGGAGTGCCAAAGATGATTATCTCGGATCGTGACACTCGAATGACTTCTAGGTTCTGGACTACTTTGAATTATTCTTTGGGAACCAAACAGAATTTTAGTTTCGCTTATCATCCTTAGACCGATGGTTAGGCAGAGAGGGTAAATCAGGTAGTTGACGATCTCCTCAGGATGTATTGTATGGAACAACAACATAAGTGGGAGGAGTATCTACCTTTGGTGGAATTCGTATATAATAAATCCTACCATGGTTCTTTGGGGATGGCACCTTTTGAGGCTTTGTATGGTCATAAATGTCATACACCTATCAGTTGGGACAAGGTAGAAGACAGGATTATTATTGGGCCTGAGATGTTGAGAGAGATGGAGGATCAGATGACGCTCATAAAAGAAAAATTGAAACAAGCTTCAAATCACCAGAAGAGTTTTGCTGACAGGAACAAAACTTCTAGACAGTTCTCTGTGGGAGATAGGGTTTTCTTGAGAGTTAGGATGCAAAAGAGTTCAATCTCTTTCGCCAAGAACTCTAAGCTTGCCCCTCGATATGTTGGGCCTTTTGAGGTTTTGGAAGTCATTAATCCAGTTGCATATAGGCTTGCTTTGCCACCAGCTTTATCCTGTATACATAATGTCTTCCACGTTTATGTGCTTAAGCCATACCATCTGGATGTTACTCATGTGATTGACTAGCATGCATTGCAGGTGTAGGATCCAAGGGTGGTGCTAGTGGAGCCCATCAAGATTCTGGAAAGGCGCAACATTAAGTTGAGGAACCATGATATTGTTTAGTATAGGGTCCAGTGGGGCCAGTATTCAATGGACAGTGCCACATGGGAGAATGTTGAGGATATTGATAGATCTTTTCCTCATTTGATATTTTAGCATGTTTTTCTTTCTTGCATATTCTGACTTATGAAACTCTAAATGCTTAAGAATCTTTTGTGTGGATGTTTTGTAATAAGATATTGATATGATGTCTCTTCCAAGTGGGGAAGGATGTCACGTCTCAAACTATGATGCATTTTTTTTATGCTTTATTTGGATCTGATATATGATTGTATGTGTGTGTTAGAATAAATAATGAATTATATGGTGTTTTGTGTGATGAAATATGAAAATGTGTGTTTTAATTGTGACAAAAAAGTTGAATTGTATTAAATTGAGTTTTACTCTGAAAGCAATGCAAAATAGAATAATTATTGCTGAATTAATGTAGTATAATGTTTTGACTTGTACTTTTTCCTGGATGCTAATCTATTAATGGGTGCCTGAGTGTACTGAGCTATAGGAATGTCGAAGACCAAGAGTGAGGCTAAGATTGAGAAGGTTAGCTTCCTGACAAGGTAAAGGAGGAACAGTTCTCTCGATCACACACTAGCACCTAGAATCATGTAAATGCATTTAGGATTAGATTAAGTTGACTGTTTTACTGTTTGCAAATTTTATAAAGTTTAATTAAATTAATTAAATAATAAAATAAAAGTGTAAAAGAAATAAAGATTAAATTTTAGATCAATTAAATATTTTAAAATGCAATCAAATGATAAGCTTTGTTATTTAGAGCAATCATTTTGATTATAATTGAATTTTATTGTCATACTATTTTGTTTCAAATAAATATTCAAATTGCAATTAGAATAGCTTATTTAATTTTTTTGAGAAAAAATGCTCAATTGTAATTAAAATAGGAATTACTTATTAATATTTAATTGGGATAAATGTTGAGCAAGAAATAAATTTTATTTAATTTTCTATTTTCAAGATTTGGTCTTGGGAATTGAAGGGAAATCTTTAAAAAGAGAAAATGATTAACGAGAAAACACAACTGCTTTTACATTTTTCTAGTTTTGCTCTGCAAAAATAACTAAAATAATGGTTGTCGAGAAGAGGTTTTCGGAGGTACAGTGAACCGAGCATGGTGGAAGGAGGAGGAAAAGCAAGAAAGAAAGAAAAACAAGGAGAAGGGACTCAATAGGAAGTGAATTCTAGGTTTTCAATTCCTTTTCCATTACAATTTAATTCAAATGTGTGAGAAAATTTGTTGCGTTTGGGAAAAGTGGAATTCTTCTGTGAATTTTTTCCCCAATTGAATGAGTTATTTCAGAAATCTTGGGCGAATCTTGTGCATATTTGAACCTTTAAAACCTCCTATGATATATACTATATGTATTTGTGTATTTATTATGTTATTTTGCTGCAAATTGAATCTATTGATAAAATACATAATTATTTTCCTGTGAAATTGATGAAATGCTTTACCAGTGTTGCTATATGGCCCCCAGGAAACCTGATTGATGGACTAGCTGGAAGTAACGAGTTGACAACCTGTTCTAACTACATATCTGATACAATACTGGATAGAACCATGCAGAATGTTTGGTTCTTTGATTAGCCTATTCAGCCTAGCTTTCTTCCATCCATCCTAAGTAACCCATCGACCAGCCCTGCTTCGGGACCAACCTCCCTATTGCCACCCACCAGGGGGTTTTTCTCACCTTATTGCCACCCACCCGACCCTAAGACGAATGGGATGGTGGGGTTGGACTGGCCCATTCGTATATATATATATATATATATATATATATATACCTTGAACTGTAGGATTATATATATATATATATATATATATATATAAATTAATCTGGGCAGATATATTTATGCAATTTTTTTTTTCTAAAAATTGAATGATAGAATGTTGAGTATCGAAATTTGTTTGTAGGATAATATAAAAAAAAAAAAATTATTGAAATTGATAGTGGGCAGAGCCCACGACCAAGCCTCCCCATGTGGGGAAGGCAGTTGTTGTGGAGGCAGCGCCCTCCACAGGCCACGACCTGTGGAGGGAGCGTTGAACCCATAGGCAGTGCACCCTCCCATGGGGAGGGCTACCGACCAAGCCCCTAGCCTTAGGCTGCATAGCCATATCCGCCTGTGAATGAAGTGAAAACCCCTAAAATTTGTGAATTACATTTTGATTTTAAATTTTTTAAATTTATAAATAAAGATATATATGTATATTTATATATATAAAAAAATTTCTCTGTGACTATACACTTTAGCATGTAATAAATAAAATCTTTAATCTGGGTATTTTGATGTCAATAAGTTTCTGAATATGCAACTTTAAAATAAATAAATATATATATGTACATATATATATATATATATATATATATATATACATATATATATATATATATATATATATATATATATATATATATATATATATATATATATGTATGTATGTAATAATTTTACATGTTTAATATATACATATATACCTCTTTATATATTTTTTTTATATATGTATATAATATGTCGGTTTATAAACCACTTTGGCTGCAAATGCATTTTACAAAATGAGTATAAAATACATGTGAGTATATATATATACACACACTCATATGTATTTAAATATATATGTAAAACGTTCGATAATGAGGTAGTGGAATGCATGCCTATAGTTGGTTTTGAATGTGTAAACTTCAGCTGTAAATATGATTTTTTTGTTCTTCTCCTTGTATATAAACCTAGATAGACTATATATATATATATATCTCAAACGATTGCAAACACATTATGTAAAAAAGTAAGATTATATTATGAAAAGATTAGATGATAGAAGTATGATTTCAAATAATTAAACCTTATGTTTTAAAATGATATATCTTTGTATACGGTTGTTTATTCCTAAGATTTAGATAACTATGCAACTGATTATTTTTTTTCCTTAAAATGGATATACTTCTACTTAGGAATAATTCTTCCATTGTTGCAAGCTTTTTCTTTAAACCTTTGGAATTTAGAAGTGACTTATGTGATGTTTTGAAAACAAGTAGATAGTCAAGCATTTGAATTTAATTACTAATAGCCATTGAAATAAAAGTAGATTGAATAGAGCAGAACAATGCAAACTATAAGACTTGATGTGGAAAATATCTTCTTGTATGAAATCAAATGGTGAACTTGGGCAATATCATGAGTTTTCTTAAGGAATGCATGAAATTGTAAATATTCCAACTGTATGTAACACATGTGAAACTATGCATTATTTATATTTTATGAGAAACTTTTAAGACAAGATATTGAATATGGACACACACAAACGATAGTTTATCCTTTTCATAAACTAACTTTTTTATATTTTTGTATGCTTGGCCAAACAATGTACCATTGAAATAGATGGATTAAAAGCCTAGAATTTTATGTTATTTATGTCTCTACCACATCCTGCTTGCAAGAAATATGTTTTCTAGTATAGGAATGCATATAGGAAAACAGGCATGCATCAAGAGTTCCCTCCTACTTTATTGTTCCAGGTTGCTAGGCTCCTCGTGTAGGGTTGTGGATTTCTTCGAGTTAAGAAGAAACCCGAGGAAGTCATGTACTTCATGTTTGGGCAGAAAAGGCACCTTAACTGCACTCTTGGCCTCAACGCAAGAAGACCAGTAGTGTCAAGGCGGATGAGGATCAGAGGTTCTATTTGCTATGGATGTACTTCTTATATCATTTATGTATGGCTTGTTAGCCAAATTGTAAATTGTAACTCTATTTCATGAATTGTAATTATTTATGTATACTTGATGATGTATCATTGAAGCAAATGATTTGTAACACCCTTTTGGTGTATGTAATTTGTAATTCATTTAATAAATTTTCTTTGAGCACTTATGGATATTAATTTCTCACATGTTATCTTTTTTACCTTACTTGTGATGTTCATTGAACTTGGAAATACTTTATTTGGAATATGATTGATTTACAAGCTTTACAATGATCAAATGTGAATGTCAGCCTTAAAACATGAAAGATAATCCTTCATAAAATGAAATAAATTGTGTATCTCTAAGATAGATCCTATTGGACCCAAAATGCTTGTATGATGTTCCATTAAGCTTCACACACTCCAGAATAGGTTTGCATTATGATTCTAGACCAGGTCAACCCCAAATGCTATGATTGTGAATTATAGTGAAATTTTGAGAGCAGTAACTTTCAGTAGACAAATGCAAATGATCTAAAATTTGGATATGATATAGATGACCTCATGTAGATGATATATCCTAGTTTGTGAGCTGAGAGATGATAAAGCGATGAAATGTGAAATTAAATTTTGAAATTTCTACATACTGAAATGAAAAGAAAAGAAATTTTTTTGGCTGATACAAGATTACTTTACAACCAGGGATTCTCTTACATCAATAATGAGATTCAAAGTGGTTTTATTGTCAATCAAAATTAAAATGATTATCTTAAAATGCTGCAAATTTGGATTATTCAATAGTATAACTTTGTCCCAATTTGAGTTTGAAGATTATGCTAATATTTTTTGGTTTAATCTTTAGTCCTTACATTGCTAATTTTTTTAGTATATTAAGCCTAGTTTTGCATTAGCAATTCTCCAAGGAATGGAATAATATTTAGTCTATCCACATTATTATTCTCTTCCAAGATTGGAATTTTAAGCTATGAATTTTCCTTGTTTTGTAGAAGTAACAATAAAAGATTGTGGACCCTCTAATTCCATCTAGATTGGCATGAAGAATTGAATAGGATATGGCCATGCCTAATGAACTTGAATGGTTAGTATTCAAATATAAGTAATTTCCCTCTAATTGGATATATTTAGAAACTCCTCTTTCTAAGGAGTTATTACCTCCAACACCTTTCATGTGAATGAAAGTGAATAAAAGTGAGCACATGCACTTGTTAGTTTCATGATGTCAACCATATTAAGATCTTATAACAAGATACACTCCTATCTAAAAATAAAAATCCTTGCTTCCACTTATGGGTGTTAAGCGGATCATTCTCACTTTTGGGGACCTTAAAAAAGTGATTATGTCTCCCACTAAGAGATTTGTTCACAATAGATTATCTTTATAGCTATCCACATCCTTAGTGCACCAATAAATTTGTCTAGGCATCAAGAATCTATGGTTGGATTTCAAAATCTATTAAAATATTTGAGGTTAAAGATCAATGATGTCTATTATAAATCCACCAATCCACCTTATTGTATGCATCAGAGGTCATAGGTTACATATGTATTCCCTTATTTTGTGCTCAATGTGATTTGATTAATTAGAAATTTGTAACAGTTTTAATCTTTCTTTGTCATCTATTTGTAATCAATGATCATTAATCAATTAATTTTGAGCTTATTGATGCTCCACAAATTGGTGAGAGAGAGATAGGTCTAGAGAGGGAGAGATAGCTCAATATATAGAGGAGAGGGGAGAGGGAGATATATAGAGAGATATCTAGAGGGATGGGGAGAGAGAGGAAGATGATAAAAGTATAATGAGATAATAGAATGAAGAGAGGAAGAGATAGGAGAAATATGGGAGGAGAAAGAGAAAAATGAGGAGAGATAGAGAGGGAGGAAAGGAGGGAGAGCATGGTGGTGAATATGTTGGTGGTGAATTTTCCTTGAGGTGAATTTGTCATGGCAATGAATTTTCTCGCGGTGAATTGTTGGCGATGAATTTTCCCACGGCGAATTGCTTGTGGTGAATTTTCCTAGAGCCATTGTTTTGACAAAAATAGGAGCACTTTGTATGCTCCCCTTGTTTGAACCCCTTAATCTCCGCCATTTTAAAACAAATTAGTATTTTTTCATCCAAGATCAATTTTTCCTAACTTCATAAAAAAGTGGCTATGTGTGTGTGTGTGTGTGTGTGTGTGTGTGTGTGTGTGTGTGTGTGTGTGTGTGTGTGTGTGTGTGTGTGTGTGTGTGTGTGTGTGTGTGTGTGTGTGTGTGTGTGTGTGTGTGTGTGTGTGTGTCATCCCTTTAAATCACCGAGGAGATATAAGGAAAATAAAATATTTTAATTTCAATTGAATGGGAAATCTTCCTTGGAAAAAAACATGCATTTTAGGTGAACTTAAATAATCAAATAAACTAAAACTTCATGGAAAACACCCTCTACAGGTGTTTGCATATAGAAGTTTTCATTAGTTTTTTTGTCTTTGTTTCACCTAAGTGTGTGGAAATCAACGAATAACTATCTAGGGACATTGAACCCTAGAAAGGGATGTGTACCCACTCGTATAGTTGCATAAACTTAGACTAAAAACATAACTACATAATTTTTACACCTAGTTCTCTTGTATCTTTATTTTATGGATATAAAAAATGTAGACAATATGGAAAATGAAGGATGTTTCCAATACATAGATACAAATAATATTATGAGGTTTTATGACTTCATTCTTAAGGTTAAAACTCTGAATTTAATTGGTAATACAGATAAAATATGATAGTTACTAATACTCAAAATAATCCTCAAGATAGATTTATCTTGTACTTGGTTGGTAGCCTAAAACCCAAGGAAGGGTACAAGATATTTATAGACTTGCAAAAAACCTTGATACAATATTTGGGCATGTTGTGTGTTTTTTTTGTGGCTCATGACTCAATCGGTCCTGATGAGTCTAAGTCTTTAACTAAATATTTATTATTATTCATGTCCTTATAAGCTTATATGGTTGAATATGTTTCCTATCATGTATTGGATAGAAGTATGGCCTACATTGGTAGTGTTGTTCCAATCATTTCATATGATTGAGTAAGCCCAATGGATAGAAGATCCCAAATTGGTTGATTTTTTTTATCTTGTATAAGACAAGATAGCTATTGTTAATTTCCAAGTATTTAGTTAAGGCTACCAAATATGAAATAAACTAATTAAAATAATTAATAAAATAAGTTATTTCTCATACATCCTTGTAAAAATAATAATAATAATTTTGTTATACCAAGTGGCCTGGTGTTTGTGCCTATCATGTTTGGATAGATATCATCCTATTTGGATGGATGCTTGCCTTGTAAGGGCATAAGATAAATTTGGATTAAGCAATAAATGAAAGAGTGATTTTGTAAATTTTTGAAGGTACAACTTGAATGTTGTTACAAATGAATTAAAAAAATCCTTGGGCATGGTCCCTCTACATCAATGACTCATAATGCTTATTTATACCTATGTTAAATCTAAATACCCCATGTGAATTCAATCAAACATAGAGAGGTTAAACATGTTTAGCATTTGGGTTTTAGAGATACTATAAGGTAACATGTCAAACACTCCATTTTTTAAAAAAATGATTCTTGGATGGGCCAAAAATATTGCTCATTTTATGACCTAATTACCTTGGTGGATATAGGGGGGAGCTATGAATTTGGGGGTGAAGAGGGGTCATGGTAATGAGTGCAATAGCTTCAAAAGAAATAAGGGTGTTAGCAACATAAAGGAGAAGCATGAGAAGGACTATTACTTTGGAGAGTTTGGCAATACTATTAGGGATATGGGTAGGGAGAGGAAGGGAAAGAGTATTGTTCCCTATACCTTGACCCACCATAGGGGACATGTTCCCAAATTTTTAAACCCCTATTTTGGAAAACATAGAGTTCTATGATATTCGTAAAGTGGATCTAACCTCACTAGAAGACATGGCTAAGGTCATGAATGTAGTGTTACATAATTTGAAGATGGTCCAAGAAGCCATTGATGGTTAGAGCACTCTCATAAAGTGGCTCTTTTTGGAGATCAATAGATGGAATATTAAAATGGTTGTCTAAGAGAACAAACAAAAGAGTGCTAGATAGAATAGCCTAAAAAATAACAAGCTTCTATTTTAAAGTTGAAATTGTCTTCCCAAGGTGGGTAGAACTAAGATTGAGAAAACATATTTAAAGAGAAGCATGGGTGATTTAAAAGACACTAGTGGGAGGGACAAAGTGGAGCTCATTGCCAAAATTGTTTCCTTAGAATAGGAATCTAAGGAAATTAAGGAGAAAATAAGTAGAGTCCTTGAAGTTGTTAGGAAAATAGTGTCTCAACCTTGTGATTACACGAGGTTACTATTTATATTAAGTTTACATTTGAGCACGAATTAATGCAAAAATTTCTCCAAAGCTTCAGATTGGCTAAATAAGCATGCTCGCAAAGTTTTGTTATAAGATCATGTATGGATTTGAAGATATTAAAGTTTTCATTTTTAAAGTTCCAAAGTCCATTTTGAAGGCATTAGAGGAATTTTTGGGCCTAAAAGTGGTTGTAACTAATATCGAAAGATATCTTGATAGAAGGCTTCACGAGCTTTCCAATAGTTCAAACGGTTCATCAATCGGATACCTGGATCAAAAGTTGTGGCCTCTAGAAGTTGGGTCTTCTGAAATGGGAGATCTAACAATGTGTTGGACACATGAATGAGTTGTAAAGGGGGAGTTGCATGTGATGGTGTGTATTTAGACACATCATAGGCATATTTTATTGGAGATTAGGATGGGTGCCACTTTCTAGGTGGTTTTAGCTCATGGTTTATAATATCATTTGATGGTGACATGTATTGTATCTTCTATATATTAGGTGCATGATATGGAGCTTGTGTGCAAGAGTCATATAGTTACTAAATTGCCTGTGGATATCTGATTTATGATATCCCTATGAGAAAGCTTTCTCTGCAAGTATATTTTAATCTTGTTGATTTCTAAATAAAATATTGGGCAGCTTTTGGAGTGTGGGGTTTTTCTTCCAAAAGAGTTTTCCCTATGTAAATCACTATGTTGTGGTATGAATATTGTTTATATTTATTTATGTTTAAGTTTCTATAATTTTTCATATTTGAAATTTTTTTGCATAACCCTCCTCTCAAGATTAGTGTAGCAAGTTGTTCCACTGCCTTAGCTTCCTTATTTAAGTTAGCAAATGCACCATAAAAATAGTGTTATTGTCCTAAAATTTATGATTGAAAGGCTTAATAAAATTGAAGGTGACCCTCCTCCAACCCAATGGGATGAAAAGAATGATAATGCTAGTCCTTGTATTGGGAGGAGAGGTAGTAAATTGAAAAAAGTCAAAATGAATGAGAGGGAGCTATACGACTTTATCAAACTTCATGATAATGTCTAAAATGAGGAGTTGGAGGTCATCAAGGCCTTGAGAAAGTTGTAGTTGGTCTCTAGTCTTGTGTTATTTTTTTGACTTTGTTTAGTTTCTTAGCTTTCTTGTTCTCTGGTTTCTAGTATGCTTTTATATTGTTGTTCAATTGAACTTCAACTGATATTTTGTTATATTGAGTTTATGATCTTTGTAAAACATATTTACCTTTAATCAAAAATTAAATTAAATCACTTTTTTTCACATATCCTTGTATTCCCTTTTCTAATTTTTGAAAATGTCTTTTTATTCTTACTTTGGATTTAGTTTTATATATTTCTATTTTTTTGTTGGAACATGGAACATAGATTTAAACATTTTTTTATACATAACCTCAATTAATTTGTGTAAACTTGAAAATACCCATTGTTAGACAACAACCAATGTTTGGAAAATTATTTTTGATTACTTAAGGAAACCTTTTATCAAATGTTATACTTTGGTATTATCCACTATTTTATTTTCTTATTTTTCTAAACCCCCAATAAAATTGTAAAATTTTATTCGTAATTGTCTAACCCTAATTTTTGGGAAAGTGGGGTTTGCCTTACAAAAATAGTTTCCAATTTGTTGCTTGTGGAAGAAACAAAAATGATTCTTGAATAATTTAACCGAATTGATTTTGATTTTTTTTAACAACATTAACTAATTGTTAAATGGTTTAGAAATATGTTACCAAATTATTACATTGAAACTATAGTATAAGTTTGATGTTTGTGAAGTGCATTTATCATTAAATAAAAAAATCCTTGATTGGTTTGAAACACTTTACTCAATATTCAGTTTTGAATATGAATGTTTACTCAAACAATACAAAACAAAAAATATGACATCTCTTTATATATTTCTTTTATATCTATAAAATTAATTCTTCATGATTCATATTTTGAGTGATTACATTATATTAGATTAATCCATTCATATGATATTCAATGCCCATTTTGAAAAGTACTATTGATTGATTGTATAGTAGAATGCTATTGGATATTATATAGAAATATAAGTATTGATAAATTAGCAATATTTACTATAGATCACGATAAATTAAATATATTTGACGAATGTCGATTAGATATTACATTGAAAATTCCTTGAAAAATGTGTATGTGGACCATTCAATAGCATCTTTAGGTGCTTTTACTAGTAAGGTACAACAATTGTTCAAGATTTTTCAAATAGGATAGCAAGCTAATTGGTATTGATTCCGGTGGAAACTTCATGGTTAAATATAATTGAATCAAACTAGTATTGGGATGGATAAACTCCAAGGAAGTCTCAATGCTTCATCCTTGTGAACATCTTTTAGATGCAATGAATGATAAATGAACCATTTTGTCACATTCCTAGAGAATGGAATGGGGTTGTGGATTGTTTGGCTAAATGGGCTTCTGATCATTTGCAAAATTGGAATATTGTGGAAAGGGTTCAATTACCCTTGGATTTCTCACAAAAGCTGGATCACTTAATGGAAATAGACAGGAGTGTGTAATGCCCTTGCTTTGTACTACTCTATTTTGATTTGAATATATTTTTACCCCTCTTTTAATCTAAATTTTACATAATTGAATTATAATAAAACATAATAATCCATATAATGTTTTTCCTTTCCACAAATAATTGAAAATAGTCTCCTACCTAATTCAATTGCACTCGGGAAAATGTGCAATCTCCAAAACCCAAACCAGTAATAACTCATATGCGGGTTTAGCCGATTGGAAAATTCGAAATGATATACAACATGTTGAGGCAGATCTATCCTATTTCCGAGAATTTGCAAAGCACAGGAATAAGCAGGAAAATCTGTAGAACGAAAAAGCAAGCGAGGTAAGCTTATGTTTGATGTCTTCGAATTTATTTCGCAGACTGCCTCTGAGGCCTCTTTATATTCTAACTTTCGAGCATACTCCCTTGCTTTTATTCAACTATACCCAAACATGCAACACAACAATAAACAAACATGTCTCTCCGATTCACACTGTTTGCTCAATCCTATATATCTCTAACCCTTCACATTCATCAGCAATAACTGTTAACGCATTCTGTTCTCATGGACCCATAAAGGAATGTGCTCTGTTTTCATGTATTGTTGGCAAAATCATGGAAATTATTATTAACAGGGAGGATATAGAAATGGGTTTTGATGAACTTAGCCTAAAATCATTGACTCCTGATATCGTTAGTGAAGTTCTGAGAGCCACCCAGAGAAAGTTTTTGCGAAATGCTGAGTCCCATGGCACTCAAAAGGATTCGAGAAGAAGGTCCCCAATTGTACAGAGATGCCTCTGGACAGAAGCACAAGCCTTAGAAGAAAATCGGCCTATAAAAGGTCCACCTGCTAGGAGAAATCCTTTAATTGTTAAGGTGGGTGTTGATAAAGCATTGAGGTTCTATTCATGGGCTGAAGAGCAAAGTGGGTTTGAGCATACTCAGCTCACTTGCCAGGAAATGGCATGGACCTTAGCTAGGGCAAACAAGTTGAAAATGTTGTGGAGATTCCTTCATGAAATGGCTAGAAAGGAAAAGGCTGATCTGGTCACAACAAAGACTGTGACCTCTGTTATAAAGGTCCTCGGCGAAGAGGGTCTGGTAAAGGAAGCACTGGCTTGTTTTTATAGGATGAAGCAATTCCATTGCAAACCAGACCTAATTGCATATAACACCATCATTAACGCCCTTTGTAGGGTAGGAAATTTCAGGAAGGCGAGGTTCTTGTTTGATCAGATGAAAATGCCTGGGTCTAGGTGTCCTCCGGATACTTTCACCTATACAATTCTTATCAGCTGTCACTGTAAATACAGTATGCAGACAGGAAATAGTAAGGTAGTTGGTAAGAAACTATATGAGGCCAATCGGCTGTTTAGGGACATGTGTGATGATGGTTTTGTGCCAGATGTTGTTACTTACAATTGTTTGATTGATGGGCTTTGTAAGAAGTATAGAATTGATCGGGCTCTAGAGCTCTTCCATCACATGTCTCAGAATGGTTGTGCTCCTAATAAAGTCACTTATAATTCCTTCATCAGGTACTATAGCACTGTGAATGAAATGGATAAAGCCGAGGACATGCTGAAGGAGATGAAGAGAAATAACATCACTCCCACCTCTAGTTCTTATACACCGATTTTGCATGCATTATGTGAAATGGACAGGTTGGATGAAGCTCGCAAGCTCTTGATAGAAATGGTGGAGGAAAAGTCCATTCCCAGATCTTACACGTATGAACTTGTTACAGATGCTCTTGGGAAAGCAGGGCATGCTGGTTTGCCGGCAGACTTATGTAAGAAGATTGAACTTGGAATAGAAGTTAGACATAACTATGTGAAAACAGTGAAGAATATGCTTTATACATGAAAAGAGTTTATCTGAGAAAGTTCTTTTTTAAAAGAAAGCATTTCAGTCAGGTCTCACTACTTTATCAGGTCGAGCAGATTATTTCTATCCATGAAGAAGGATGCCTTCAAATGGAGAAGAGGAAATGCCGATACTCATTCGATGGAGCTGAACACACTACCTGGTTGAATCTGTAATCAACATTGAGCTGTTGGCATTGGACTCTTGGGAATTTTCAGCTAAAGATGTTATGCCATTAAACCTGTATAACTAATAGGTTTGGATGAGCTTATCTGAATGATCCGAGTCATTTCAGTGATTTTTTTTTGGGTCTGAATTTGCAGCAGAGGAGCATATTGAATTCCAGGGTTCTTATCCATAGTCATACAATAGGTTATCCCAATAATTATATTGTTGGCATTGTGAATTCAGCCCCCATTTATCAGGGAACAGCAGCTGAAGAGGATGTCAGGTGAGCACAGAGGAGGAAACATTCTTTCACCTCAACTGTATGTCAATGCTTAAGCTCTGACTCGGGCTTACTAGTGTAATGGGAGAATGTATTTTTTACCCCTAGAAACAGTCATATTTCCAGATACAACTGTAGTTTTCAGAGATAACTTGTTTTTAGAAGTGTGAAACTTTTACAATTTTCTTGACAATGAGGAATTTGTCTTGTTACCTTTGTTGTGATTCTTGTAAGCATTGCTGCATTCTCACGCTTACAGCTACTGCATCCATGATTATTTCAATTTGTGATCTGTTTCTTTAAAAGAATGTGCCTTCAATGTTGGACTTTTCTGTTCTGATATTTTGCATTTCCCTGATTACCTGTCTTTTAATTTCAAGATGCCTTAAAGATGTGCTTATTTGGTGGGACACACTGAAAGGATCAGGGTTGGCTGCTGCCTTCCTCCTGGCTCCTTCTCCCATTTATTTAGGAGCTCATTGGCTGCATCTAATATTTGCTTGATCTCCTTCAAATATATGCTCTTAATAGACAAGTGATTGATTTCCAAATTCATATTTCTTAATGTTGCCGAAAAGATGCTTTTCTTTAAAGACTTGCATGATTCACTTCAAAGTGGTTACCTGTTCTTCCCAAGTAACAATAAACACTAAAAACCAACATCATCTCAACATGCTATCGCACGTCTGTATGAATGGTCATAATACATCTCTCATCGATCTCATAATAGCATCTGGCACACTTCAAAAGCCAAAAGGGAGATCTAACCACTACTATAAACCTTGTTTTGTTTTGAATATTGCCTTCCATATATCCTCCTTTATAAAACTTGGTGCTTTCCAGATTTGAGATCCAACTTTGTGAAATCCTTAGCATGTTATAGCCGCTTTTCTATTTCTCCTCCTTTTTTATGAACATGCTATCATGGGGAATCGATACTTCTTTTTGATGGGGATCTTATTCAATTCTCTATAGTCTATGCACATTCTTCCAGAGGCATCCCTATGTACTTTGATTATGGGTGACCTACATGATGAAGTACTTGAGCAAATGACCCTTGCTCCAACAGCTCTTGAAGTTGCTTTTTAAAAATGATTGCCTATAAAAGCCAGGATTTGCTAGAGGAGACTTGGGTAGCAAGTGAATCTCATCCTTCACCTCCTTTTTTGAGTAGCAAGCAGGCTTGGAACACATCTTGGAAAACACACAATAACTTATCTAAATCTTTCAAGACTTTGTTAGCACAATTAATCTTTAAAAAAATCCTATCATATTACTTATCCTTCAAAAAATGAAAACAAATGTTCTTACTTTCTTGAATGAGTCTTTTGCCTGGTTAGCTCTCACCAAGGTGAGCTTCGGCTTGCTTTAATGTTACATGACAAAATAGCTCACCCCATCTTTAACCTACCTCTATTTGTTTGCATTCCTCCTGAAGATAGCACCCCTGAGATGCAAGCAAGGACTTCCAAACACATCATTAAATGTATCAAGTGGAATCACAAATGCTCTCATCTTATCACCGTAATATGAATTAATGCCAAATTTGGTTTCACATTTTTTGGTTATAAAATTTCTACACACTTCTTCACCCAACCCAATGGGCATGGATGTGGACGATCATTAGTTTTTACCAAATTCATTCAAAATTATATTTGATTGCAAGTCAATATAAACAAGTGTACTTAACATTATCATCTTGATTAAGATTTTTATTTCCAAAATTTTGCTTATTTCTTTGCTTTCCTGCTCTGTGCTAGTTGCATTGGTAGTGGAGCAGCTCAATTTCTCATTAATATCCTAATTGTCCACTACCTTTACCTTATTTCATTCCTTTGAGGATGTCATCGAATTTATGAAGTCCTTTTTGGTTCAGTTTTAGTTTGCAATATGGGATGCAAATTCTTACGTTTTTCAGTAGTATGCCTATCCTTCCCACAATGACTGCAACAATTCTTTGGGTCAATGCAAGCATGCAACACAGCGATGTTTTTCTTACCTTTCCACGTACCCTTTTCACAAGCTTTGAATGGCTGATTTTTCTTTTTCTGTGGCTGGTTTGATAACTGATTTTGTTGGAGGATTCCTTCTCACCTTTGCTTCTTTCCTTCTTGAATATGCTATGCCTACACACACACTTCATCAAGGTATTTTTTGTCTTGTTCGAGATGACCTCTCTCCATATGTGAAAGGGTATTGCCTATGTTTTTGGTCAAGTTGTCATCATATTCTAAGCCTAAGCCTATCAACCTAGCTTGCAATGAAACTTTGTAGCATAATCTTGCACGCTTTCACCATAACTCTATCTAAAATATTGCAACTTAATCTTTTCACTGTGGTGTTCAATTAGATTACCATGGAAAATACATTTACTCTTGGTGTTTTTTCTTCAAATTTGCTTGAAATGCATCTCATATCATCAGCAGTACCATGGCAAATACACTGACCTATCAAGAGCAGACCTCTAGTGTAAAGGTTCGGTTTTGAGAATAAATACTGAGAAGTTGTCATTTGGAGTTTTTCAAAGTTTGTTTATATCCATCAAAAGAGATTGTCATAGAAGTTTGATGTTGCAAAACTTGCAGAAATGATGAAGAATAAATGTTAGGGTTTGATATGGAATCAACAGAATAAGGGTTTTCAAATTCAAGGTATTGAGGTAAATTGTAAAAGTTTTAGTGATTTGTCGAAGGAACTGTCATGATTGGAATAGAGAACCTCACTAGAATTGTCTCAAGTTGGTCATCACCATTTTCAAGGAAATGGGCATATTCTGGAAGGCTGTTTTTATATAACCTTGTAGAAGGTCTATTTAAAATTTGTAGTTGTCCTCATTAAGAGTCTAACTGAAAACTGCCCAAGTTCAGATTTAGTATCAGTGGATAAAATATTGTAACAAAGCTTGCATTTATGGAAGCAATTTGTTCTTAGGTTAGAACTTTATTCATTGTTTATCTAGAATCCATTATTGATTCAATAGAATATAGAAATGCCTGTTTTGCTTCTCAACTTGCTATTGAAGTGTCATGTCTTATGTGTTATTGTGCTTTTATGGGTTTAGTATCACTTAACAATTACTGAAAACTTTGTATTATAGTAGTTATTAAGTTGGTAGTGGTAGCTTTGAATGCAATTATGATGTTTGGCTTGCAATGTCCTTTGTATGTGTTGATGAGGTAAATTAAAGTGTTTTTGTTCTTAATAACAAGGTTTGTGTTATAGGTTGTAGTAAAGTGGGTCTAATAACTTTGTGTGTCATTCTCCTCTTTTAATTTATCGAACCTTGTGTACTATTTAAGCTTATTCAATCCTTATGTGTACTTGTACTACTCAATCTTTGCATTTAGTTTGAATCTTTGCATTTAATTGAATCGCATAAGTGCGGTAGTAGTTGTAGGGTTTTTTTTAATTAAAAAAGCATAAAGCCTTCTTACATTGAGTTTAGGTGCATATAAGACTTGTGTCCTAGGTGAATTCAAAAGACACACCTTTTGTTTCGTTTGCTATGTACGAACCATCTTAGAAAACACTATACAAATTGTAAATACTAAGTGCATATCGTTCATATTAGAGGTTAATTTGAGTTTACACAAAGCTTTCCCTTTTAATTCAAAGAGTGGTTCTACTACACATTTGATCCATTATGTGTTGCATTGAAAGGTGTGGATTAAAACGCTAGTAACCTTATTTTTTTCCAATATCAAAACTTAATCTCTTAAACGAAATTATCTCCTTACAAGTGTGAGTAGCTTCTATGTACTCAATTTTCATAGTCAAAAGAGCAACCATAACTTGCCTATTGCTCATCCAACTAACTACACCACCTAAGATGTTAAAACATGTAACCACTAGTGATCTCTTGTTGTCAATATCACCAACCCAATTTTGAATTAGCAAAGCTTTGCATATTTAGATTTGTGCCCAACTTAGGTTCTCCTTGGTAGCAAATAGAATACTTAAAAATGCTATGAAGATATCTAAATACCCTTTCTACATCAATCCAACAATCTTTTCTTGGATTGGACATACATTTTCCCGAGATTCCCACTAATTAGGCAATATCTAGTCTTTTGCAAACCATTGAATATATTGAGCTTCAAACAATAATAACATATGGAATGCTACACATGTCCCATAGGAATAGGAACACACATTGGCTTGAGGATAGTCTTGCAATTTGAAATGATGCAAAATAGAGTTAGCATACTTTTTTTTGACTTAACTAAAGTATTTCATTAGCTCTCTCTCCTAATCTCCATTCCTAGAATGAACTTAGCAGCCCCTAGATATTTGAAGTCAAGTTGTGATGAGAGTTGAGACTTAAAACACTTTGATTGTATCCTTATTGTTACCAATAAATGTGTCAATATATAAAATGATGATCAATTTGTCTAATATAAACACATAATTAGATTTTTCTCTAGAACAAATACCAACTTCAAAATGTACATATCAAACTTGGCATGCCACATCTAGGGTGACTAATTCAAGTAGTAGAGGAAATTCTTCAAACAACAATCCAAATTTCCCTCGCTTTCTTTCACATTTTGTCTACGTTGTGACATAGATTTCCTCCTCCAAATCTCCATGCAAAAATGTTGTCCTGGCATCCATTTGTTCAATCTCTAGGCCATGTGAAACAATAATAGATAACAACAATCTAATGGATCTAAAATTTGCAACAAGAAAGAAAAACCTACCAAAATCCATTCCCTCCACTTAGGAATAACCATTAGCCACCAATCATGCCTTGTATTTTTTAATTTTACCATCATAACTATACTTCTTGAAAATTATTGTGTCCTATAGATTTCCTTCCTCTAGAAAATTGAATTGAGTCCTAAGTCTTGTTATTCTCCAAGGCTACCACCTCCTGATCCATGTATTTCTTGCAATACTTGCTCTCCTTTGACACAATTTGTCTCCTTTACAATTCTAGGTTCATCACTAGAAAATAATGTAAAAATGCAATGAAAATCAATTGGACTATACTTATAAGGTTCTTCTTCCTCCTTTGAATCCTCCTTTAGATACCTCCCTCTAAAGGTTCCTTGTGACTTCTTGTTCATCCTCGTGTTCAATTTATTGAGTCACTGGTACTAATTGCACACTCATTTTCTCATCTCTTGGTTTCTCAATAAGAGAAGACTTAATCTATGTAAATATCACATTACAAATGTATACCATCTTCTTTATCTTAGGATTCCAAATCTTGTATCCTTTCGCACTATTATCATAACTGATGAAGATATATTTTTCAACTTTGAAATCTAACTTACACCTCTTCTTCTTTGGAATGTGCACACACATCACAACCAAAAACTTTGAAATGTTGAAGAGAGAGTGTCTTGCTTGCCCAAAATTCCTTGAGTTTATTCAATAAGAGTTGATGTAGGAGATTTCTTGATTATATAACAAGTAGTATTCATTGCTTTTGGCCAAAAAACTTGCTCTAATGTAGTACCATTGAGCATACTCTCGACCCTTTCTATCAATGTCCTATTCATTCTTCCTAAACTCTAGCACCATTTAGTATACTCTCAACCCTTTCTATCAATGTCATATACGTTCTTTTTGTAACTCAATTCTACTAAAGGGTCTGTGAAGTTGTCTTTTTCCTACCAATTCCATTGTCCTTACAATACTTCTCAAAATCTGCAAAACATAATTCTCCTCCATCATTTGTTTTTAACACCTTAATCTTCCTCTCCTTTTGATTTTCTACAAAAGTTTTGAACTCATTCAATTCCTTAAAGACTGGCTTTTTTACTAAGAAACGATACTCATGTTTTTCTATAAAGACCCTTTATGAAAAAACATAGTACACGGATTTTCCTAATGAAGGTACATTTACAAGTCTATAAACATCACTATGGACCAAATACAAAATTCCATTTGAACAAGTAGGGACTGAGAATAAATTTAAACAATTTTGCTTCCCATATATACAATGTTCATAGAAGTTAAAATTTAAAGAACAATCAAATAGTTCTCAACCATTCTCTTGGACCCTAAGGCCCTAAGACCATTTTCATCGAGGTGACACATTCTTTCATGCGACAAGTTAGAAAGTATCATAGCAATGACAACTTGAAATATTTTCTTGAAGAAATTTTGAAAATTTACAAGTTAAGCAATTTGAGCCATCATGTCATGATGACAATTGCTTGAAATTTTTCCTTGATGCAGTTTTAACAATTCTCAAGTCCAAAAATTTAAGGAATTGTTTGGGTGAAACCTTGAGATTTTCCTTTTCCAACACTTGGGATCACCCATGCAATACCTTGAAACTTCCTCTAACCAACACCTTAAGGTATCACCTAGGCAATAGCGTGGAGCCTATCTAGACCATGAGACATCACTTGAACAACACCTTGGGGTTTAGAAATCCCAATAGAAGTATAAGGTATTAACTAAGGCACTTTATTGAAATTTACTTTGCCCAACACCTTGAGGTGTCACTTGGATGATAGCTTGGGGCCTCTACACTTGAGCAAGACCTTGGGGTCTGTTACACCCCATTGTGTTATTACTTATTTACTATTACTTGATGAGTTAAAATGCTTTAATATATGATTATGTTTTGTATATTTTGATGGAAAATGTGATGAATGAATGTGCTATGCAATATGACTTTAAATGATTTGAAGCGAAAATATTTGATGCATATGAATGTAATGTTATCGGCTAACTACTGTTGTGCTATACTAAGTTGGATGCAGGAAAAGAATCGAACCTCCAGAAGAGAGGGGGAGTATCACTCAGGAGAAGAGCTTGGTTTGGTAACCCTTAATATGTCTGTTTGAGCTATCACACACTCACATCCTAGTTTGGTTAAGTTGAGTCAAGTTGGTTCAAGAATTGGTAAGTAAACCTTCGGTCATAGTTTGGGGATGATTTGTTATGGTTTTGGTCTTTGATTTCATGATTGTTTCTTAGTTTGGATTATGTGACTATTCTTTGTATTAAGTATGAGTTCTTCTTCATGTATTTTATATTTGTGTATTAATCGATGAGTATATACATAGTGTATATATGTATGTGATTTTGACAACTCATACATGTGAGTATATATGTATGTGTGTATACATAGGTAGAAGTACTTACACATGCTCATGTGCAAATATAGCATATGCATGAGAATGTCAATTGGACATATATACAACATATATATACATTTTGTATATATATACCAATTGATAAATATATAAATATATGTGTTTATTATGATAATAAAATGATGATATATGTGTATAATATATATACTAATATATATGTATATGAGTACGTTAATGTATAATTAATATATATAATATTGATATATATTTGAAATGTTATAAAGTAAACTTTAGTGCATATGTAATGCGGACCATATTAATAGCAAATGGTTGTATAAAGCCAGGTAACATTTAAATCATATGTTGCACATATCTAAGAATGTTTAAATGCAAGTTAAAGCGCATAAATGGTGCATAGTATATAATGTATTGTTTATAAAGTGAAAAGTAATGAGCAGAGTTCATGGAGCGCATAATCTATGCTAGGCAAAGTGAAACGATGCATTTAAATGTTGATGTATATATTAAAACCAGCGCACAATTTAAAAAGGAACGTATTATGTAAAGAGTGGTGCCATATATATGAAGTTTGTATCGAATAGAAGTCTTTGAATTCTGCACAACCTTGATAAAGCATAAGACTTAGTCAATAGCCACGAGCTGGCTCAAGCTTGGAGGAAGTCAACTTAGTCTGCAATATTAAATTTATAGGTAAACATTTTTGTCCTTTGACTCAGTAAATTAGTAGTTGTTGGCAGTTAAAAGAAGGCAACTCAACCATATTAGAGAGCCTGGAAATTCTTGGATTGTTTATGTGTTTGCATATTAATTGTTTGAGCAGCCACATTTCACTTCCAATAACTTAGTCAACTCATTTAGAGGTTAAGTTAGTTTTTGTTGTTAAGTGGTGGTGATTGGAAGAGAAAAGGTGGCGGATTATAGAGCTAGTTTGTAGCAATAAGTTTTTTCAGATTTTAGTATAAGTAGAGGCAACTTCTTAGCCTTTTGGTCATTCATTCATTATCATTATTTTGAAGGTCATTGTTGTAGTTTTATGTGCAAATAGGTTGTTGAGTGCATTAGTGAGAAAAGAGAGATTGCTTTGTATGTTTGTAGTTTGTTGAGAGTTTTGAGAAAGGCTAGGATTAGAGATAGGTTGATCATAGAAGGAGTAACAAGCGTGTCTAAAAGAGTTAAGCTTTGGAGACAATATCGTTGTTGGAAGCTATAATTCCAGCATGTTGATTTTACTTCTCTATTCTTTTATGTTGAAATTGTATTTGTTTATGAATACAAGTGTTTGAGGAAAAGATGAATTATATGTTGTGATTGCTTGAACTTTGATTATTTATTATTTGGTGAGCTTGCATAATCTTTGGTGAATTCTTATTTTGGTGAAACCATGATGGTTGATATTTTCATTTATATTTATTCTTTATATTGGAAATTGTATGGTTGTATTTTCTATACGAGATAATCATAGCATATTAGTATAATACCTAGGTTGTCATAGAATGTATGTATGCTTGCATAAATTATGAAATATGAGAAATGATATTTTCTCAAAGTACTATGTTGAAAATGTTAGTTTTCAATATTATATATGTATGGTTAGTTTGGTTGATCCTAGGGTTAGGATAATCTATGGATGAGAGTATCTTAGTGGTCACCTAGTTAGGTCATCACCTTTTGGATTGAAACTATATAAATCGTATGAATGGTCATATACCAAATCAAGGTAAGGGGTGGGTGAACATACAACTACGCTCAAAGTACTGAGTGATTGTATTTGTATACTGGATCTTTGGCCAAAGTAGTGTAAGTAGCCATTGATTACACTTGTCGGTTCATTGTGAGCTAGGTTTGCATAATTAAGCTAGGAATGCCATGTATGTAGGTTGTATCCAATGTATAGTAGTTTTAGTTATGTAGGGCACAACACTATGCTCAAGAAGGCTAGTATTGTGAGGTTACTAGACCAATCTCTTAGTCAAAGGGTAGGGCCATCTTACTAGTTAGGCAAATGTGCGAGGGACCGCAGTAAGTCCATGGTCGGCGAAAAAGCGCTTGAGTGATACTCTCCCTCATACAGTTGGTAGACAAAATTTGAGGATGTATGCCAACAAGGACTTCTAGACCATTTGTATCTCTATTTCATTAAAAGCTCTTGGAAGCTATGTATGTATTCATGTATCTTTATCTTTATAGAATTGTAAATGAAAAAATGCTATCTTTGTATGGGATTATGTAATATGAAATCGTTACTTGGGATTATGTAATGTTTTCTTGTAAATGCAATGGAAGTTTGAAATGGGATTATTGTGAATGTGCATCTTGTTATTGATTTAGAAAAGAAAATTTGTATTTCTTTACTAATCACACGCGGGTCAGAACATAGGTAAAAATCAAAGGGTAAAACATTAGGCATGTATCCTAAGAGAAGTATAAGGTATTGCTCAAGTGACACTGTGTTGAATTGATTTTGTACTCCTTTCAAAATCCATAACTTCTTCATATGGACTTGAAACAAGGTGTCATTTTTTTAAAATTACAAGATTTTTGAGAGAAATCCAAATGTGTAATGTTTTTTATTGCTAAGGTGTCACCATGGCAATACCTTCTTTTTCTTCAAAAGGTTAGTTTAAAGAGATTGGTTGTCTCTTCTTCTCCATTGAGGTATTTCTCATGTGATAACTTGTCTAGTCTTTTACTAAGATATCATGATGGAAATAGCTTCTCATCACCTTATACTCAAATTGAGGTATTGTCTTGGTGACTCCTTGAGACCTTTTTGTCCTGTCACCTTGTAGTCTAGTATCTTGAGGTATTACTTAGGTGGAACCTTTCCCATTTATCTCATTATTGTAACTTTAAAAGGTCATAACTTTCCATTTGAGACTTGAAAAGAAACTTTTTTTTTTAATTTTCTATAATGTTTTGAGTAAAATCCAAATATGAAATGTCTTTGACTCCCAAATCTATTTCTTAAGTTATACCTTATCTTCCATCATAATATGAACCATTTCCTTCCAAGGTACCACTATCATGGGCCTCTTGCTTGGTAATCACATGTATTTCGACCTTATGATGGCCCATAAAAGAAATGACATGTCTCCATGTCTAGGGTGTCACTTTGGTGATATATTATAACCTTCTCTTAACACAAACAAGAGGCATTGTCATGGCCTTGGCTTGTGGAAGCATCACACTCACCACACTTGGCACTACCTACTCTTGCTCACCAGGTTCAAACAAATTTCCTAGTCAAACTACCTTTACAAGAGCCAAAATTCCTCTCACCATTTTGCAACCCTCCTTGTTTCAAGACTATCAGCACTTCCACATTATTCAATTTTCTAGTTGAAATTAGCTTCCTTGCCAAACTTCAATTTGCAACACTCCAAATGGAGTTTTCACTCTTCCATCTAAAAACACAAACCTAACCTTTCCTTGGCCAATAATTTTGTGAGACCTACTTTCTTCCAATGAGAATTCACCTCCATTATATTTCTCATACACATTAAACCACTCCCTGTGGGGATTCATATGAAAAGAAGCTTGACAATCAATAATCCATGCATCACATGTGTGAGTTGTAGAAGATACCTGGAACACATCTATAGATTCCTCATTAGAGATTTTTGAATTTGAGTCACCATTAAATCCCTTTTTCACCTTCTTCTTTTTCAATTATATTGGATATGATTAGTCTTCATTGCAATTCCAACACAACCTTGAATTTACTTAGAGATTTAGATCCTTCTATAGACCTGGATCTTCTTTTATCTCTTTTTATTTTTCTTTGGACCTATCTCTAATGACGAAAGTGTTAGGAAAAATGTGTCTCAACCTTGCAATTGTAAAAGGTTTCTATTTATAGTAAGTTTACATTTGAGCATGGATGGATCCAAAAAATTCCTCAAAGCTACATAATGGCCAAATAAACATGTTGCTAAAGTTTCTACCCAAGATCATGCTTGGCTTTCAAGATATTAAAGTTTTTATTTAAAAGTTTCAAAGTCGATTTTGAGGCACTTAGAAGTTGGTTTTGGGCTTGAAAGTGGTTCTAACCAACAAAGTGATTTATAGCTTGATAGAGCATTTCACGAGCTTTCCAACAATTCAAATGGTTTACTAATCAAATTCTTGGATTAAAAGTTGTGGTTGGAAGTTGGGTCTCCCAAATAGTGAAATATAAAAAAATGTTACACATAAACAAGCTATAAGAGGGAGTTACACATGTCACTATGTGTTTTGACACATCATAGGGCATCTTTGATTGGAGATAAGATGGGCACCACTTTTTTGGTGGTTTTAACTCATACTTTGTAAATATCATTTAAGAGTTTCATGTATTGTATCTCCTATATATTAGGTGCTTGAGATGGAGGTTGAGTGTGAGAGTCTTATAGATGTTGAGCTGCCTCTGGATCTTTGGTTGGTGATACTCTTAAAAGAGCTTGCTCTACAAGTATATTGTAATTGTGTATCATGATTTATGAATAATATATTGGGTAGCTTTTGAAGTATAGGGTTTTTATTCCAAAAGGGTTTTCCCCACATAAATCACTATGTTGTGGAATGAATGATATTTATGTTTATTTTTGTTCAATTTTTGTAACTCTTGTAAAGATATGAAAAGGTTTTGCATAACCCTCCTCTCAAGATTAGTGTAGGAATTGATTTTGCTACCTTAGCTTCCTTACACAAAGAATCCTTGATGGATTCTAAGTTTTTTCTCCTCATTTTCTTTGATAATAGAGTAATAACCGTCTCATCAAGTTTTAACTTTGAAGTGGCTAAATTGATCACCATAACTAGGTTATCCCATGAATTTGGGAAACAAACACAATACGATAATGTATTGATCATCTTCATCCATTATCATGTCTACTAAAGCAAGTTGATTAATAGCTATATTGAAGGCGTTCAAATGTTTAGTTATAGAATAACCATCTCCAATTCTTATCGGACACAACTACTCTACTTATGGAGAAAAGGTTTGTTAACCAAAGACTTTGTTTGGTACAATGTCCCCAACTTCATCCAATTTTTTTTTATGGTATCTTCACTTGGAACATATAGTAGAATTGAATTTTCTAGACAAAATTGATTCAAATTCCTATCATTTGTGTTAACTTTTTCCCAATCCTTTGTAGACATACCATATAATTTTTTCCTAGAAATTATAACTTGATGATCTTTTTTTACTAGTAGATATTCCACTTTAAGCTTCTAGAGATCAAAATTTTGTCAATTAAATTTATCTATTTTCATCCTTTCAAATGTGTTTTCCATTTAATCTAAACATGTAGATTTTCTACATGATTCCCACTAAAAATAAAAAATTATTACCCAAAGATCATGTCCCCTCTCACATTTTGAGCTTAACCAAGCGTTAATACCAAATGTAAGGAAGTCTAGGCATTTAATATTCAAAACCAAATATCAAATGCAAAAACTCGTGATTGGAATAAACTTCATATTCAATGGAAACATATGAAACTAGAATCCAAATGATAACAAATCTTGATGAAAACTAATAATGAACTAAAAATAGAAAATAGCATAGACATAACTCAAAATTATCTTGGGAAATTCTTTTGGGTAAAAAAATAGAGAATTCAAATCTATGCCTCCCTATATTAGCTTAATAAAGAGATTACAAACATAATGAGGTTTCTACATGCACCTCTAATGCTCTACACCCAAATTTTGAAGGAGTTCCAATGGCAATCTAACAATATCTCCTTACACGAAATTTTATTTTCACATTACCCAATTTCAACACTCAATATACAAAATAAGGAGCTTAAACATGGATTATTCACTTGTTAAGACCAAAGGTGGGGGTTCAAGTAATGATTCTTCAACTCCCAAGAACTATTTCAACTTATATGTAACTCCTTTTTCTTCATGGAATCTCTGAGATGTCTATGTATAAATCCCTTCAGCATGCTTTTACATAGTAAATTAATGTCATACCCAACATTCCAAGTGGTGCATCGAGTCATCCAAGGAATCTCATGGATTCCTCCAAAAGTGGTGTCTCATTTAATGAGGAGGCAAAAATACAACACAATAAATATTAAAATATTGCATGGTTTTCAAGGTATAAACCCACCTAACCAAATATGCTAACAATATCTCCAAAATCTTTGAAAATTCCCTCACTCACGGTGACATGAAGGGTTATTAATTACTTCTTATATGACAAGTGGAAGGACATTAACTATTTATTAAATAGAGATATTGTAGCTTGCAAACTAGATGGTATTATTGTCATGTAAAACTTTAGTTAATGTTATTAATATTAGTTATATATTTGCATATGCACTTGATAATTTTGTGTGTCATTTAATCTAAATGATGGTTGGACAAGAGGCTATGACAAAATATTTCATTTCCCAGAGAAATATTAGGTCTAGAATAGAAAGGTGGTGTGCATAATTTGAATAAGCTATACCAATAGATTCTAATCTAAAAACAAGTCTATAAAAGATGGATTGAATTAAACCTAGCAATATTAGAAAAATGATGCAAAAACCATAAAGAACTTACATATCAGGTCATCCAAAATTCTCCTAGCATGTATACTACAAAAAAATGTGTTGAATGGTTTATATCAATAAAGGTGTCACACAAAAACCTTTAATTTTGAACTCTTACAAAATTATTTCTTCTTGTTTGTGTCTTTGTTTGTTGAAGAACATGAAGTTGGAAACCAAGTTGTATGTAAGATGTTCATAGGGTTTGTCTCCACTTATTTGGGATATGCTAATACTCAATTCTTGTTTAATCCTTTCAGATGTGGTAAAGCATAACTTTCCTTAAATTTAAGTGATCTTAATTACTTAAGCTAAACATTATTGATTTATTTAAGCGTAAAATTTTAATTTTTTATCCTTGATGGTATTTTTGTTGGCATATGTTTTATCCACTGCTATCATATAATGCTGCCATCCAAGTGAATGGTTACTCCTACCTAGATTTGTATCAAAAACATTTAAAAAATAACATTAATTCTTGTTCACAACTCAAATTAGTAGAAGATGAGTTGCACAAATGAATTGAATCTATATTATTTAAATATTTTAAAAATTGATCTTGTGTGTCTTAGAATGTCTCATATTGTATGATCCCTAACATATTTTGTATTGTGCCCTTAAATTTCTTAAATAAAGATAGGTTGAATATTCAATATTAAATCCTCCAACTCAAACTACCCATAATTCTTCACAGTAGTGGAGGATCTTTGAAGCCAAAACCCCTCAATTTTATTTTTGAAGAAAAATTGTGAGGGAAATTATAGATATTTGTGTAAGGTGTTTGGGGGAATTTATCCCAAAAATGTTGTTGAAAAGAGCTTGTTGAGCCAGTATTATCATTGTGAAATTATTTCTTATGATTTTGTTTTGTGCCCTCAACAAGATTTTTGAAGCATTTTGTTCCTTGGTCATCATTTTCACTACGATTTCTAAAGGTTGATAACTAAGGCAAAAGCTAGTAATTTTCCTAGAATTTGTAGGAACTTTTCATTTGGACGTCACTTAGCATTATGCTTGATAATACCCCTATGCTAAATTATCTTTGTTTTTACCCTCTTGGAATATAAAATAGAGGTAACTTTCCAACCAAATTGATTGAAAGAAGGTAGATGTTAAATCATTTAACCTAGG
Source organism: Sequoiadendron giganteum (assembly GCA_007115665.2). Taxonomy (NCBI): domain Eukaryota; kingdom Viridiplantae; phylum Streptophyta; class Pinopsida; order Cupressales; family Cupressaceae; genus Sequoiadendron; species Sequoiadendron giganteum. The sequence goes on from CM021102.1 coordinate 574,453,746, forward strand.
TACTACAACTTTAGAATCAAATAAGGGAAATGGTAAATATTACTACATAACTTAAGAATCAAATTCAAGTGCAAAAGACAAGAATTGAAAACTCATGCAACTTCAAGATGTGGCATTGGATAAAAAAAAGAAAATAGAAAATGTCATCCAACATGTAATCTAAACATATTGCCTCAAAATAGAAACATAACACCTCAAAATCTATAATGTTTAGGTTAAGGAGGGTGGGAAAATAGAAACATGAAACATCGCATGGATGTGCGAGAGGTCAAGTGGCAAGGCAAGTTAGTAAGGAACATAACCAATCTTCTCTAGGATATCAAATGGCTCAAAAAAACATGGTACAAAATTATAACCTTTCCCAAAATGAATTGGGATATTACATGTTTGCACTCTCAAGAATACACCTTCACAAATGGAGAAATGTAAATCCTATATCTTGGCATCAACATACTTATTTTGTCTATTATGGTCAACCTATAACTGCTCTCTTATCTAACAACCTATCACTCCATATCTTGAAGCGTATCAAGACTAATGGAAACATGATCCTTAATCTTGTCCCAAATCAATAGAGCTTGACAAGGATGGCTATACAAATTTTGGAATGATGTCATGATAATGGAACTATGGTAGGAATTCTTATAGGAAAACTCTACAAGGTACAAATAGTCTTCTCGTCTAGACTATTCATCCATGTCATACATGTAAAGCATATCCAAATACACCTTATTCACCCTCTCAATATAACCATCTATCTCTTTATGATAGGTTAATCTATAGTTGAGTTGAGTGCCTAATGCATGCTATAGAGAAGTCCACAAAGAATATGTGAACATGATATAACAATCTAAGATGATTATGTGAGTTACTCCATACAATAAAATGAAATCCTCCATAAAACATGTGCCACTAATGCAACAATTTAGTATGACCTCGTGGATAAAAAGTGAAAATCCTTGGTTAGCTTGTCCACCATCACCAAGATGGCATCATGACAAGAAGTGGGCAAAGGTAAACCAACAACAAGTCCATCAAGATAATTTCTCACTTCCACTCAAGAATATTATGTGGCTATAAAATTCCTATGATATTTTGATGCTATTCCTTCACCCTCTAGCACTCAAGGCATCTACTAACAAAATTAGCAATATCGCCTCTCATCCCTACCTATTGAAATAATTGTCTAAGATCAACATGCATCTTCTTCACACTACGATGTGTGGCATAAGGGGTATCATGTGCCACAAACATCATGATAGTGTGAAGACCACATGACTCAAGGATGTAGATATGACCAAGATGTAACTACAATTTATCAAAATAAAGAGAAACCAAAACAATTTCCCACAAGGGTTCACTATGACTCAATCTATACTCAAATTTATTGATACCATAAATCTTCTACAATTTTCTCAAGGATGTAGCCTCAAAGGTCCATACTCAAGGCCAAAATTAATACTACATGTCACCACCTACTCAACTCATATGTCATAACATTTTCCTTACCTTTGATGTAATGAACGCCAAATTATACTCACACAAAATTGCATCCATTGACATTAACATGGATTTAATTTTGGTTGTGTGAAAATATATTGAAGGCTATAACGACTAATATGCAACTTGAACCAATGGCCCAAAATAAAATGTCTATAGTGTACCATAAAATGGACAACAATTGAAAATGTAATATTATGGTCTTTGAGCTTCTGTGAATCAAGTAATCACTCAATTTTTTTGCATAAGGACAACCCCTAATCCATCCAACAAAGTATATGTGCAAACCATGAAATATTTTATAGAATAAAACACTAAAAGGATTAGTGCACTAGTTAGCCATTTCTTAAGGATTTGGAACACTCTCTTCCACTAGTTTGAACACACAAAATTCTTCCTTTTCTTTTAAAAATAAGTAATGGAATGTGCCACTCTTGAGAAGGCCATAACAAGTCAACAATACTAACCCACTAATCCCAAAAAATATGAACCTCAAAAACATTTGTGGATGTAGGTCAAGCACATTGAACATTTAAATTATCCATCAAGATTCCCTCTCCAAATATAACTTGTCATAATTACTTCACCTTAGACTAGAAAAACTCACATTTGTCAATTTACCATAAAGTTGGTTCTCACATAAACACTATAAAACTTGGTGCAAGTGGATCTCATGCTCAACCATCCTCACATAAATCAAAATATTGTTAAGGAACGAAAGGACAGATTGATCTCGGTAGGTGCATAACACCTTATTCATGGGGCTCAACCAAATGGGACTATGGTGAACGCATAATGCCCATAACAATTCTAAAAGGATGTATGATGAATATTGGCTTCTTGAATATGAAGATGATGGTACCCAGACTGTAGATCATCCTTGGAGAACACCTTGTCTCTCCTCATCTGGTCAAAAAAACCATTTATTAATTGTAAAGGATAACAATGACCCATTGACATCTTATTCAAATTTAAATAATTGATACACAAATGAAGAGACTAGTCCTTCATGAACATGAATGGTATACCCCAAGGGTAAACACTGGGATGAATGTGTCCCTTATCTAACAAATCTTCCAACAACAATTTGAGCTCACTAAGCTCTTGAGTAGTTGTCATGTATGGCGCACGTGATATGGTCTTAGCTCTTGAAATGAGGTCAATGTGAAATTCCACATCTAGCTCTAATGACATAGCAGGGATGGAACTATTAAACACATTAGAAAACTCCCTCAAGAGTGGATGATCATAAAGTAAACCTCATATAATTTGTCCTCATGCAAATTTCACTTGTCATGATAGTGGTCATCTAGCACCCCTTTTGCATATTCTATTTCAGTTGTGTGGTTGAGATTATAAGAAAAGAGATGGGTTTCTAAATCCCTAGTATCATCACTACATAATTTCCATGATCATCAATATAATCAATTTCCTTTCAATGAAAATCAACTCACATGGTGAACATCGGGTCAATCCATAGCAAGGAAAATCTCATAAGATCCCAATAGTACGGCACAAGTTTATAGCGGTGGTGAAGGTATCAAGACCTAAAACACAACCACACAAAAGAATCTACTACCAACTTCACCTATTGTTAATCCAACTTTCCAAGTATTTTCTTGTCTTAATACCACTAGCCTACATCCCTCAACCAATAATGGTGAAATAGAGTAAGAAGCTCCAAAATCAAACAAGATAAAAACATGCACATCACCAAGCATTCATAGTGTATGAAGTGTTGTACCTTGATGGTCAACCTAGAGGTTATCCACCACAACACTCTATGAGATCTACCAACATCCCCAATCATCCATACTGGCCATATAGCATCTTGATCACCAACTGCCATTGATTTCTATGAGCAATTCCTAGCCATGTGGCCCTCTTGACCACAAGAGACATATTACCCTAACACCTAATTTGATGAGCACATGATTACAATGAGAGGGTGGGGGCGGTGAATCAATATAATACAATCTTTTACTTTTTCAAACTAAAAACCACAATAATATCAATTGCACAATGTCACTCACATAAGATCTAACAATTATGCAACACAAGAACACTCGATTTACATGGAAACCCTTACGGGAGAAAACCATGGAAAATATTGCTTTTTATATAAATCTCTTTTACAATATTTGTAGGCACCAACCTATAGGAGACACCAATCCCCTCTTATACAATTTGTGAGAACCAACCCACTAGAGACACCAATCCCCACTTGTAGAATTTGTAGGCACAAACCCACTAGAGACACCAATCTCTTTGATATGAGGCACCAACCTCTCCAATATGAGACACCAACCTCTTCAATAGAATCTTGTCTTCTTGAGAATAAATCTTCCTTGCAAATACTTTTAATGGCCTCCTTTTATATTCTCCTCAAAATATCCACACACAAATCTATATATATTTTCTTTCTTAAATATTCATACACAAATCTGAATATATTCTTCTTCTTAAATCTTCTTGTTCTTGAATGATATATCTTTGTGTCTCACACACTTCCCTTCACATATTTTTTTGTATGATATTAAATTTATTTCACACTTCTCACACATTTCTTATTCCCTTTTATATCTTCACATTTCTATGAAGAGATGCATTCGTTCAAAGATAATGACCCTTAAATAGTCATGACTCCTCTAAAACAATAATTGTTTCCTTTTTACACATATCTAATAACCCTCCAAACACTTCTCTCTTGACTAATAGATCTTCCTTTATATTCCACACATGTCTCTCTCTTACTTTCTATAAACTCCACATCTTTACTTCTCAATGAACAGTTGCATCTCTTTGAAAAGAGATCTCTTTAAAAGGATGTGTCTTTTTGTTAAGACTAATCGTTGCCTTTTACTACTTTTTATTTCTCCTTAATTTCTTCCTTTGAATGATCTATTTTTTTCTTATTCTTCAATGGTCATAGCTCTTCAACATGTCCCTTAACTATTCCTAACTAGATCTTCAATTAATAGTATTCATTAACTTCATTCTTCTATATTCCTCTTACTTCATGCTACATATTCTAATTACATACACTTCTTTGAATGATAAAACATTCCTCCCTTTTTTATTCCACTCACTCTTGCATGATAAAACTTTCCCACACATAACATCTCATAGAATGACTTCTATTATATATCTTGTCTCATCATGAGACACAACCCTTCACCGTACCCTTGTGACTTTGGTTAAAACTAATATTTATTTAATTAATTAATTTCTTTATCATTTAAGGAGCACTTCATAATATGTCTTTTATGCATTCCCTTATTCCTTTATTGAATTCAATTTACTTCATCATTGATGTATGATTCATTTCATTATTGATACATATTTTGTTGCTCCACTCACACACTTCATCTTTTATCCACTCTTCCCAATCCGATTTTATTTGGCCTTCAAACATCAATTAGTGGCCTTTGGCCTATCCATCATACAATTTCTTCTATTTACAAAGTGTTCTTTTCACCTTTGACATCAATAATATTCTAACAATCTCACATACTCTTTTGACATAAATGACAATCAATTCCAACATAATGTTGTGTGCACAAAGGTCTGATAAACTACTAAAATAATTTGAAGTTAGAACTAGATTGGCCACCCCTTGACTTATGCTAGAAATCACACTCTTTGAAACACTTTTGCATATTCTATTTCAGTTGTATGGTTGAAATTGTAAGGAAATAGATCGGTTTCTAAATCCTTGGTATCACTACATAATTTCCATGATCATCAATACAATCAATCGCCTTTCAATAAAAATAAGTACTCACATAGTGAACATCAAGGCAATCCATACTAAGGACAATCTCATAAGATGCCATTAGTACAACTCATAAATCTAAAGTGGTGGTGAAGGTATCAAAACTTAAAACACAACCACACACAAAAGAATCTACTATCAACTTCACACTTATTGTTAATCCAACTTGCCAAGTATTTTCTTTTCTTAATACTACTAGCCTACATCCCTCAACCAACAACGGTGAAATAGAGTCAAAAACTCCAAAATCAAACAAGACAAAAGCATGCACACTACCAAGTAGTACTAGTGTAGTAAGTGGTGTACCTTGATGGTCAACCTAGAGGTTATCCACCACAACAAACACTATGAGATATATCGACATCCCTAATCTTCCACTTTGACCATCTAGCATCTTGATCACCAACTACCATTGATCTCTACAAGCAATTCCTAGCCATGTGACCCTCTTGACCACAAGAGAAGTATGATCCTAACACCTAATGTTGTGTGCACAAAGGTCTGATAAACTACTAAAATATTTTGAAGATAGAACTATGTTGGCTACCCATTGACTTATGCTAGAAATCACTCTTTGAAACACTTGCATATTCTATTTTAGTTGTGTGGTTGGGATTATAAGGAAAGAGATGGGTTTCTAAACCCTTGGTATCACTACATAATTTCCATGATCATCAGTACAATCAATCGCCTTTCAATGAGAATTAATACTCACACGGTGAACGTCAAGGTTATCCATGCCAAGGACGATCTCATAAGATCCCAATAGTAGGACAAACAAATCTATAGTGGTGGTGCAGGTATCAAGACCTAAAACACAACCACGCACAAAAGAATCTACTACCAACTTCACACTTATTGTTAATCCAACTTTCCAAGTATTTTCTTGTCTCAATACCACTAGCCTGCATCCCTCAACAAACAATGGTGAAATAGAGTTAGAAGCTCCAAAATCAAACAAGACAAAAACATGCACACCACCAAGCATTCCTAGTGTATTAAGTGTTGTACCTTGATGGTCAACCTAGAGGTTATCTACCACAACAAACACTCTATGAGATCTACCAACATCCCCAATCATCCACTTTGACCATATAGCATCTTGATCACCAACTACCATTTATCTCTACAAGCAATTCCTAGCCATGTGGCCCTCTTGACCACTAGAGAAATATGACCCTAACACCTAATGTTGTGTGCACAAAGGTCTAATAAAGTACTAAAAGATTTTGAAGTTAGAACTGGGTTGTCCACCCCTTGACTTATGCTAGAAATCACACTCTTTGAAACACTTTGTCTGCCTCTTTGTATGACTAGGACCTCCATTAGGTTGACCATGCTACTAACCCTATTGAGACCTATGTGTTTGGGGAATCTATTGTTGTTGCTAAGGAGTTCTAAGTGGTGTTAAGAAAGTCCTAAAAATCCCCTTGAGTTGGGGTTGAGATCTTCAAACTCTAGGTCCCAGTTGATAAGGTACCATTCATTATGAATTGAACTAACTCCTATGACCTCTATTCTTGTCTACAAACTTGTCCTTTTCTATGATAATTTCAAGGTCTTAGGTGTCATCAAATATATACTCACAATGTTAGAATTCAAATCCCTCAAACTATTCACAAGCAACTTCTCATCCTTTATAAAATATGCACACTATTTTAGTTCAAAGAAACAATTCTTGTACTAAGCTACTATCATTCTCAAGTACTAAAGTTCATCAAACTCATCTACATGGTGTTTCTTAAAGTGTTCAAAAAGATAACAAGCATATAATCTCTCTTAAAAGGTCTCCCATGTGATAGTATAGATGTTCATATTATTATTTTTCTCCTCTTAGTCCCACTGTGTAGAATCATAACCACAAATTTGCATAATAGCCAACCAAGCATTAATGTTCTCTCATAATGTTGTATGATGAATTGTCATTCTAGAGCTAGTAGCCAAGCCTCTTTTTCCAATCCTTTAGTGGATTTGTCAAAATATGGTGGACGAAGATGAAGGAGATTTTGTATATGACATATAGTTGTAGCATTACCCTCACCCACTTGCTTGACCTCAAAGTGAAGCCTCTCTTAATTGAGTTTTTCTTCCACCTGAGAACAATATGGGCTCCTATAAATCTCCCTATGTTTGAACTAGCTCTCATCCATCCCCCTGAGATGGAGGATAATTAACTTCTCATTCTCCATCCACTATCTTTTACATGCCAACACTTTCCTTGGGTTGAGCATGCCTTACTATGATTGTATCCTCACTTTAGATCTCTAGAGACTCTTTGGAAAAACCTCCTTGACAATTGTAGTAGCACCTCGTAAGCATCTTCCTTCACAAGAAAGTCTCATGGATTAACACAAACACATTAATTTATATTATTCACAATAATGCATGAAGAAAACAAGCAAACACAACCTAGATCTCCCAATGTTGCAACATGTGCTTTGATACCAAATGCAATGCCTTAGGCTTACACTCAAGATATTAACATATGAACATTTTTTTTGCAATACAAATGCAACACTAAACATTCCACCAAGCACTCCCATGTGCATAATGTGTCACAACACAATGTAATGACACGCCTAGAATGCGCACCAATGCACTAAGCATGGTGATGTAAGTAGAAGACTTACTCGAGGAGGGTCATGTCACTATATCAAGATCAATCAACAAAGTTCAATAGATATTTAAGGTTCCCATACCCCTTTGCAACCCTTACCATTTGTATACGAACCCACGAATCTTGTAAGACTAACCTTCAAAGTTTTGAGGTCCAAATGTAACTTGGCCATATGTAAAATGTTGATTAAAGCCTAGCCTCTACATTCCTCGACTAAAAACTTCAAGGTTTGGAAGCAACCTAGCATCGTGCAAATTACCATAATATAAAACTTGAACTTTGGAGTCTAATTGCAACTTTACAACATGCAAAATTGAACTCTAACACTAAACTATATCAAGCATTTCAAACTTCGGAGTCTAATTGCATATTTACAACTTTCAAAATATGACTCTAACTTCAAACTCCCCAAACCCTAAATTTTAGACTTTGGAATGCAATTGCACATTTGCAACCTATAAAATACAATCCCAACTCTAAAATCCCCTATGCACTTTGGAATTCGAAGTCCAATTACATATGTAAAATTGCAATATGCAAGTGACTTCAAACTTTGATAGACTTACATTTTAGACTTCAAAGTCTAATTACATTTGCACAACTAAAATAAGTGCAACTTTGAACGCAAATAAACTTCTATTTTAGACTTCAAAGTATTATTGTATTTACACAACTACAAATGCAAGTGTAACTCTAATCTCCAATGGACTTTCATTTCAAATATTTTAGTCATTCTTAATTGCAAAATGTGAGTACAACTTCAAACTCCAACAATCAAACCAAGACAGTAAGACAGGGTTTTATTGATTTGTATGTTGTGCAAAAATGGCATGGGCTAATCACTCAATCATATACTCTCTTCATTGGCAAAACAAGAATTCCCACAAGCCTCAAACACTAAATAGACCTAATGTTGAATTTCCCAAAACCCACATGAACCTACGCATGTTAAGAAAATGGTTATGTTCAAAGGGGACCAACTACTCAAAATTATAAGCATTTCAACATCCAATTACAACATACATTCATAAATTTAGTAAATATTTCACAACTTCAAACAAATTACATATTTGTTTCTACAAGAATTGTAAATCATTATTTCTAATCATGTTTTTTCAATATAACCAAAATGAGAATTTCATTGCATGTGCCATACACATTCAACTCCAAGGTTGAACAATGCTAAAAAAGAATAATAAAAATCACACCACAAATGTGGGTGGGTTACAATCCATTACATAAATATCCTTAATCATAATTACAAGTTTACATAGGCCTCCAATTTATTGAATTATACATTTTTAATAAGAGTGCAAAAGATAAATTACCACATCTACAAGGTCATGAAATATTTGCATGCTCTCCAAGATGCCCCAAGGAATCTATGGCTCCAATGGTGGTTCAACAACACCCAACCATGTGGAATCCTTAGGCCCACCCCTCTAAACTACTAGGCAATAGATCATGTATTCATTCAATAGGGACATCACACACAAGTATGCCCAATAACTACACACAAGTATGCCACATAACTATCTTGACAAATAGAACATCCCAACACATCATACAAAGAATACCCACACATGAAATTGGGAACAACACCTTAAATCAAGCATATATAAATTGGTTCAAAATGACTCATTGCATTGTTGGGAAAAAGAAGGTGTCTCAACCTTTGATTTTTCCGTAGATTGGATTTTTCTAAATATTAAATGTTGCTGATTTTCTCACAGTCTTTGTGAGTTACAACTTGTAGTTTCTATTTGGATGAGGAGTCAAGTTGAAAAGTTGATTTTTACAGGTGGAGTTGTGCATAAAAAAATTTTCTATTTATGTGTTGAGTTTACATGGAATGTGAGTTTTTGAAGAGCAATTATTTTGGCAATTGCAGATTTTGCAAATTGGCATGTGGTGACAATTTGAAACTTATTTGTTGTGCGTCTGTAGTATTTTTGGTGCTTTCCATGTTGCACGTTCAACCTTTGGTAGTTGTTTTAAAAATGTTTATTTTATGCATTGTAAACTCTTATATATTGAGCACTTGTGTATTTTGGAGAAGTATGAAATTGTGTTGAAATACCGTTATGCTGCTGGATTTACTCCAGAATTGTAACACTGATAAACTCCTATAGAAGCTTGCGCTGCAAGTGTATTGTAACCGTTGTTTACAGATAATACATTGTTCATACTTTTGGAGTGGGCTTTTTTTTCCCAAAAGGGTTTTCCCCACGTATATTTGGTGTTATGTGTTTTTATTGTATCTTTGTTCTTGTTTATCTTTACCTATAACATCCATCTTTTTTATTGTAATTGTTTAAAGATTTGAAACTGTCAAAATTTGCACATTCTCTCCTTTGATAGATTAGTGTTGGAAGTTTTTTCACGTACCTAACTTCCTTTCATGCATACACATTTTAATGCACAAAATGGGAGTATCATTGGTACACCAATGTAGAGTTATCATGTGGAATCCTCAACCATTTGGAAAAAATTGAGAAGTATGATCCATACAATGGGGTCCTCAACAACAAGATAATCAATCTCTAGGATTGACCCATGTCCTTCACGATCATATATTGTACCCATATGGGCATATGACAAATGAACTCATTAGATTAATATTTTTTCATGTGTGGAATGAGTAACCTCATTCTTTTTAATTATTTATCTATTATTGCCTCTCTCACCTTGACATCAATTGAACTGTTTGGTTAATTATTTTGAATTAATTTTAAAAACTCATAGAATAAATAGGTTGATTTAAGGGTTTTCTTGAACCCTAACGTTATTAAGTTATAGATTTAAATAAGTTCATATTTAACTGTTGAAACATGGTAAGTATGAGACAATGGATTACCATTTCTAGAAAATGTATTTAGCACTCATAAGCAACAGACCTAATCCATAGAATTGATTCTTCTTTCTAGTGTAACCTCGTCTCATTTTTTATGTATCTATCAAAGACTTCTCTATGGATTGAGACTTCTTTTGGGATTGTAGTCATATATTGTTTGAATGATGTTGATTGTAGATGTCCACGATATGTTTATCATATTTGTGATTTGGAAGCATGACACCTAGTTTTGGTTTGTATGCACTTATCATGAAAAAGTGAGTGATCTAATTAATTAGAAATGAATTTGGACGAGTGTAATGAACAACAACGAAATATTTATAATAGCTATGTGAACTGAATGGAATACTCCCAAAAAAAAAATTCTAACAAAGAAATGCCCCAAAATCACCTAGCGGAGCTTATTTCCACAAGAAGCATGCCCCTCATCACGAGTGTAGTTTCAAATGGCCCAAGGATCAACCTATTAAGAAGAGGATACGGTATAAAAGTGAAGTTTATTTGCATTGACTCTCTTTGTAGAAGTAGATAAGTGAGGTTCATTTCCATGACTGTTCTGCTCACCACATCGAAAATAGCAAGTTAGGTTTTAATGAATGGAATAAAGAAATTTTTCCTCTACCAAAATTGATTAGAAAGCATAAATGATGAAGGGAAGCAAGGGTTATTAAATATTGGACTCTTTAAACAATGATCTTAAAACAATATAAAGGCATGCCATCTAAGAAAAGAGAGCAAAGAGAACAAATGCAGGTAAAACCAAGCCCAACATTATTGCTGCCTATTTATATAAAAGTTCAAAATACGTAAGAGACAATGGGAATGCAATGCAAAGGGAAAAGAAGAGGCATATTTCATCCTCACCTTATCATGGTGTGCAATGCCTCGCTCTTACTAACCCTTGGATCATAAATGGAACTTGGGAAGACATGGAAAAGAGAAAAATAAAATAAAGCTACTTGTCTATTGTTAATGACTAACATAATCCTTCAGAAGGTTATTAGGTACTACAATAATAATATGGGAGAAATAGCTAGTATTATACTGCACCCTACCAGTGACACGTCTGGGAATCAAAGCTGCCAAAGTTATGATTCAAATTCAAGAACAATTACCCAAACTAATTAACAATGCCATACCAAGTGCAAACAAATAACAAAGTAGAGTGATGTCAGGAAGAGTCAAAACATGGTTACATTGATTCTAATTTGGAGAAAGGATTATGTAAAGGAAGAGCATAACATGTACTACTCAATTCCTGAAGAATTCACGTGCATAATTTGGGACAAAATGTGTTCAAAATGAGGTCTATGTTGTAGCTACTAAAATATTATTATTGATTTGCTCAACATTTTAATTAGTCTCAATCAATTGTCGTTGCTAAGACTAGATTTATTGCTATGCAGCTATGAATTGTAGTTGGCATGTAGCTACTTCTTGTTACGGAGCTTGAAGCTTTACCAGTTATTTTGATTTCCTGTCAAACTCATTCAACAAAAATATTTGCTTGGAAGTAAATTGCCTATTAGAATAACAAGCAAACATAATCAAATTCAAAGCCTAATAATATAGGCATAGAATTATACACAAAAGTAACAGCTTTCAAAACTTCTATAACTTATTCTCTAAAAGACTCAAACAATATTATATCTGCTTTATTGTAGATACAACAAAAATAAGCTGCATACAAGCAAGATTTACACTCAACTTTTCCATTAAGCGTTTATCTTCTCCATCAGAAATACAGACAATGACTTCAAAATTGGAACACTTTAGCAGCAAGCTTATTTGACCCATGGATTACATATAATTACTAACCCAGCAGATAGGTTAATAAAAGCACCAATTCAGCATATTTTCTTGATAGCTACATTAACAAAATATATTTTCCAGCCGTTTTAATTGCATGTTAACTTCTGCACTTGCAAAAAAATCTGTCCCCTCCTTTGCAAACTGTGAGATTATTCTGTACACAACATGGAAGCAATTAGACAGGTAAGGATCATAAAGCTGATGCTTTTCTGCTTTACTGTTTAGTTCCTGATACTTATGCTGGTCCTTGAAGTACTGAATCAATTTTAAAAGGTATAGATAACCCATCTGGCCATACTGACTAGAGGTAAAAATCAAGGAAGTCAAAAAGAATGTAAGGCTTTTACATTGGACTAATGCAAACATATTTGGTAACCCCCTATTTAGCTTACATATAAGAAGAACTCACCTGCTCCGAATGGGAAGAGTATAAACTGTGTAGCCTTCCATCACTACTGGATTGCAATTTTTAATGCAATATTGTACTTCGCACCACCCAGCATTAAACATTATCAAATGCTAATACCCGCCTAGACCAGAGAAGTGCTTCTTCATTGCTCGATCTTTTCTGTGATGATTGTCATTGTTCTTTCTAACATATGCAACCTTGTCACCTTGAACCGCACCCCTTCCATAACCACCCCTTCCCCTTTGGCCACCTCCTGGAGTTGCTTTGTTGCCAGTTATATTATCATCATTTTCAGTGCCAGCTGAAGATTCTATTTGTTTCAAAGGCACATTCCCTCCAGGTCCCAAGCCATGAATTGTTTCCTCCTGTACTTTTCTTAGGGCTTCTGCCTCTTCTGCATTAGATACAGCAACTGCTCCTGCCACTTTGTAGCTATAATTTTTTCCATCTTTCACATAGAATTGCGGTTTCTGCTGTGCTTTATATTTTCCTTTACTATAAGGACCATGACCCATTTTTGGAGCAGAAGTTGCAGAGTCTTGTACATCGGAATGAGATACCTCAGAAGTAAGCTTTTTGTTATAAGTATTAACTGAGTTCTCTCTCTTTGAGCTGTCATCCAATGAATCCTTAAGCTTTCTTGATGACCCAGCCTCATCTATGGTAGAATCTGTTCTCCATCTTTGAGCTCTCTGTGAAGAAAGCCTATAATCCAAGCTTTCTATTTCCTCAATTCCTGAATCTACAACTCCTGTACCCAACTCATCGAAAGAGTCATCATATTCATCCTCATATTGTGTTGCGAGTATAGCAGAGCGAAAGGAATCTTTTATGTCCTTCTGATCAAGAACACTGGCAGCATTTACATCATCATTTGAGCGGCGAACATACCGTCCAGCTGCTCTAAATTTTGTATCAGTTGATAATGAAGACTTCATTATTTCAATTGAAGATGAAGAAGCAGCAACTGTGTTCTTTGAGTTTGAACCATCGAATTTGGATTTCTCTTGAGCCAAGTATGCAGATTCATCCAACTTTTCTTTTCCTCTGTCATTTCTGTTTGAGGATTCTTTAATAGTAGGTTTCAACTGAAGAGTGGTATCCAAAGATAACAAATCTGGATGAAGTGTCCTCTCTAAAATGTGCTGAATAACTTCTTCAGGATTATCATTATAAACATCCAAACAAGCTGCTAAGAACCCATCACCATAATCAGGAAAAATATCCTTAATTTCACTGATTTTTGACTCAAGAATCACAGTCTCTTCCATAAGGTTAACCTCATCCTTCAATGATAAGCTAGAAATGTCTGGAGCTCTCTCATCTATCTTATACTTGATCAACTTTTGGGGCTCAGAGTGACCTGCTAACTGGGATATATAACCGTATTGTGCCTCATCCAAGTGCATCGATCCTGGGACAAGAATATAAATATTTTAGTTTTATCGACTTAAATCTGTTGATAAGAATTCAAAACCAAATGACGTACTATATTTTTCCTGCAATATTACATAGCTGAATTACAAATTTATTATTAAAAAGAGATTTCTTGCCTAAGTCCAATCACACAATAGCCATAAAAGGGAACCTATTGAATACTGCATTGAACTCTACAACTGCTAGCCTGAAATTAAGGGAACCATAAGTTCTAATACACAGAAAACTTATGAACAGCATGTAACATAAACAAGAAGAATTATCAATTTTCAAAGTACATTAAAGAGCATGGGCTATAAATTTTGAATGGATAGAAAATTTTGAGGTAAAGACCCAATGAAGCTACATTTGTTTGCATATTCATCAGTTTACAGGGTGTGTCTCTTGTGACTCTCGTCAAATAAAAGCGTGATAGAAAAGAAATCTGAACATATTTATTGAAATCATTGGAACGATAGCAACAGGGAATTGAAAGAACTCACCATTCTGACAAAGTTCATTGATCTTGCTCATAAGTTTGTGTCTTCTGTCAAGATTCCAGAGAAATGCTCCACTGGTAGTAAGCCCATCAACACTACTAGATCTTGCCACCATTTCAGTAATTATTTGAACTGTAATTTCACCCCTGAGTCCTGGATCCTCAACTTGTGCTGGAAATATCATTGAACTTGAATAATGAGAGTTCTCCTCACTAAAGGTTTGAGTGAGATAACAAGTATATAGTAGCTGCCAAGCAAACTTTACTATCCTTGCACGCAATATCTTCAAACACTGTTGTAGACCGAGCTCTACATTGTCAGAAACATCTTTAATGGTATTTTCTGTTGTCAAATTCAGGCATTTCTCTATTACAGGTAGCAGTGTGTCATGCATATATGCAAGCATAGGAAGCAATTCCTGGTTACCTTCCCTGAGCCCATGTATATATATTTCAAAAAATCATTATATATATCATATACTTTGTTAGATCTAATCATATGCACAATAATAAATATAATAATGATGAGCAGAGAAAAAAAGGTAATAATAAAATGAAAGTTATGATACTTGGAAACTCCTGTAGAGATGAAAAATGGTGCAGCAGGAGCATAAGCTTCCACAAAGGCATCCAGAGTAACAACCGCATCATTTATGAAGTCCAATACCTGCAATCAAAGAATTTAAAACTAATTCACAAAAACTCACGAGTTGATTTGACTTTCACTTTCTGATGAATGTGCTAGAGCTTGCCTCCCAGAGATCTTCATGAAGTTGTCTAACTGACGAAGTCCCATTTTCTCTAGAGGAAGGCAAGGCCTGTATATCACATAACAAAAGATATCAGATCTTCTATAACACACAAACTGACATCTTCTGAGATATATCATGGACAGACAAACATAACAAACTTTGATCCATAGCCACAAACATGGAGAAAAAACTGGTCATTAAACAAATTAAAAAAACAAAATAACAAAATAACAAATGAAAGAAGAAATTCAACAAGTTCATAGTGCTCATCAGAGATGGTTAACTAGTGATTTCAACAATATTTTGGAAACAATTATGTATGTTTTTGACAAATAAAATCATAAAAACAAAAGAAACCACAACTAAAGTAGTAGCTTTATCTCCGTTATAAAGAATAGTCATCTATCAATTGTAAACTTAAAATAGCTTTGCTTGGTACTGTTGTCACTATAAGATTTGACTATGAGATAGCCACCCAAGATCAAGGACCTTCAATGAAAGCAAAAAGAGACCCAAAATGGGAGAATAATTCTATTCTATCAAAGGATGAAAATGTACAAATGAAAATACAAAAGTACATGAATGGATATATAAAGGATACACCACCAAGAGATGTGATTGTAAAACCAATGTAAGATAAAGGAGATGTACTCATGTGGGTGTAGTACAACTCTACCAAACAAGGAAAGTACTAGTAACATTGTGTAAATGCAACCTACTTAACTAGATACCTACCTAAGCAAGCTTATCCTATCTCAGTTGTGAATAAGCAATAAGTAATTAACTAAATACAAAAAAAAAATATGCAGCACCACCCCCCTCATAAGCATATAGCTTAGATGCATAGGAAAGATGGATGGGTTCCAACAAATGTATGGCCATTTAAGGAACCCATGTACAAAATGCTGCCCCTCAAAAGATGAGATGGAGAAAATCTATAGAACAAAACTCCCCCAACCCTCTACCCCGCCAAAGAGAGGAAAAAGAAGAAAAGAGACCATGCAGCCTCCCCAAAGTAGGCTTGTATGCCAATGGTAGATGATCCATGGTCACTATACAACATTTATCTCCTTAGGAACAAACAAACATAGAGGAGTGTGCAGAATATCTTCCCATTTTGAAAAAAAATGTGAGGGAAGAAAGATCAGAATGTATGATGCCTTTGGAAAGTGCACAAATGCTATGTTCCACCAAGTTTCTGGTACGGGGGGACAGCGGAACGGCGGGACGAATTTCGGGGACGGCATTATTTTTTTAGGGGATTTTTGGGAACGGGGGGACGGCTATATATATATAGGGAAATTTCAGATATTCATATGAGTAATGATAATCATAACAATGAATATTCATAAAGCTGCAAATGTAATCACCAATCATATTGACATATGCATCATAAAGTCGAACAAATTGATACTACAGCTACCTAATTGCTTCCATGGACCATAATTCATGTCAAACAGTCAATGTGCATATGATATAAAATAATAAAATGCCCAAAGGCTACAAGTTTACACTACAAATGTCAAAATGACAAAGTCACAAGTTCCAAAACATAGTAATAGAAAGTATTATGGCTGCCTCTACTCGGCATCTGCCAACATTGCTTCAAAATCAGACTCCTTCTAAATGTTGGTTTTTCTTCTCCAACAGCTCTCCTTCAAACCCTCCTCTTTCTCTTCTCACTTTGCTCTTAGCTGCATTTTTTTTTGGCAAGTTAAAATGAGGTCAAATGAAGGTAAAAGAAGTTTTAAGTTGCCATATTAGGGTTGGGAGGGTGTGGGGTCCAAAAACAAAAGCATTAAAAAAACAAATTTTAAATTTGACTTTTTTATTGTGTTAAATTGCTGTTGGGAAAGCCGTCCCCGAGATGGTCGAGAACGCCCAACTGTCCCTTGGACGACTGACTATCCCGTAGCCATTTCCGAAACATTTCCTCAATTTGGGGACATCCCCGAAAAAAGGAAACTTTTTGGGGACAGTTGTTAGCCGTCCCCTAGGCGTCCCCCGTCCCCGAGACGTCCTCGGTACTGGTACACTGGGCAAAAGACTAGGGGACGCGTCCCCGTGTCAATGCCAAGAAGTGCCACAACCAAATTAAGATTCCTAGGCCTAACCAAAGAATATGACAATCCAAAAATAGTGGAAATGAATGTAGAACAAGATCCAAAGATTATGTGACAATAGTTGTTATAGAACTATAATTAAAGAGGATATTGATGCAGGTCAAGATTTAGAGGCCTTGGCAGGCTACTGAATCAGGCAACAAAATAAAACTTCAACAACAAAACACTAGTAAACTTTTATTACATGCAAATGGAATGTTACAATAGGAGTGTCTTAACATGCATTCATACATGCCTTGGCTTCAAAGCCTTACAATGTATATGCACTAAAAACAAAAGGTTTCTCTCACTCTCATGTTGTAGCCCTAAGCTATTACAGTTCTCAGAAACAATTTTTCACTTAAGAAAAAATTCACAGCAAAAGTTCATCTAGAATGAATGATCCTACAAACAATGAATGAATCCCAATTTAAGGCCAAGCATGCAAAATGTGGCAGCCTCCCCATTTTTTGGAGTGATGGGACACATGTTTGCTTCTCATTGGCCTAGGGGATACGCATGCAAGCCGTTGTAACCACTTTTGGGCCTTTGGCACATTTTGTCATCTTCTTCAAGCAGGTGCGAAAATCCAAAGGGGTTTCACCCTTCATCGTGCGGAGGAATTTTTTCAGTGCGTTGTGAGAAAACGCAAATCATTTGAACATGTACAAATGTCTAGAGAAGTTCCGCAAAAACGGATTCTGCTAGAAATCGGGAACCATTGGGATGTGGGGATCGACGGGTCATCAAGATGTGGAGAAGTAAGGCTGATGTGGACTTGCGGTAAAACGGAAGGCATCGAGATAGGTTCAGATGCAAGAAGTTCCACCTAGGGGAACCTTGCGAGAGAAAGAGTATCAACGGAAAGCGGAGAAAGTATGGGCATCAAGATGCGGGAAAATGAGTTGCAAGTGAACTTGCAGGAAGATGGAATTAGGAATTCCACAAATAGAAAGGATGGAAGTTTGCGGGCAGCGGAGAAATGAAGTCCAAAAGGACTTAGTGAGAATCCGGTAGATGTTCGGATGAGACTAAAAGTTCCATAGATTGGAGACTTGTGAGAACTTGGGCATTAAGAGGAGTTGCGAGGAAATGAGGGGGATCCAGATAAGATCGAAAGTTTTGAACGGCAAATGCAGGTAGAAAATCCGTAACTCCATAATTTGTCCAATTCTTAACTAGATTTCTCCAAATTTGGGATGTGAGTACCCATTTGGCTCCCCTTCAAAGTGATGTCTTTAGTTTGCCACGAACATATGGGGGTTCTCAAAAATTTGAGTCTTCAACTCCTACAAGCCAAAACAACAAGGAACAACTGTAACAGAAAACAAAGATTAATTTTGGTTGATGAGGATTTTAAGTGAACTCATATGCTCATGCATCATACACGCTGGGTGAAAAGGAAATGTTCCATGAATTGGAAACTCACGAACATTGTGGCAAGTCTAGAATTGGAATTCCATACTTGCCAACTTTGCAACGTTCGGCCAAGAAGCTTCATCCAAAGCTTTGTTCTTCTAGTGGACCAGGTATTCTGTGTAATCCCTTCCTCCGGTTTGCTTAGTCACTCTAGAATCCACTATCATGCAAACTAGAGTGGGTGCCTCCTTGCAAACTTGTCTCTCCTCCATGAAACCTATACAAATCAACAACATTGAATATGGGAGAGATATCTATATCTTCCGAGAGTTCAATCTCATAGGCATTTGGGGAAAATTTTCTTAGCACCTTGCACAAGCCTATTTTCTTCCATTTTAGCTTATTATATGTTCCCTACGGGAACCGCTCCTTTCTCAAATGCACTAAAACCATGTCCCCTACCTAGAACTCTTGTTCTCTCTTATGCAGATCAGCATGTTCCTTGTACTTAATGGCACTTTTCTCCAAATTCTCTTTCACCTCTTCATGTAACTCATGAAAGTATTCAGCAAAATCTTCTACAACTACACTCTTCATGTTTAAATCTGCACTGTCTCTCATCTCATAAACACATCTTGGGTTGTACCCATAAACTATCTACAATGGGCTCTTTCTTGCACTTCTATTCCTGAATTGTTGCATGCAAATTCTGCCTATGCCAAGATAAGATCCCATTGTTGAGGTTTGTCTCCCATCAAACATCTTAACAAGTTTCCCAAACTTTTGTTGACAACCTTTGTTTGCCCATCAGTCTGGGGATTGTAGGCTGAGTTGTATCCTAATTCAATTCCCATCTTCTTCCACACTGTGTGCCAAAAATGGCCAACAAATTTACTGACCATGTAGCCTAACTACTTCTTTGAAGAACAATGTGGCGATGTTGGATGCATCACTAGTCTTCTCGCATGGTATAAAATGAGCCATTTTCGAAAACCTATCCACTACAACAAATATAGAATCATTACCTCACTAAGTTTGAGGTAATCCCAAAACAAAATCCATGGTGATGTGCTCCCATGGCCTCTTTGGTATAAGCAATGGCTGATATAACCCTATATTTTGTCTCATCCCCGTAACATGTTGGCAAACTCTACAACCTTGTACTAGTCCTTTTACATCTGCACTCATGCCAAGCCAAAAATAACCTTCACTCAACTGCACCAATGTCTTATCTACCCCAAAGTGTCCACTTAAGGCTCCACTATGCTTTTATTTTATGAGGTTTTCTCTCATTGAACCCCTAGATATGCATAATTTATGCCCTCTGAACAATAGGCCATCTTGTATATTTTATTCCAGCCATGGTGTCCTGTTCTCTACTATTGGACTCTTGTTAGCTGTCCAAGATTCCTTAAAATTTGGATCATTTGGATACAACTCCATTGCATCAAAGCCAACAACATTGACTCTTAACTCATTTATCAACAAACATCGTCTGCTAAGTGCTTCTACGACCCTATTTGACTTAACACTCCTATGTTTCAAAACAAAATAGTAACTCTGCAAGAACTCTCTACCCATTTCATATGCCATTGGTTTAACTTACCTTGACTATTGATGTATTGCAAGGCATGCTGATCTGTATAAAGCACAAACTCCTTTGGAAACAAGTAATGCATCCAGTTCTTCAAGGCTTGGACAATAGCATAGAATTCATGGTCATATACTAAGTATTTTCTCTTTGCTTCATTGAGCTTCTCGCTGAAGTAGGCAATGGGTCTACCTTCTTGACTTAACACTCCTGCAATTGCACTACCAATAGCATCACAATCTACTTGGAAGACCTTGCCAAAGTCTAGCAATGCCAACACTGGCTGTTCAATCACCTTTTTCTTTAACAGCTGAAAACTCTTCTTTGCTGCAGTTGTCCACTAAAACTCTTTCTTCACATCTTTCATAGTTTCTATAATTGGTGAACATATCCCACTGAAATTTCTGATGAACTTCCTATAGAAGCTTTTTAGACCATGGAAACTTCTAGCCACAAACATGCTTTTAGGTGAAGGCCAATCCACTATTACCTTAAACTTCTTTGGGTCCATACTCAACCCTTCTTCATATACTACAAAACCTAAATACACTAGTTCCTTTTTCATAAAAAAGGCACTTCTTTAATCTGACCAGCAACTTTTCTCCCTTAACTTCTGCAAAACTGCCATAATGTGCAGCAGATGCTCTTCTTTTGTTTTACTAAAAACTAGAATATCATCTAGATAAACAATAACAAATTTGCCAAGGAAAGGCTTCATTACCTCATTCATCAATCTCGCGAAAGTGCTGGGTGCATTTGTCAACCCAAATGGCATCACTAGCCACTCATACAGTCCCTACTTGATTTTGAATGCTATCTTTCATTCATCACCCTCTCTAATTCTGATTTGGTGATACCCACTTTTCAAATCAATTTTGGTGAAGTCATCCATTCGAGGCAACAAAAACCTGTTCTTAAAGGTTATCTTATTTATAGCTTTCGAACCCATGCACATTCTCCATTCCCCATCTTTCTTTGGTGCCAATACAACAAGTACAACACATGGACTGAGGCTTTCTCTGACCAGCCCTTTATCTAACAACTCTTGCACTTGCTTGTTCACTTCTTCATTCTCCATGGGTGTCATTCTATATAGTGCCTTGTTTGGAAGGCAAACACCCAGTATTAAGTCCATGCAATGTCTTATGCTTCTAACTGGTGGTAATCCATCGAGTAAATCGTTCATCAAAATCTCTATGAACTCATCCAGAATTTCTTGGACTTCTTTGGGAACATTTTTTTTCTTCTTTGCCTTTGTAGGCTTAGGAAGAAAGGAAAAACACACCTCCTTGAAATCTTTCAAGAATTGCTTTCCCATCACGAGACAAACCCTATTGGTTTTCTCAACCTCCTCATTCTTATCCTTTACAAGATTCAACTTATATTCATTTCCATCCTTAATCTTAATATAATTATTTTTCCCATCATGTATCCTCCTACCTATCATATTGCCAAGGTCTTCCTCACATAATATAGCATGCATCCATTGGCATTATGTCACTCTCTCATCTTTATAATTTCCTATATTAAAATTAACTAGCGACTCTTCACTTACCAACAGTTGATGTCCCCTCTGCGGCCAAGAAACCTTGTATGGTGTTGGGTGTTTCAACTGCTTCAGCTTCAACTTCAACTTATTCGCCATTTCTTCAAATTGTCTATTGCCACTATCCACAATGATTGTGCAACATTTTCCTCTAGACTTACATCTGATTTTAAACAAATTTCTTCTTTGTTCAGGTTCTTGCATCTTCTCTGGTTTTATTAGAACTCTCCTCAACATCAAGGATTCCCCATTTTTGGGTTCTTCTCCAAACCTTGGGGAGGCTACACTTGCCACATTCTCTTCCTCAACTTGTGCTACGTGAACCCTTGTTTTTTTTCCTCTACTATCGTTTTGTTAGGTTTGAGGACATTCAAATGCCCTATGCTCAAATTATCCACACTTAAAACATGCTCCACTAAATCCTCTTCCTCTTCCACAGTTTCCTCTACCTCTGGAGTAGTCACTCGTTCCTCTACCTCCTCGGGTACTAGTTTGAGAAGTACTTGCTTCTCCTTGCTTATCCTGATAACCACATCCAGGATTTGATTGTCCTCTTCCTCTTGAGGATTTACCTCTTCCTCTAGAATTGTTTTGTCTTCTACAAATCTTTTCCTTTGTCTTCAATGCAAATTGATAGGCTTCTTCTACACTAGTAATTCTTACCATGCTAATCTCATCTTGAATGAAATATGGTAAACCATTTACATACCTAGAGACCTTCTCAACATCATCCTCAATATGACCAGCTCTGATGTTTAGTTTGTAAAACTCCTTTGTGTGGTCTTGTACACTCTTCTCTCTCTATCTAAGGTTCTACAACTTTTTAAACATAGAGTTGATGGTTTGTTGGTAGAAACTTTGCCTTCAACTTATTTACCATCCTTTCCCAAGTCTTAATCTTCTTTTTTCCTCTTCTTTGTCTCTCAACTTGCACGTGATCCCACCACAGAGATGGATGTCCCTTCAAATATGTATCTACGAGCTTCACTCCCCTAAGGTCTTCAATAGATTCTAACTCAAAATATTTATCCACTTCTAAAATCCAATCTATCAACTCCTTTGGACTCGGATTATCACTATAAGTTGGTAAGCCTACATAGGGTTTGCTAACCATTCTAGTCATTGCACTCAAGAACCTATTTTCTTGTTCATCCCCTCCTACTTCCTCCTCACTAACTTCTTCCTCATTATCACTCACATCATCTATAAGTACTCCTTTGTGTTGTGCTCTTTCCATTGCATCCAATTTAGCTGCGATGCCTCTCAGCATTTCCACAAGTGCTACATCCCCAACTCACAAGATGGCTATTTTGCCTCTACCTCTATGTGCCATGTCTTCACAAACCCTTTGCAATTGTGGGTTCTTTTCTTCACTCTTCCTACAACAATCACCTCAAGGCTTCTTACTAAAAACGTCCACAATCACAAGGATTCAACCTCACTCTAATACCACTTAATGCAAGTCAAGATTTAGCGGCCTTGATAGGCTACTAAATTACACAGCAAAAAAAGCATTAACAACAAAACACTAGTAAACATTTTTTACATGCAATTGGAATGTTACAACAGGAGTGTCTTAACATGCATTCATACATGCCCTAGCTTCAAAGCCTTACAACTTATATGCACTGAAAAACAAAAGGTTTCTCTAACCCTCACGTTGGAGCCCTAAGCTATTACAATTCTCGGAAACAATTTTTCACTTAAGGAAAAATTCACAACAAAAGTTCATCTAGAATGAATGATCCTACAAACAATGAATGAATCCCAATTTAAAGCCAAGCATGCAAAAGGTGGAGGCCTCCCCATGTTCTAGAGTGATGGAACACATGTTCACTTCTCATTGACCTAGGAGATACCCATGCAAGTTGTTGTAACCACTTTTGGCACCTTTTGTCATGTTCTTCAGGAAATTGCGAAATAATCCAAAGGGGTTCCGCCCTACATCATGCAGAGGAATCAAGTCCAACAAGCGTTGGGAAAATGCGGGCCATTTGGACATGTCCCAATGTCTAAGGAAGTTCCACAAAAACAGGTTCTATGGGAAATCGAAAACCATAAGGAAGCGAGGATCCGAGGGTCATCAAAATGTAGAGAAGTAAGGCTCATGTGGAGTTGCGAGAAAATATAAGGCATTGAGGTAGGTATGGATGCAAGGAGAAGTTCCACCTAAGGGAACCTTGTGGGAGAAAGTGTATCATCAAAAAGTGAAGAAAGTGTGGCCATCAAGATGCGGGAAAATGAGCTGCAAGTGAAATTGTGGGAAGATGGAATCAGGAATCCTACAAATGACAAGGACAAAAGTTTGCAGGCAGTAGAGAAATGAAGTCCAAAAGGACTTGGCGAGAATTTGGTAGACATCCGAATGAGACTGAAAGTTTTGCGGTTTGGAGACTTGCAGGAACTTAAGCGTTAAGAGGAATTGTGAGGAAATGAGGGGTATCCAAATAAGATCAGAAGTTTCGCAAAGGTAGATGCAAGCAGAAAATCTGCAACTTCATAACTTGTCCAATTCTTAACCAGATTTCTCCAAATTTGGGATGTCAGTAACCCATTTGGCTCCCCTTCAGAGTGATGTCTTCAGTTTGCCATGAACATATGGGGATTCTAAAAATTTGAGACTTCAGATCTTACAATCCAAAACAACAAGGAATACCAACAACAAAAAATAGAGAAATTATTTTTGGTTGACGAGGATTGCAGACGAACCCAGATGCTCCTACATCCACTATGGATGTCCTTAATGGTGTCCTCTAGATCTACAAGAATGGACTCAAAAGAAACTTGATATATCTATCAAGTACTCATCCCATGAAACTTTATCTGGCAAACAATGAATATGATCATGTTGCAAAGAATCGTGAGAAGCCCCATCCAAAGCAACACCATACTCTGAAGAAGTGAAATGTGCCAACCAATTTTTCCTTGAATTATCACAACACAAACCAGCACTACGCCACTTGATTAGCATTAGCTTCAAAAGGCCAATCAAATTGAAAGCACTCAACGCCAAGAATGTGAACACAAGACCCAATGTGGGTGAGGTGTTAACATATGGCGGAGGAAACTAAATTATAACTGGAAGTAAATACAACTGAAAACAGAAAGAGGCGATGAACCAGCCATGAGAGATTTCCACACTACCACTTATCAGTGGGGGGAAAAACAGGGAAAAACATTACAATTCAAAACTAATTCATCCGCCGCGATGGGCATCCACTCAACAGTGGGAATTCTCCACTTAACAGTGAGTGATAAATGGAAATACAAGTAATTTCCTCCACATTGGCGGTAAACCATCCAACAGTTACAATGTGTGCATTAAAATCACAAAGTAAATGCAAAACATGATTGACTAGAATAGTACTACTAATTCTCAGCCTTACAATACATATTGTCTGCATATTACAAGTGTTTATTACAATGATTTCTCAATAGAATCTGTTCCAAACTTACTGCAAAGTTCACACTATATGTCCAATTACAAGCATGAATAAAATTGCTAAAGAAACGTAGCATGAAAGGGAATATCCAGACCTGATTAGCTGAACCAGCAAATTAAATGTTCAGATCAGCAAGAATACTTTCACCAATTTGCTCCTATCTTCATCCAAAATGCTCCATCAACTCCAAATCAAGTGCACATGAAACTAGAAGCACAAACACCCATGAAATATAGCATAACTTGGAAAGTGCTAAGTCTGATATAAATTTCCAGTGAGCCAAAGTACAGACCAGCAAGCATTACAACCACCAATATGCTTACTTCTCTCACAAACTCCCACAAAACTCTCCAAAACTCAGACACAATGCTTCCTAAAGGCAAGGCAACCAAACAACATGAATTAAGCAACGCAAAGCAGCCACAAATGAAAGAGATTGAATCCCAATACAACTATGGAGATGGTATGGCCCTAGGAAGAGGGCAGCCTCTCTTAAAAATTGGAGACTGAAGTATAAAATTTTGAAACTTCACCCAAAGGGTCGCCACAAGCATAGAAAATGTTTAGTCAAATACCCACAACCAAATTAAAATCACTTCAAAAGCTGTAAATGAAAACTCATTTCAGCCATGCTTGAACCAGCAAGTACAAAATTGGAAATTATTACCAAAATTTTCCAACAATGAAACTCAATATGCACTTCTGAATGAAGCACACTCCCAATTGACCATCTAGGGGACCATAGTTTCAGGCCCGAAGAATGGTGTAGAAAAACTAACCTCCCCCTTAGCCAAGTTCTAAAATCAAATCAACAACATTTCAATATAATTTTCAAAAAGATCCAAATGAGAGAGCAAAGGCCTTCTTTTATAGAATTGAAGATGACTGTTGGCTTTCCATCTTCCTCCAAAAAAGACGCCCATTTTACTTTTGCAATAATTTAATTTTTTAAACATTTAATTCACCTTTTTTTCCTCTTCATTTTGGCGTCCAAGTTTCCTTAGGGAAATATTAAACATTTAAATGTTTAATTTGTTTAATTCCTTCATGAAGCATCCTCCCTTAATGGCCCCTTTTTAAAACAACATTAAATCATTAATCTAGGCCATGGAGCCTAAAATGAATTTTAAAACATTAATGACTTAAAATAAACCATTTCACCAAAATGAGCCTCAAAACGTTGAAAGCCAATTATGCTCCAAACTGCACTGCCCAAAATGGAAACTGAGCTGACTGCTAATGCTACTGCCCAAAATGGCACTGCCAAAAATAGAACTTACTAAAAATAGTAAATTCTGAAAAGTTACCCAATGAATCTGCATGTCATATCACTACGAAGCTTTGTGAAAACCCAGAAAGAATCCGCAATCCAAATCTCGAAACTCCAACGTATAGGCTGAAAAAAGCAAGTTATGAAAAAGGTTGTCAAATGGAGATGCTTGTTACACCATTCTGAAGCTCTCCACAAACCCAAAAAACTCCACCAAACATGCATCAGAAGCTCATACATGCAAACCTTCAAAAATGCCTCAGAACCCCAATAAGATAAGAAACCCCAATTTTACCTCTGACAAGCCTACGGGCTTCCGGAAATAGGCTATCAGTCACCAAAGAGCAAATGGCTAAAATGGGGACATTACAGTCCGCCCTTCCCAAAATTGTGTGTCCTCAAGCAATGCCACAACACTCCAAACTGATCCCACCAAAACAAATAGGATCCCAGGGTCCCAAGTCCATCTCTGAAAAGACCCACCATGTTGATGCTGCACCACTCTAATCGTACAAATGAAGCCATTGTACCAGAACTGCACTAACCTTCCTTGCAACCTCAAAGAATTAACAAGCCTGAAGTTCAAACTGAAAAGCATGGAAGGACTGAAATCATAATTATGCAGCATCTCACGCCCAACAAACTCTGAGGAGTTAATATAATCAATGCCAATGACTATCAACATTTTGGACATAAGGAAAAATGATCTAAGTATCTCAACAATATTCTTATCAATGGAACTCCTAAAAGCATCAAACAGAGTCACAACTCATTCAAGGCTTCTTGCAAAGAAGAAAACAACTCTTTGCAAAAGCTCAACAGTCTCATCCTCAAAACTCCTCAAGGATGAACAATGTCTCCTTCGAATAATTCTGATATATTCAAGAAGGCTTCTGAAAACTTTCACCAATCTCCCTACAAGAGTCTCAAAAAGTCAAACCAAATCAAGCATCAGTTTGTTGTCCCAAGCATATGTACAAGTAAATGTACAAAGATAGTCACTGAGATGAACCTGAACACGATCTAGATGCAGATTCAAATCACT
This sequence comes from Sequoiadendron giganteum, assembly GCA_007115665.2. NCBI lineage: Eukaryota > Viridiplantae > Streptophyta > Pinopsida > Cupressales > Cupressaceae > Sequoiadendron > Sequoiadendron giganteum. Next base: position 574,481,736 of record CM021102.1, read on the forward strand.
CCAAATCTTCATTTCTCCCACTTGAGACCAAAAATCATGGCTAACAAGAGATTGGAAAGTCTGAAAATGAATGCACCAGCTGCTGAACAAGACTGAAATGGTCAACTTGAGATCTGATTTAAGGAAAATCAGCATCCAAGAAGATAGACAGCTGTTGCAAAACTGAAAATCAGCATCCAAAATATTACATCTGCTCATATCCACAGCTGAAAACAACCTTTCTGAAGATTTCATCACAGAAAATAATTGTTCTTTGCACAAAATCTCTCTCCGATCCATTTGTTGATGAATAAATGGATCCATCAAGTAGCTAGTAAGGAAGGGAACATCACCATTAATTCTAAAATTTTGATCCTTATCCCTCCAAGGAACCTTCCTACCATAACCCAAAAGATTTTTCAATCCACATTGAGGGTGCCAAACAAAGATACATGACCAAGAATGATCCACCACACCCCTGAAGAAATTCACAGCACATCCCTGAATGCCAATCAACTCCAAATGCACACTCAGAAAATTATTGACTTATTTGGTGAACCACTGAAGTCTATCCAAGAAAGCTTCAAAAACAAGGGAGTTTGAAACAAACATTATCTTCAAATCCATCTCCCAAGATAGGTCAGTGTGAGCATTACTCAATCCAAAGGATAAACTATCAGGCATGTAAACAACATGTTTTACCAAAACATGTTTTACAACGCCTTAGTGTCAAATAAGGGGAAGTCATCGTGAATCAACAGTTCCCAAATGGAGATTGAATCCTCTAAACCTCTTATGCATTCACTTAAAGCAAACATGGAGGATTATCAATCACAAAGTATAACTCGTCCCAACATTCTCTGAGATGTTTGAAATCAACTAGTTGGTCTTCTATCTCCATTACACCCAACAGAGCACTTGCTAACATGCACTTCATTGATTCAAGCCCAAGAGTAAGCTTATCAACCTTTCTTTCACTTCCTTAAAATGCACCAATGATCTTTGTGAATTCGTACGCATAATCCTGATCTTTAATCCAACATATATACTCCGATTTCATAATCACTAAGGAGTCTTTAATAAATTGCAGATTAAAGAGAGTGACTCCATCCCAAACTCCTTGTCTCTCTTCAATCGAACTAAGTGAGCGGTCAAATCTGAATAAGGCATGCACCTCATCCTCAATGGAAAACATGAATTGACCTTTCCACTCACAAAAGTGCAAGGATGGTGAACTGTTGATCGGCTGCATTTCAAAATCAGAACTTTGTTCCTTGTCTTTGCTGCCCCCATTGCTGCTCCAAGACTCTTGTCTTTCACCACCCACCAACTAAAAATGCTCAAGGTCGTGAAGAGAATCAAATCCTACCAATTCTTCGGACCTTTGTTTACTATCAACTTCATGATGTGGTAAATCTGATTTGAATTTGATAACCTCTTTAAAATCTTCATCATCAAGGGCCCTGTGGTCTTCAAGATCCATTTCCCCTTCACTGTCTCCTTGATTATATACTGAAGAAGCCCCCAACTTGATCAATGAGTCATTATTGATCGCAGTCCTGAAGTTTTTAGTAGCAACAAATTCTTCCTTAGTGGCTGCAACCATCTTAAAGGGTTTATTATGGGGCTTATCCATGCAAGCTTCTTTGTTGAAAACATTTTCTCCTCCAATGGCCATCTCATAGCTTGTAGTGAAATCTGAATTTTGTTCTTTATTGGGATCAAAGGGAAATTTATCCCATACAAGTTTCTTAACAAAATTAGGCGCTTTCACACCAGGATCCCAAATGTTGAAAGGCTGATTATTTTGATCAAAAGGAAACTGCCCTTCGTACTCCACTTGGAATGGTGACTCTTTGAATGACACCTCCCCACTCAGCAAAACTGATATCTTCATGAGAATCTTTCTCCAAGAGCTTAGTTTGATGATCAAACAATTCAAATCCATGACCACTGATGTCATCTTCACTAAAATGAAGTAGAGGTTCATCATTGCTAGCTGTTTTGAAGACTCTATCCTTCTTGTCTTCAACAAACCCTTCATGTGTAGGCGAATACATATCAACAGGTATATCCATAGAATCATTGAGAAACAACATTTTATTTCCGTCTTCTACATTATTGACCACCTCATTTATTTGTCTATCTTCTTCAAGTGAGGCTTCAATTTTCCCTCACACTGTTTGAACAAATCTCTGATTATCATACCAACAATAGAAGAATTCTTTCTTTCTTGTTCATGAATGTTAAGCAGGAAAGATAGGACGGATTTTGGAATGTCATCCATCTCATTGATAATCAAAACTAGAATGTCTCTCATTGCTGCAACTACATCCCCCTCTTGTTCACTCCAAATTGAAATGAAGAGGTAATGGATCAAATAATATATTCGATCTTGCATACCCAAATCTATCAGCAACACACTTGTTTTGAGTTCTGAAAAGATCCTCAGTATAGCAACTCTTTTGGAGTACTAATTGCTATCAGTTTCATCAAGATCTTGAAAACTTTCCGCGAACATATGAAGAACTCTCTTCATAGTTTTATCATCATAGGGCACCAAAGGTGCCAAAATTCTCATCACTTCACTGAGGCATGAAGTAACCAGCAAATTTACTTCTTCATTAGGATGCTTCAGCCAATAGGGCCGATTCAAAAAAGTCACTGCAGGAGCTAATGCCAACTGCATTTCCTCCGAAGGTGATTGCTTTACTTGCCTCAAACACTGTTCTAACAAATGAAGAATGTTCTCTTCATTCTCCCTTGACTGAAATTCTTTGTCAAGACTCTTTCCAGCCATATAAAGTGTCTCTGCCAACTTCATCTCTTCTTCATTAGCCATACCTTAATCTGACAAGACAAGGTTTCTCAAACCTCAAAAAAAGTGTCAACTTCAAAAACTTCTGAAGCTAAAACTAAACTCTGTTTTGCTTTCGGATATAGTATCGGTCTTCTCAAACTCTCATCTGATAACCGAAGCGCTAAAACTCACAGGATGGTAGGAAAACAGGCTCTGATACCACTGAAATGTGCCAACCAATTTTTTCCTTGAATTATCACAACACAAACCAGCACTATGCCAATTGATTAGCGTTAGCTTCAAAAGGCCAATCAAATTGAAAGCACTCAATGCCAAGAATGTGCACACAAGCCCTGATGTGGGTGAGGTGCTAACATATGGCAGAGGAAACTGAATTATAACTGGAAGTAAATACAACTGAAAACAAAAAGAGGCGGTGAACCAGCCATGAAAGACTTCCACACTACCACTTATCAGTGGGGGTAAAAACATTACAATTCAAAACTAATTCATCTGTTGCGGCGGGCATCCACTCAACAGTGGGTGATAAATGGAAATACAAGTAATTTCCTCCACACTGGCGGTAACCCATTCAAGGGTTACAATGTGTGCATTAAAATCACAAAGTAAATGCAGAACATGATTGACTAGAATAGTACTACTAATTCTCAACCTTACAATACATATTGTCTGCAAATTACAAGTGTTTATTACAATGATTTCTCAAGAGAATCTATTCCAAACTTACTGCAAAGTTCACACTATATCTCCAATTACAAGCATGAATAGAATTGCTAAAGAAACGTAGCATAAAAGGGAATATCCAGACCTGATTAGCTGAACCAGCAAATTAAATTTTCAAATCAGCAAGAATACTTTCACCAATTTGCTCCTATCTTCATCCAAAATGCTCCAATCAACTCCAAATCGAGTGCACATGAAACTAGAAGCACAAACACCCATGAAATATAGCATAACTTGGAAAGTGCTAAGTCTGATATAAATTTCCAGTGAAGCAAAGTACAGACCAGCAAACATTACAACCACCAATATGCTTACTTCTCTCACAAACTCCCACAAAACTCTCCAAAACTCAAACACAATGCTTCCTAAAGGCAAAAAGACCAAACAACATGAATTAAGCAATGCAAAGCAGCCACAAATGAAAGAGCTTGAATCCCAATACAGCTATGGAAATGGTACGGCCCTAGGAAGAGGGCGACCTCTCTTAAAAATTGGAGACTCAAGTATAAAATCTGAAACTTCACCCAAAGGGTCACCACAAGCATAGAAAATGTTTAGTCAAATACCCACAACCAAATTAAAATCACTTCAAAAGTTGTAAATGAAAACTCGTTTCAGCCATGCTTGAACCAGCAAGTACAAAACTGGAAATTATTACCAAAATCTTCCAACAATGAAGCTCAATATGCACTTCTGAATGAAGCACACTCCCAATTGACCATCTAGGGGACCATAGTTTCAGGCCCAAAGAATGGTGTAGAAAAACTAAGCTCCCCCTTAGCCGGGTTCTGAAATCAAATCAGCAACATTTCGATATAATTTTCAAAAAGATCCAAATGAGAGAGCAAAAGCCTTCTTTTATAGAATTGAAGATGACTGTTGGCTTTCCATCTTCCTCCAAAAAGGACGCCCATTTTACTTTTGCAATAATTTAATTTTTAAAACATTTAATTCACCTTTTTCTCCTCTTCATTTTGGCATCCAAGTTTCCTTAGGGAAATATTAAACATTTAAATGTTTAATTTGTTTAATTCCTTCATGAGGCGTCCTCCCTTAATGGCCCCTTTTTAAAACAACATTAAGTCATTAATCTAGGCCATGGGGCCTAAAATGAATTTTAAAACATTAATGACTTAAAATAAACCATTTCATCAAAATGAGCCTCAAAATGCTAAAAGCCAATTATGCTCCAAACTGCACTGCCCGAAATGGAAACTGAGCTGACTGTTGATGCTACTGCCCAAGATGGCACTGCCAGAAATAGACCTTACTAAAAATAGTAAATTCTAAAAAGTTGCCCAATGAATCTGCATGTCATATCACTGTGAAGCTTTCTGAAAACCTAGAAAGAATCCGCAATCCAAATCTCGGAACTCCAACGTACAGGCTAAAAATAGTAAGTTTCGGAAGAAAAAAAAAGATAGGAAACCCTAATTTTACCTCTGACAAGCCTACGGGCTTCCGGAAATAGGCTATCAGTCACCGAAGAGCGAATGGCTAAAATGGGGACATTACAAGAAGCAAGGCTATACTTTGAAGAAGCAAGAGATAAAGGAGATGGAATGTTAGTGCCTGTCTTTAGAACCTCAATGATGAAAAGATACCAAGGTTCAAGCGACCATATCGTATCTCCTCAAAAAGTGTCCAGACAAAGTGCCGAAGTGTGAACATCAATCGAAGGAACATCAAGTACAAAATGTGAGGTGTACAATCTCGACCGATCATCTGCATCCTCAACTACAACAATATCTCTATCATGCAAATCTCGAATGACCACAAAATCCAATGTGAACTCAACGCTCTTCCCTTTCCCACTAAGGGTGATATGATTGATAGAAAAGAGATTAGTCGATGTCATGTCCCCTTTCTAATTTTAGAAAATTTATATTTTTAGTAAGCCCGGTGTCTTGAAAAAAAGTAGATTCGAATTTGACAATTTAACTGGGAAAAGGTTCATTATTCAAGATTAATAAATTAATGATTTTTGGGGAGAATATTAAATATGTTTGAAATAAATTATTAAATCAAATTTGGATGTGACATCTTGGGGAAGATTGATTTTTGTTTTTTTTTTTGGCATTGGTAGTGGTGCAAGATGAGGTTTTTGCTTTTCCAGCTTTTTCCGGATGCATGATTTTGTGCTTTCAACACTTGGCTTGAGGAGTTACAAGTCTTCACATGCAAACCACTCATTCTAGGCATTGGGATTTGGGGTTGCAAGGTTTGGCATGCTTTATTACTTGTTTTGGCAGTTTGGATTGAGTTTTATGCTTGTTTTCTTTAAAAATGTATCAGCATATTTTTAATTTCTAGTACATTAAAATTTAATATTTTAAAATATTTAATTTAGATTATTAATTATTAATATATTCAATATGTTAAATTGGGGCATATATAGTATTTACAATAGTTAAATTTAAAAAAAATATATATTATTTATATTTCAATGCTTTTAAATTTTTATTAGTCGAATTTCATCACAATTTTTTTTTGGTAAATTTAATTTGAGTTTTGTCTCTAACAAGCACAAACATGAATCTTGTGATAGCTTTTATTTTTGAAAAAAACAAAATTTATATAAGACAAATATAATCAAGATTTTTTTCCACTTGTCGAATGTCATCTGAATTTTATTGTTGTCTAACATGAACCCATACTCGAACCTTGTGACATAGGTTGTATGGATAACAAAGAATTTTTTTTGCTAATGGCCTAGGGCAAAGTGTTCAAATTTTTATGATTTGACAATTGATCTATAGGTTTTTGAGCCTCCTGGACACAATGCCAAGGTCAATTTTGCCCCAAAAATACTCTGAATGATGAGTAATCTACAGATGTCCAACAAAAAACCTTTCCTTCAAAACCTTGTAGATATACCCTTCTATGTCCAATTTGGATGAAAAAAATGGCAAAACTAACTTTCTCAAATACTATAAACTCAATGGTGTGATCAAATTTGCTCCATCAAGCTCCAAATTGCACTTGCAATATAAAGTCACAAAGAGGAACCCCCCTAAAAACTAGTATTTCTATTAAATGTTTTTGATTCTCCAAATCATCATTCGATGCAAGAGAAAAGCATACTCAACTTTTAAAGAAAATACAAGATATGCAACCTAAATCTCTCAAAATACAAACAAAAAGTAATCCCACAAGCTTTGATACCATGTAAGACTCGACTATGGAGATAGCCCCCCTAGATGAGGAGCTTTAATGAAAGCACGAAGAGACCCAAATTGAAAAAATACTTATGTTCTATCAAAGGAGATCAAGGAGACTAAGAACCGACAAATGCCCCATACGATTAGTTATAAATATGAGTATCTCACTTGTAAGATAGATTTTCTCTAGATCTCCTTGTAAGCTCATAGGTCTATGCCTGCAAATAGTTTAGTAAACTTATTGTTACAATGAGTTTTGAGGTACAGATGGATGTTCATACATCTTCCTCAACAGTCATAACCTTTCACAATGCACTTGATTAGTACCAACTTAAGGCTATTCAAGTTACTATAAGAACTAGTATCGTCATGGCATAGCTACAAACTCGCAGCAGTGACTGAAACTCATACATATGTTCCAACTAACTGAGAAAAAATTTGGAACATGTACGCCTTTTAGGACCTACTATTATGTTGACCTCTATTCCATGATACCTGTGGACCTTCCAAGTTACTTGTACTCTCTATTATATTAAAAATAGCAAAAGAGTGCTTGTCCATCCATGTAAAATAATTGACATGCCACAGTGCTTATTCTATGTAAACCCTTTGCACCAAAGTTCTCTCATTGCCTCTACCCTCTACACCCTTTATTTGTCCTGCAAAGCCTTATGGATCCTTAAGGTCTCCTAGAATAACCAAAAACATTCAATTTAAAGGGGTTTGAACTTGCATTCCACCGTCTAGCACAACCAATTCACTTCAATATAACAATTTTAATTTGAAAATGATCAAAATAATATACTTATGAGCAAACTAAAAGCTCTTTAGACAATAAAGCTAGCACTTGCACTGGAAGGAGCTGCAATGGTTGTGCTGATTGCAATGCCCTATAAATTTGAAAGTAGCATTGGGTCAATAGAGATGCCTAACCTTTTGTAAGAGGTCTTAAAAAATTGTTTATTGAATTGCTCATCTCAAATAAAGTCTCAAAAGTAAATAATTATATTTAATAACTGTTGGGTAAGGGTGCTCAATGGAGCATAAATGTCATATATCATTCAACAATTAAATCATTAATAAGTTATTGTTCTACTTTCATGGCCAGAGGTTTGCCTTTTTTTAGGGTGTGTTCACTCATAGGGGTGGTTATTTCCTTGGCTGGGAGGCTCTATAGAGCTAAGCTTTTAATTGTGAATGTAGGTGTTTATCAAGTGCAGCATAGTATTTAATAGAATTTGACATAAATTGACTCTTAATCTCAATTTGCATTCCACAATAAGAGATACACATTCTATGTGGTAGGATAGAGGAATTATAAGTTAAACGTAGATGTTAGAAAGGTCTCATTCAATGTTCTCAAAGAGTACTCAAGCTAAGAATGCAATTAATATAGGAAATTTGAAGTGACACATGGATATTTGACATTGGAAATTTTAATAACAACCAAGAGCCCTATTCTTAAATTGATTCTAAAATCAAAACAAAGTAATATGCTGCATTACATTTTGATACATTTGATGTCCACAGATGTGACAACCTAGTGGTAATAGCCCTATGAAATATACAAAGATGAGCTTAAGCTCAATTCATATGTTGAACATGGCTTCTTTGAGCACAATAGATTCCAGCGCTCAATTTTTTTAATTGCAGTTTCATTATATTCTCATTTCAAAAATCTCATTTTTTCCATTTCCTTATGACATTAAAGAACATAGTTAAAGAAAAGATGCAAACAACCTCCAAGAAGGGTCACTTGAACTTCAAAAATGAAGTGAAGTGACAATGAGTAACTAGTGACAAGGAGAACACAGCATCAGCTAAATAAAAACATTGAATGAAATTATTGCTATTGGGATTTGGGTGGAGCTTAGAGCTATATTTCCCTATGGGATAAGTTGCCATAAATTCGCTAGGTTATTGCTACTGCGATTTGGGTGTAGCTTAGAGCTTGATTGTAGTTGCAGAGAGTCTCTACATGTATATCTCTAGGATTAGGTAGCATAGTGTGTGTAGGTTTTACATATTGGTGACCCCTTTATATTCGTTCAATTAATTTTCTGAAATTTCATTCGCTTTCCATTGTTTTCTTCCTTGTTTTGCTTCTGTTTGTATGCTTTGTGTGCCTATTTGACAATTGTTCATTTGACCCTCAATCAGTGGCTACACCAATCTAGTATCATAGTCTAGTGTTCCAAGTGCTAGAGATGAACTAGCAACAATTCCATTGACGAAGCTTTGTGCAAAGTATTGTCACATTTTAGGTGAACTAGTGAAGATGTCTCATAGGAAAAAGAGGTGCAAGAAACCAACAAACAGCCCATGTTGTAGATATGGTTGATGCATTGGGAGCCATTCATGTCTAGCTCAATTATTGAAACCACACAACAAAAGGTCTTGTGCTCAAATCATTTTTCCCAAGGGTTGTACCAAAAATCCTATTTCTTCATTTGTATGCCCTTTTTGTAGTTTTCTATATTTTTTATATGTATCCCATCCCCTTCCATATTTCTCTAATTTTCTTAATCTTCGCTCTCTATATTCAAACTATTATGGGGTTACATTTGAAAGCTATCTTCATAGTATCTTTGCATGTTATTTGTTTTTATAGTGCTTGGAGAATTTATGTAAGTCATTCCAGCTAAATTTATCCTTATTAGGGGTGAGGGCCCTGGCTCAATTGACTAAAGCTTCCTGTTGTATGCAAGAGGTCACAAAGTCTAATCTCCCCAACCCCACCCCACCCAACACCACCCCCCCCTCCCTGTCTCCATGGTACCAGAGGGCGTGTCACACCAACGTCATCAGTCACATGAAAAAAGTTTAACAAGCGCATTGCAGTTTATAGGGGGGGCTACCCAATTCCTGCAATCTAAAAACAATTATCCTTATTAGGTTTGGTGTGAGTGGAGAGATATAATTTTAACCGTCTTCAATACCATTGTTACAAATCATCCCTATAAATACCTGCAGATAATAACAAAGATATCAAGGGCATGGACTGTAATGTTTCGCTCACATAAGTAAACAATCAAAACACAAAATACGGAACAAGCGAATAGAGTCACCAAACCACATCCCACGAATGAGTTTTGTTTGATGTTCATCACCATTAGCATCACTAGTTTTGGGATATCAACCAGCTTCGTTTCCGTCACCCAACCTTATTCCACATTGCATTTAATGTCAATTAATGACTTCACAAAATAAACTTTATTATCACTCCCAATAGATTCGATATTGATCCAATTCCACAACAATCACTTGTGGATTGCTACCAACCACTCACCATCCCTTTGCAGTCTAATGGCTAAGAGTCTACCAGTATCCCCTATAGGACTACCAATTGAGGTTCTAGCAGCATACCCTGCAGAAATGGTAGCTAAAGGTTTGTTGTATCCCTTGAGAATTTTGGCTGAAGGTCTTAGTCATTATTGTCGCCATCATTTACAGCATGGTTGAAAAACCCCACAAGTACTCATAGGACTCATGAATCAAAACTTGAGTCGAGTTACTCTTTGAAAAACTCGATGTTGAGTTTTTTCAAAAACTCATGGCAATTCATGCCCAAAAATCACGGAATCTTGACAAATATCACATGTTATTTTTCAAAAACTCGCCCAATGACATGATAGAATATTTGACGCAACGGAATTACAGATTTTGTGATTTTATTTTAGTTTTTCACAACTTCGAGGATTTCCAAATGCTGTGCCACGAGTGTTGCACTATTTCATTTTTGGTTTACACTTTAGATGCAACTCCAGCCATGAAATATGGAGCTTGCAAGTGAAATGGAGTTTTTAATACATGTCTCCAAATTTGCAAACATAAAATGCACAGGTTGGATTGGTATGTTTGTTTTGTATTCTAGTTAGTTTATTCAACTTGTTTGTTTGTATATTTTATATGTTTTTGTTACATTATCTATTGATTTCTAGCTAGTATGTGTGTTATATTAGTTTCTGTCCTATTTGTTAGTGTTTTTGCTTTTTTATTTTGATTGAATGAGATCTTGGAGAGCTTCCAAGCTTCTTCCACCATTCCAAACCTCTCTAGAGGTTTGCTATTGCACACTGGGAACTTTGTACTTCCCCTGCTTGTTGGAATCTTGCATTTCCAGCCTTCATTGTCAGAAGAGAATGTTGCAGCATAAGAGGAGGCAGAAGGCGAGGTTGGTGAGCCATTAGAGGTGGGTTCCTCACATATACAACTTGATCCTATCACTATGGATGAGACTCCTATCAAGGATATTGCAGCTATACCATACACTTCTGCAACACACATAGAGCAGCAGCAGACTTTTTTGAGCTTTAGTCATAGAAGAAATTTATTATTTATAATTTTTATTGATATTAAACCTTTAAGTTCATATATAAACAAAGGTTGAACTCAATTTGTTTATCTGTGATATGTATTAAACTCTGATTTTGATTCATATATGATAGAAATCAGTAATTAGTTCTACAAATTCAGTAATATGTGTGTTTTTGAATAATATTTTTAAAATTTATGTATTTCCAAATGTTTGATAAATTTTCCAAGTTTTTGCTGAGTCCCTAAAACTTTTGGGCCTGCCAAGTAACTGCCAAGTCCAAGTTTTTCAACTATGCTTTACAGGACCTCTGGCTAAGTATTTTGTCCACCATCCCCCATGAGGCAGTTGCCTTGTCATGATTGCCCTCAACCATTGCAGGACTGTCGGCCCAAAACTTGGAAATGGCAATATTTATCTTCAATAAAAGTCAACACTGAAATCACAACAATCCACTTTTCAATATTTCAAATGAATCATAGCCATTAATAAATCAGCAGTCAACATACCTTATTAATCAACAAAAAATTGTTCATCATATCATCAGTCAATGTTGAAAACTCAATCAAATGCCAATTACTCTTTGGTCAATGCAACAAAATAGAGAGCCAGCACGAGTCTCTTTTTAACAGCTTGATCCACACAATAAATATAAAATCAACAAAATTTGAATAGTCAATCCTCAAAAGTCACTATTGCAACAAAATCAGCAAAGGTGAAATTATTGATCAGTTCTAGGGCTGACACATCAATCTTCACGTCTTCATTTTTTCTGCATTTTGGTGTTGGGGTCCATTCTAAGGATCAAAGAAATTTCCAATTTAGGTGATTATGGTCAACAAGGTTCACTGGTACACAAGTCAATATGCATTTAACATGAAGACATATAGGCTGGCATGGGTAGGTTGTCCAGTGCAGCATGCTAACCTGTAAAGATTAGAAGCTTTTGACTCCAGTCAGGCAGAATCAAGAAAAAACTAATATTAATGTCCACGAGTGACCAAAGTAGGTCAATAAGATTCAGAAGTACAGCCAGTTCAATATAACAATACTTGAATTGAAAAAAACTCTAGAAGCTGGAAGAGAGACTAATACTAAAGCATAAACACAAACAACAAAAGCACGACAAGAGGGGGTGAACCATAGTCATCAAGTTCAACTACAAGGGGAAGATCCCTCAAGGGAAATGAGAGAACAAGAAGCCACTGGAAACCAAAGATAGATGAGTTTTAAAATGATGATATAATAAAAGTTAATAATTATAAAAGATATTTTTGTTAATTAAGGGTAAGACTGAAATCAGCTTCCTCATGACCCAGAGCCTTAGAGCACCTGAGGCTCCCCAAACTACCTTAAGGTTTTAACTTTTGACCAAAAATACCACTTCCCAACTGTATAGCACATTCATCTAGAAGTCGTCCCTTCAACCATTAAATAGCCATTCATCCTCTTAGGAACTGAGAGAATGGTTCATCATTTAAAAAACCAATCACCTTTAACTTTCTTACTTTTAGCGATTGTGATCAAGTTTGGCTGCCCGTGCACATTTTAAAGGGATATGGTATAAGTAGAAAGATATGATCCCTGTCAAATTGGCAACTCGCAACAATCTCTCTAGCACTTGCAACTAGTGTTCTCACAATTTCTTCATGCACTTGCTTACTGGCAATCAATCTCTCAAATTCTCCTTTAAAGTATTTTGTTGCAACAGGTTTAAGTCGCCTATTTTTTCGAAGTCGCCTATTTTTTCGATGTAGCCAATGCAAACCATCATCCTTTCTGTTAAAAGCACCTATAAATCTAAGAGATAACTTTAAGCCACTTTTTAACCACATTAGGGAGAGGCCCATGCAATAAAACCTTGTTTAGAGATAACTGAATAAGTGTTTTATTTGACTTTATATATTTGTATGTTTTTCCCTGACCTTTCTCGGGTTATTGAAGTTTACCAATGCAAAGAGAGGAGCTACATCTTCCACAGACTTACTCCATAAAAGTTGTGCATAATCCTCTAACCCCAAGCTCTTTTTACACTATTTGAGTGTTGCAGATATAGAAATTTGAATGCTTATAACTAGAATTGGTCCCTCTTTCATTTCATATTTAGGGAAGCCTTTTGCTTAGTGATACTACCTAATAGCCTCTGTAAGTATTATCAAATTAAACATTTTTTATTTATATGTCCATATTGTTAGTGTCTATTTGCAGCCATGTGAGAAATCTTCAGATCCATAATAATGAATAAATTTAAATGTAGCTTAAACAGCTATTTAAATTTATATGCATAATCGATTTAATTAAGGAGGCGCCTTAATTATGTGTAAAAGATAAAATATAAAATAAAATAAATAAAAGACATTTTTCCTAAAGAGGCCGACCTCTCTCGGTGAAGAGGTGCGATGGCTATTGAACATCTATTTATTGGGACTCCTTTTCTCATTGTTGATCGATCAAGTCAAGCATTCGATAAAGGAGGAAGAGTTCTGATCTGAACAGCAGATCTTCATCTTTTGTAGCAGCAGATCGATTCAAGTATAACCTTGTTCTTTGCATCTAGGAGAGGTGCTGTTCATTGTATTTATTAGGCATTGTATTGTGCCTGAATTGTAAGCAGATTTCTGCTCATATTGAATCAATATATAGGAGACATGTTGGCTGGGTTTTTCTCCCTTGAGTTGGAGGGTTTTCCCAGGGTATTGGCTGTGTTCTTGTGTTGAATTTGAATTTGTTTTTGCCTTCTAATCTGATCACTTAAAATCTACACATTGTTTATACATTATTGCATTGGAAACCACGAGACCTGTGCATTGTTAACAATCAAGAAACCCAGAATTGACTCAGCTACTACTTATGAATTTCAAGTCGGTTTAGTTTGTCATATTCTTTGGAGATGATACATGTTTTAAAATTATTTGGGACCAAGATAGAAAAACAAATTTGAAGGATGTTAGACTTATATTCAAAAGCCAACCTTTAAATCTTGGAACTTTTTTGATTTTAAAAGCTTGATCTTCAATGGCAGGCAAATCAGCACTACCTATGAAAAAAAGGGGAAGACAGCTTCATATATGTTGAAGTTGGCATCTGCTAAAGCCCCCAAACAAACAAATATTGGAAATCGTTGGATTTCTTGTGGCCATTATAGATTGCAAAAACAAATAAATATAAGCCAAGTAACAAAAAAATGACTACCAATGTCAACAAGTTACACTAGAGATGGCCATAAGACCTAAATATTAAACATTTCATCTGTAAACATACAATTAATTGCCCAAAGTGATAAAATAACCATGTGCTCTATTTCCTTAATGGCTGCAACTTTATATGAGGGGGTAGCAACAAATATGTCATATCTTCAATAATTCAGTCAAAACAGTTACAGTGAATAAATTTCATGGAAGATATGTTATGCATATCAAAGTAAGCAATTAAATTTTATTTCATTGTTGTATATACAGAATTCTCAAAGTTGTTTGAAATTCAATGCACAAGACAAAAAGAAGAGTCCAGAAAATTATAATGGATTAAATGAATAAGGAAGATTACAACATAATGTTATGAACCATATAAACTTAACACTGCAAACAATTTGCAGCACCACTTGCATCCTCTGTATACTAGAGAGATCAATGCATTCCTATTCTTGATCAGAGCTTGTATTCATTGTATACCAAATGGACCAGTAGCATTCCAAAGCTCAACTTTGCCCACAAATGGAATAAATTTTAAGTGTAAGGAAAATTACCTCTAAGGAGGAGGAACACCGATGATCCATTGTATCAACTATATGCAAGAACTGAGGAATCACTTCTTTTAACTTGTCAATCAATCCTGGCTGTGATTTTAGGGCATTGAGAACCTGAAATAAGCAAGTTTGTATCAAATACACAAAAAGAGACTTTGGAGTATATGCTTGTACTTTATTATCACAGCTAGTAATCAGAGTACATGTCTTGAAATAAACAAGGGTTCCCAAACTATGTATGGTTCTTTCAAAAAAATATACTTTACATACTAATTCTTTGGCTTTATAAAAATAAAGATCATCCTACTGATTAATTGCAATTCCAACTGTTATTAGCTGGTAGCATTTAAAATGGCCAGAATGTGTCAAACAGAGAGCAAAATTTTGTTACATGATACAAATTGGTGAGCAGGTCAAAATGAAAAGAAAGCGCATTGATTAACTCCATTAAGTATCAATGATATGTTTAGAAAAAAACAGCAATATCCCTTCTTTCTTTGTCTTCATTGATGATTAGTTTTTTAAATGACAACAAATGATACTTTCATATGCAATCCAGTTTTTAAAAATGATACAAGCAATCTGTTCAAAAGTACTCCATTAGTTCTAATTTTTCCACATTTGAATAAATTACAAATGCTAAACATCATTTTTTTTCTCTTCAATTTTACAGTTATACAAATTAAAATATGCACCCACACCAGTTATGCACATATGATTCATTATTCAAAGACCCCGTATATAATTCACTACCCTCACAAAAAAGCACAAGTTTCACTCTCATTGATAGAAAGGATTGAGTTTTCATGTCTCAAGATCTCAAAATGGTTATAAATAGAAAGGTCCAAGTTCTTTACTCAATCATTGTCATTCCTTTGTTTACAGCTTCACATGTGAACTACGGATAAGCTCTAAGTGCTTTAATAGATTTCTAGAATGCTTAAAGATTCTTGAAATATAATGGTTATAGTTTAGCAGAATAGATTCAAACATTCCAAAAATTGGTGAAGGATAATGCAGCTGCCACCAGGGTCATTTGTGGGCATTATTATAATTTCTTTCTTTCTTTCAGAAGTGTTGTAGGCCTAAACCATAACAACTATTTCTTAACCCACAACCTTGTGGACAAGAGCTCAAGATATTGTTTATATGAATTGAAAAATATAGCATCTATTCCCTAAGAGGCACGAAACTGGAGTGATCAAAGGCACCAACTTGCAGACCTCTTGGATCTCTGTGTAAAATACCAAAAATTGAAGCAGATATTTCTGGGCATAATGGAAAATTTGTTTCATTAAACAGCCCTCAAATATGTCCATACAAAGCAAGAAAACAATCAACAGAAAAAGCTTCAGTACAAGTAGATATACAAGTCTCAAGAGTATGAAGATTCGGATACAATTTGTTGTGCTCCATACAGATGGCATGGAAAACATGTAAAAGAAGTCACATCTTGTATTAAAGAATGTAAGAAAATAAGAAACTGGTCCATATATCAGCTACTTATATATAAATATTCATATGCTCCATGCACTTAAATCATCTTATCCTTTTAAAAGGAGCAACTTATCATTCATGGATTGTGGGAGAGTGTGCTTGCCAAGCCATCTTTGCCTTCATAATTATCTTTTATGCTGGTGCACAATTTCATGAGAAATTTTTGAAGAATTTTACCATTTAAAATATTTTTCAGGGAGATTGTGAGGTTGCATGGATTGCCAAAGAGTATCTTGCATATGAGAGATACAAGTTCTTGAGTTATTTCTGCATAACATTGGAGGAGAAAATACGATCAAAATTGCAGCTTTGTTCAACCTATCATCCACAGATCAATGGAGAAACCTAAGTTGTTAATAGGTCCATAAGAAAATTTAATGAGCTGTTTAGTTGATGAGAGACTGAAGCATTGGATAATGTGCTACTGCAATCTAAGTTTGGTGTATAATAGTTCTGAGAATGTAAATACAAATCACACTCCAATCATTAATCCTAAATTTGTTTGCTTCCCACGGAAGGAAAGATCTGCAGAGCACATACAACAGTTATAGGAACAAGTTATTAAATAAATTGCACATAGTAATGCTACACAGAAAGAGAACACTATGCTTCGAGGACACAAAAGTTTGAAGCTGGAGATTTTGTTATGGTATTTCTAATAAAGAAGATATTTCCCAAAGGATAAGAGTATAGCAAGTTGAGAGGCACGAAAAATAGTCATTTGGAGTTTCCATAGGCAAATGACATATCTCCTATTTTCAATGTTGCAGATTGAAATGCTAATTTTCCTTAAAAGGCAACAAAACAACCCTTCTTCTATCCTAAAAGAGTGTATAAGTATTTTCCTTCCCATCATGGACAACTCTTGTATCATATTGTCTTGCCCTTCCAGCAAATAAGTGGGCATGCACCAATGGGCATTACATTACATCATACCACATCTTCATAATGCCCAACATTCAAAATACCTAAGAACGTTTCAATCAGTTCCAAATCATGTCTGGGTTGCTTTTTGTTACACCCTGAATGTTTTGACTTGAAAATTATTTTAAATTTTACGTTAAAAATGTGTTTTTGATATCAGTAGATGATTATATGTTATTTGACATTTTGGTGAAATTATAATGCAATACAATGTGTTTAAATTTTAATGATTATTATTATTTAATCAAGATTATGATGTGTCTAATAACAGACTAACTATGTTATTGGATTTCTAATTGAAATGCAAGATCAAATTCTTACCCTCCCAAAGGGAGAGGGAGAGTATCACTAGTGAGAGGAGTATAGACATGGGAAATAAACAGGTTAATGCCAAATGAGTTGAACACACACTCACGTGGGTTTATGTAATCAGTTCAGGTAAGTAACTCTAGTCCAATCATTTAGTTAATTTCATGTTTTGACTAAGTTTGGGTTGAGTTGTAAGGTTAGGATGAACCTTGTCGGGTCCTTGGCCTAATCTATTTCGATAAAAATAAAGTGTTATATATAAGTATCATCTTTGCCTTTTCGATTTATCATCTTTGTTTATATAAAGTCTAATCAACTATTATTTAAATTCGTTTAAATATATATATACTTATTTAAATTCATTTTAAATACATATATATATAAGTATATATGATATATATTTGGATATATAATCGAGAATGCATATATATATATATATATATATTATAAAAAATATTAATGGCATTTTGAAGGCAGATCGACATGCTAATAAAAGCATGTAAAGGTAATTAAATATATTCAAACTATATAACCACTTTGTGGGGCTTAAAAGCCTCCATCAAAGGCTTCAAACTGGGAGTTTTAAATCAGCTTTAATGCCATTATGGAGAGCACAAAGGTGGCGCTGAAGTTTCAACTGATTTCTAAAGTCATTAAGAAGCAGTAGCTTCTATTTATAGTATACATATTAATGTGAACAGAGGGAAAAGTGGCATCACTTCTTAGGGAGATTATGATTCTTTTAGTGGTCATTAAAAGGTAGTTTAAAAGTTGTTAAGGGAGAGCAGTTAAGTGGTTAAGGCCACGCAAATAGAGAGGAAAATGGTGGATCGTTGCTTTACATTTTATGTTGGAGGCATTTTGTTTATCCATTATTCATACCGCAGGGTTTGAGAGGAGTGAAGAGTTGAATATGGAAGAGGTTTATTATTATTGAAAGGCTGGAGTTTATCAGGCAGAACGACAGGGAATGGGAAGAGGTAGCGTAGGTCTGTGAGAGATTGTGTGTTATGTTACAGAGTATCACGCCATTTATATGCATTATATAAACAAATCTCTCTATTTTTGAGCGAAGAGTTTATATTTGGCTGTTAGCTGTGGTGAATACTGAACAAGATATATAAGCATATCAAAGTTTTAACATCGGCAAGCTGGGACTTCTTGGAGCAGCTTGGTCGAGCACTGTAATTGTGTATTGGAATTTCTAAAAGTGCAGAAACAGAGAGTTAACACAGGCATGCTTTAATACTTCAAATTTCTTGTGTAATTTTGCAGTCTAAATTTAGAGTTTCAGATATAAAAAGATGAAAGAATAGTTAAATATGATGAATCATATATGTTGAAATAGAGGATGAATGGTCTAATTTTTACAGACTTATGCACAAAATTATTTAATCTCTCTTTCAAATCTATAATAAATAGCAGAGAAGAGATTTATCTCTCAACTGTGATAAGTTAAATAATTTATCCCATTTTTCTCAAGAAACTACATTTACAGTTTGGAGTGTGTAAGAGATATTCTATGTTATATATTTATAAAATTATAAGATAAGCTTGATGCTTACTCTGTTGAGTTGGCTGAAAGAAATCAGTTTTGTAATCTGAATTGTTGAAAGATTTTAAACACTGCAATAACATGTTCTTTCTGATAAAAGAAATTGGTAATATATATTGTACTTTTATCAGCACTATTTACGTGTTCTTGTGCAAAGAACTATAGGGGAAAACATAGAGTAGTCAGAATTATTTTAAAGAATAAGTTATCTTCTTAATGGTGAATAATATTATTTTTTATGTTACTCATTTGTCAAGTTGACAAGAACTTATGTGAAAGACAAGGTGTCTCGAGTCGATGTCATTGTTTGAAAACATTATAATCAATATTGTGCATAAAAATAGGAGAGTAGCTTACTCTTAGATTTGAATGCAAGAACTTATGAACAAGTGGCAGTAGCCAAGTTCCAATATGTTGCACGTACGCAACACGGGTGTTTATTGTCAAGAAAATGTTTCCATCATCTTAGTTGTTTACCGACTATAGTAAGTTATATTTTTATGATTTAATATCCTTAAGAAAAGTTAGACAAAAAGTCAACTAGTCAAGCATGTGTTATACCTTAGGTTAAAGGTTGTTTCCAAGTCGAGTTAGAGGTGTGTGAAATTGCAACTTCATTTCCTAAGGAAGTGTTCGATATATTTCAAATATTTGGCCAAAGCAATGCAATAGCCTCTGGTTGCAATAGTCGATTCACCGTGTTCCAGAATTGCATATCCAATCAAATTGGTCATACTTAGATAGAGATGTCTAAAGTTGTATGGTTGATTGGTTATGTAGGACATAGCACTAGAACTCAAATGGCATGTATTTGTTGGTTCCTTTGTCTATACTCTTCGTGAAGGGTAGGGCCACTTCCAATTGGAAGATGTCTAGGGACTGCCGGTCTGTGGTTGGAGGTAAAGTGCTCGGCCGATGCTCTCCATCTTGCAGACAACAACGTCGAGGCTTGTGAAACAGAAGTAGATTTCCAGATATGGAAGACTTGACCTTGTATCATTTAATGTAAAATGTAAACTTGTATACTTGAAATGCATTTCATATATGAATTGTAAATAAAAGATTATCGTATTTGTTAAGTTGCATTTAATATATTTCAAATTCAAAAGTTGCAATATTCATTCATATTTTGATCATGTACAACAAATGATATATGAAAGTGAAAAAATTTTGCTATCCTATTTTTAAGCATATGTTTATTTACTTATATGATAAAAATCTAAGTATTTACTATGTAGAAAGAGTTGGTATGTTACACTTTTGACAAAAGAAATTAAGCTTTTGGCAACATTTCTAGAGAAACCGTATTATTTGGCTAACATTAGCAATAATGACTTAACAACAATTACCTTTTGATTTGCATCATCATCAAAAAATATTCTTTCTCAACTAAACTATCTCTCATCATCTTCAAATTGAATCTTCTTTACCTAGAGTACGGTCAATCTTCCCAAAATCAAAAGTTCTCCATGTTTGATAGTCACAACATCATCTAAATCTACTACTCCTTAAACAATGTTGTTCATTGGTTCATTTCTTCTTTGTCTAGCATCTCTTTGAGAGCATTCAACTGCACAATGATCTCCTTCACCATACCTATAACATACATTTGGCCTTCTTGGATGACAATAGCCCCTTCAAAAGCCTAGTCCACTCTGATTTGGTTCTCCACCTAATCCACTGTATATTTCACTTCATTTAAAAGTCACATCTTTTGGATCTTTTGATTTGGATGTAGATGCCCCCAATCTTTGTTGAAGGGTGAATTTCCTCTCTTTGCAAATGTCTTTGATGCACATTCTTGTTCACCTTTTCTTCAAACTTCAATGTTAACCAATAAACTTCATCAAGCAAATGCAATTGAACTAAGGCTAGTTCATTTTAAACTTGAGAAAATAACCCATTTAAAAATCTTGTTTATGTTATATGAGCATCTTCTTGCATAGTTTCATTTTTTATAGCTTGATGAAATGATCAGAATATTCTTCAATACATGTTCTTTTTTCTCAATTTTGTGAAATTGCAGAAACAATTTTCATTAATGCTCCAATGGCATAAGTTTTGCCTTCAAGTGCTTAAACCATGCTTGGCCACAACTGTATCTTCCTTGTCTAGATTCTCACTCCAAAGCACAGTGGATTTCATCCTTGAAACAATAAATTTGAACCTTTGAGGATCACATTCTCCAATTCAAAATATTTTTTTAATTAATGAACCCAATCATAAATACTTATGGATTTAATTCCCCTTTAAATTCTGACAGTTAAGGTCTTAGAGTCTTGCTTTGTAAAAAAATTGTTCTCTCCATGGTATTAACTGCAACATTTTGAGCTCATGGCCAAACTTATTTGTCTAAATTATCCACTTTCAACAAACTAGCTTCAATGACCACCGATGTCCTAGATACTTCTCTCAAATTTCCTCCAATTCCTGCATTCCCTGCATTCTTCTTTTCTTGCACAATTCACTTCCTCTTTGAGATATTTCCTATAGCTCTTATTACACAACTCTTCTCCAATACTCTGCATGTCAAAATATTGTTGTTTCTGTTTTTTTTAACACAATCAATGAATATTTCTAGGTTTAAATCCCCTTGAAATTCTGAAACTATAAGTCTCATAGAGTCTTGCTTTGAGACAACAATTATACATCTCTACATGGGATTAAACGCAACATTTTGAGCTTGTGGCTAGACTTCTTTGTCTCAATTATCTTGTTGTGACAACCTAGCTTCAACAGCTGCCATAGTCCTAGGCACTTTTTCAAATCTCCTCTAGTTCCTGCAATCTTCTTCTTCTTTCCCAAACCACTTGAACTCCTCTTTGAGTCATTTCCTGTAGCTCTCTTCCACAACTCTTTGCCCAATCTTTCTTCAAGCTGCTGTAACTCACTTCTTGTGCACCAATACTAAAAAAGACTCTCCATACAAACCAATTCCTCCACAACCCTCTCACTTAGGCTACTCAACTTCAACAACACCAAACGCTTAACTTTGTAGCAACTAGCATTGGATGGGAAGCTAGAAGAAAATATAACAAAGAGTTACAGAAATGAGACACGATATGAACACAAAGACAACTGCACTAAATTACTTTTTTTTTCCTACTTGCACATTATCCAACTTTAACAATGCGTTCATATTGACTTGCTTTACAAGATAGCTTAGACAATGGTCCTTTAAAACTGTAGGCCTCCCAAAACCATGGTTTCCCCAAAGCCATAAGCCCAAAGACATTAACTGAAATCCTAAGCCACATACTTTGACCATCTACGATTTATGGTTCACAATTAGTTACCAAACACTCCATATTTATTTTCTAGCACCCCCATTCAACATAACTCATATAAATCTAACCTCTATACTTCTACCTAGATACCCAAACTACACTACAAATATTAAATGCTGGGAGACCACATATATAAAATTTTGGAGAAGGTGCTCAGCACACATCCTAACACCCTTCTGCTCTCGCATCAGCTCCTTTATGCATGTTTTACATGCATGCTTACTACAGAGTATGTATTTATGATCTTCAAGTTTCACGAAAGAGTTTATAAGTGTGAATAATTAACATGCATAGCTATTATCTTCAAGCTTCACTAAATAGTTTTGAAGAAGTGTACATGATTCTACCTAATTCATTAGAATTCAAAGATAATAGTTTATCATTTTGTCAACATGCATGTCAATTATCTTTATATTTAACTTAAAAGTTTACATATTTATTATCTATAGCTTAATTTAGAATTCTGCATATTTACCATCTTTTTTTATTAAATATTTTAAAGATGTGCACGATGAACATATATATCTATCATCTAAACATGGAAGAGTTCAATTTCCTGTTAACTTATTTTATTAGGGTTGTCTATCCCTTCTGCATAAATAGCTTTTAGTAAATTGCATTAACAAATTTTTGGAGTACATTCAAAGATGAATAAGAATGGAAAAAAAAAACAATACAATTTTTTTGGTGTGATAGTTTTGTCACACCATTGGTATTATAGTCCCCTATCAAACACTTCAATTGAACTTATTAAACTCTGAATGTTCATCTAGCTTCAATATTTCTCTTAGTTTTTGGGATAGAGGAATAGGAGAATGGCTTTCTGAGATGGCAAAAAAATGACCATATTTTCAAGAAAGCAAGGAATGATTAATAAAATATACATGAATATAAAAATTACAAGAAAGTGTGATTGAAAACTGCACACTTCCCTCTTTGCATCCAGTTTACTGCTATTCTTTTATAAATATGACCAATGATAGTCTTGATCATTTTGGCCATATTTGCCATCCCGTAGCTCATGCCTTTTGTCCATTCTCAAGCCCACTTCATTCTCCCATTGCCACATGCCTTGACTTTGATGTCCATTCCTCCTAGACACCAACAAACATGCTTGTGTCCTTGGACACCAAAGCTCACACGTGTGTCCTTGGACACCAATACCCACGCTACTGCCCCTCAAATTCAAAATTATGTTTTCCCACCTCTCTCACCTAACTCAAACTCTAGCTCATTCCCAACAATTAGAAACAGCTTGGAAATGCTTCTCAAGTTTATTAAAGAAATTTTTAAAGGAAAATGAAATAAGAATCTAGGGCATAGGATGGAGTATTTACTATTTTTACACCCAATCACACCCTTCATGGACACCTTGTTGACACCTGATCTGAGATTATTTTATTATGGCTCTTTGTATTACCTTGTTGCACTTCATGTTGATAATCAATCCAAGACATCTTAAAAAGGGTTTCATATTCTGCTTCTATTGAGCTTGAATGTTGCCTTGATCAAACCATCTAGCCACTCTAATGAATTCTTGCCTTATTTTTATGCTTTGTTGCCTTTGTCTAGATCCTAGTTAGCATCCATGACGTACTGGTTTAAGTTTTTGAGTAAAGGATAAAAGGTTTGCACCTTCTCCGAGTGCTTTTAAACAGATTGACTTACTATCAACACTCACTGCCCACTTCAGTGATTTGTTGTATCTATGGAGTAACCAGATACTGGCCATATGAGCACCGATTAACTGGCTTGATAGGTCAAGTGCTTATCTCCCAAAGAACCAACATATCCATGTCATCAATTTTAGTGCCCAAAATTGAAGTTTCTCAAGGCATGTTAATGTGGATGTTCTTGATCAGGTTAATAATGCAGCAATGTGCATCACCAAACACAAGTGACAAAGTAGACAAAATTGTTGCAAAGATCCACATTGCATGTTTTGATTTGTCAACAAGCTCACCAAAAAAAAAATTTATTTTCGTTCAGTAGAGAACAAGAACTGTTGATTTTGGTTCTACTCGCCTAAATCAACAGCAAGTGCAACAGGTCATTGACAAAATAAACTATTGGCATCTTTCTAATCAGCCAATGTCCCACTAACTGATCTTAGGGACTAGTAGTTGTCAGCCATTGTTTAAGTCTGAAACTTACAGCACTTATTTAAAGTGCTCAAGGTATTGTTCAGAGGAGGCATGGTGTATTCCTATCATTCACAGGTCATCAGTCAAGTGGTTAGAAAGCGCTCGAGCACCCTACCAATGAATCACTGTTGATTTACAAGAAGATGCATGTGGACCATTGATCAATGCAAAGACTTGATGAATCAAACAGGTATATAGTTTAGTACAAATTTTAGAGGGCATATGCATTGTGATTGGTTCCTAAGATCAATTTTATGTGCAAAGAAATTCATACTTTTGTGGGCCGCAGAGAACTCCGTTCCTAGCCATTGATTTACAAAAGATTTATCATAAGTTGTCAATCTAATGGAACTTGAAGTGCATTAAGGATTCAAATGTTGTTGTGAGTGTACGTGTCATAATCTAATAGGGGATCAATATATTAACACTCCAGCTTGTTTGCAATCAACCAATGTACCACTTCCATTGATCTAATGAGTAAGTTGTTGTCAAACATTGGCGTGGATGACACAAATTTAAGTGATGACTATGGTTGCTATAGTCAAAGTATTTGAATTATTTCTTCAAGGATTGGGTCATTGTCTTGCTGCTATAAGTATGATCATCTGTTGTTGATCCTAAAGAATATTGAATCTAGGCCATTGGAGTGGCTAGTGCTCCAAGGACTAAAGACTTGGCCAAGGATATTTGAAAGGGCTACCCAGCAAAATTTGGTGCATAGCAGGTCATTAATTGATTAATGTAGTGTTCATTTTAGCAATACACAAATCACTCACGGTTGCAAAACCTTGAGGGTGAAGCTTCCTTGCCATTGTTTCTTGTGAGCTTTTAACAAGCAAGTAAATGCAAGTAATGTACTTGGATAAAATGAGGACACATGGCATGTTTTGATTGGTAGCAGTGCATCAAGCGATCATTGGGCTGACAATTTTGTAGGTTCTCCATCACCCATGACTGTTGAACTATGATGAGACTAATCTGAGCTATCAATTTGGTTAGCCGACTTGTTGATAGAAAGTGGTTGAGAGTGAACTGGTCAAAGAGGCTTTTCAAATGCAAACTAAACTAGTCAAAGAAGCTTGAATGGCACCTTTGGGATCCAATTAAAAAGGTTGGAAGCATTGATTGACAGTTGGTGACTAGATGGATTTCTGCAGATGTAAATCCAATTTAAGGGCCTTGTTACTTGAAAACAAGGTGGATAGAGAAATTAATAAGAGGCGTGATACTGCCCATACTTTTTGCAAAGACCAAGATGGAAATTGAGTCCTTAGAGTATGGGCAACCTTTTGAACTGAATGAATGTCAGAAGTCACTGGAATTAGGTGCCTGGAGACTCTTTGCATGAAAATATTAAGAGATTTCCCCCTATCCGCAAGAGACTTGATCTGATTGAGCATGTTATGTGATTTACAGGAGTAACTACTTCAACAGAGAGGTTGTTGCAACAAATTTATTGAATGCATACTTGAAGTATGATGTAGATGCAACAATGCAGATTGCAACAGGTGTCAACAATGTAGTTGATCTAGGCTGAATTGTTGGGTATAAATATGTCTCATGTGGAAAAAAGATAGTCTGCCAAATTTTGGATTGTCTACGATATTTAGGCCAAGTCTATATAGGTCTACTTTGGTTAGTGTAATCTTTGGCATCGAAATTTGTATGTCAAACCTAAAGTCTTTGTATCATTCATTGTTTTGTAAAATCTAGAGAAGATATTGTCTCGATAATTGTGAAGCCCTTTTAGAATAGTGTATGGGATTTCTTTGATTAGTAACACTGGTTAGAGAATGTTTGGTTATGTGAAATATCTTGATGTCATAGGATTACATCTAAATTAAATTGCAGCTAGACTAATGGGATTTCAGATGTAATGCTAGTTCTCTATTTTAGATTTCCAAAAGCATGTACACATAATCTTCAAGTTTTTACTGCATCACCCAATGGACAAGGCAACAGTCCCTTTTTTTGTAAAATGATCTCTCTCTACATTGAATATCATCCTCTTGTTCTGTGTAGGTTAGATAAGTATAACTTAGTATCCTACCAATCTGCATAACCCAGTAATATGTACCTTTGCCAAATCTTATAAGAGATTGCATTTATTATCCATTTTCAGAGAGTTGTGCATTTTTGCATTTTCAGGTTATATATAAAGTAAGAAATCATAAATGAATCTACATGTGGGGATATAAATTTGAATTACATCTTTAGTTGCTTGTATAACCTGAAATGAATTTTCTGATAAGAGATCTTTAGGTCTGCAAGACCAGTAAGCCAGCGTAAACAGCATTTACTGAAAAATATTTGGAATATTCTTAATAAAAACAGTATGGCTAAGCTATGCAACCTTATCTGTTTTTCATTTCTAAGAAGTGTACACAATGGGTCTTGCTTTGTTAGTCTGAGCCAATCTTAGTTCCCCAGATTTGGATCTTGAGTGCATTCTCTAGAATTGTAGGATACAATTTGGAGAACAAACACACCTAGAATCTACAACACCATTAGAATTCCCTCTTGCTGCACACATCACCATTGAATACCAGCACCTAGTTCAAATATCCCAAGCTTCAAAAACCAACTGTTGAATCAGCCTTGGGCTCTGACTGAGGCAAATCCAAAAAACAGCCCCAGGGTACCAATTTTCTACAAAAAACGGTTGCAGGTTTGAAGCAGTCATTCATAGAGGACACTGATGCCTACGTACAAGACACCAGCACCCCCAGTGGACACTAGTGCCCCCAAGAAGTTGTGAGAATAGGACCTCAAGACACACACACACACATAACAAGACACTAGCCACTATCATCCAACAAAAACTTCCAGAATCTGTCTGAAGCTCTTTGACTCTTCAGGACCTCTTCCAATCAACTCTTCAGATGTCTTTAGCCTTCTACAGTCACTTGGACAGACAAGCTCTCTCTAAACCTTTATCATTTTATTTTCTAGTAATAGTTCAACCTTTACTCTCTAAATTTCTTGTTCATTAAAATCTAAAATGAGTTATTACAAAATTTAATTTTGTGAATGAATTAGATTTTAGACATATTGGGAAATGATCTTGTAATTAGAAATAGAACGCACTAATTAGTGAAAACTCTATTATTCTATTGCAGGAATATATAAATCTATAAATACTATAAATTTATAAAAATATATGTATACATTTATAAATTATATAAATTTGAAAATATTTTTAATTTAGGGATGTCCTAACCTGATAAGCTAGCTTTAGTGGTTTAGTGATGATAGTTAGCATGCAGGAGGTCGTGGGGTCGATCGCCTGAACTAGCTGCCTCTGCAGAAAGCTTCACTCATGACCTCCCTACTAGGTTAGTGGGTGTATATTTAGTTTCCAGTTTACCCCAGGCACCACCCATGGATGTCGGGGAAGTGTCAGGGGGTTACTTCTAGGTTTTCCTAGAAAACAAAATATTGGGATGTCCCAAATGGGCAGGAGATGTCCATGTAATCCCCACATACAAGAAGAAACAACAGGGATAACTTGAGGATGCCCATCACTTGATGCTTTGGAGAAGTCCCAAAGATGCTTGTCCGAGACACATCCTTGTGGAATGTAGCATGAATTATACCGGAGCCTTTTAATATTCACCATTGTTTCATTTTATTTCAGAGCATTGTCCTTTACATAACAACAAAGATAAGGATCATTCAAAGTTCACAATTTATCACATGGTGGTTATAAATAACCCAAAAATAGGTAAGCATTAAACAATTGCAATATCAAGGAATCATAAGATAATATTGAAAGTGAAACACAAAGTACAATTCACAAAATTACAAGGTAAGTCAGGTTGCCAAACAGAAGTCATAAAAAGACAAGCAAACTAAATTCAAAATGAAATAATTACTTAAAAACTATGTTCCACAGCGTTTCGGGGATGGGGACGGGGGGACGGTAGGGGACGCGTTCTGGGGATGGCAGTCCAAGGGCAGATTTTTGGGGACGGCAAAGGGACGGCGATATAGGAATTTTTCAATATATATATATACACAATTACATATATATGTATGTATTTTTAAAAATATATTATATATACAAAGAGAGAAAGAGAGCAATTTGAAATATCAAATATGTGCAACAATATCAATGTGACAATATTTGCATAGATAAAGAGTATAACAGCAGTATAACAGCGATATAACAGCGATATAACAATATAAAGATAAAGGCAAACACTAACAGCAATGCCAATAACTTAACTATTATTTAGTCAATGCCATTCAAATGGGGATAAAACATTTTTATCAAATATAATGAAATATAAAACATTTCATATTTAATATTTCATTATTTAATATTTAATATTTAATATTTATCAATTATCAAGCAATTTTTATTTAATTTGATGATTAAATTAAATAGTTTGTTTAAAAATTAAATGTTTTATCAAATATAATGAAATATTTAATATTTAATATTTATCAAACAATTTTATTTAATAAAATATTTAATATTTATCAAGAATTTTTTATTTAATTTGACAATAAAATTAAATAGTTTGTTTAAAAATTAAACGTTTTATCAAATATGCTGAAATATTTAATATTTATCAATCAATTTTTATTTAATTTGCCAAAAATCAAAGCATTTTTTACTTTGACGAAAGGGGGACGCCTGGGTGTCCCTGATACAATTGGGGGACTCCTAGCCGTTCCCTAGCAGTTTCGAGGACGCCTAGGCGTCCCCTTTTATTTTCCAGCTGTCCCCTTTTTTGGGGACATCCCCTGCCATCCCCCCATCCCCGAAACGCCACATGGGACGAGGACGTAGGGTTTGGAGAGGGGGACGCGTCCCCGTGTAACACAACTTAAAAACAATGCTAACTAATATAGTCAATTTATACCTCAAGCAATATATAACCTCTAACAATTGCAATACTATACAACGATTTTTTTTATCAACATAGTATTATTAGATTTGAAAGATATTTACATTCACTCATTGGTGGGTATCAAAACAATGTTGATTTGTCATAGGATGCCCTCTAGTCAAAATATAAAAAGAAACACTCACCTAAACATTTTTTGTCATTTGTGTTGCTCCCAATATCTTTCCAAATTGAGTTTCAATTAAACTTCCACATGCAACAAGCTTCACTTTTCTTTTAAATATACTCATCATATTCCATGGCATGCTTAACATGAAGACATTCTTCCATTGTTTTCCATCTTATCACTATTTTTTCTTTTCCATCTATGATTTGTTATTTATAAACTTTACCAACATGTTTTTCTATAGGGTTAGCTTTTAGCTGCAATTTCTTGTCCCTAACATATCTTCAACTGCAAATTTTACACCTACAATATATGGGAGATTCATCTTTGTTTCGTTGTCCATCAATTCAATGAATGCGTACTTCGACACCCAATCATAGTTTGTTTTTTATTTGGCATTTCTTTTCCCCTTCCATGCAAGATCTCCAATTTTCACATCACTTTTTGAGGTGAGTTTATTGATATTATTATTCTCGCTACCCTAGGACTCCTCTAGTACATCATCTATGGTATTGTCATGCAACTCATTACAATCTTCCTCTAAGGTATTCACTTGTTCGTTAATACATGTATAAATCCTAAAGTTGTAGGTTGATTTGCTAGTGCTGGACTGCACACATTGCCAAAATATGACATTATGTTTACACATTTTGATGAGCATCCTTTAACACTTCAAGAAACTAGCTCCTACTCGACATCTCTCATGAATTGGAAACTACAAAAAAATGTCGTTATGTTTAAGGTCACAACTCACCATCAAAGACTCAACGCTAAAAGTTCTTGGTATCATCTATATTATGTAACAATGAAACTAAACAGACAAAATCACTAAAAGGAATCATAGATCCCTTTAGCCTAGTTGTCTCGCTACTCAATATCATCTATAACGATAAAACCAAACAAATAAATAAATAGGAGGAATCTTATATTATAAATCAATAAAGAAATTATCATTTGTTTTTTGCTGCCTCACTAATGCCTATAGTTGTCTATGGCTCATTAAAAATAGAGTTTCAGGTAGCAAGTGGGCATTAGGCATAGAAAAAGCAAAAGAAAGGCGTCCAAAACAAAGTTCTTAAAGGGTGTTACGATTCAAGAATTGAGTAAAGCCAAATCAAGAGCATAAAAAAATGTAAATGATTAATTCAAACTTTTAATTGTATCTATAAGAATTCAAATTTGGCAAAACTTGACAAATTGTAAAACGGTAAGAGTAAAAATGTGGCAAATCCCATATAATTGTAAAACAATCAATGTTGTAATTTTGCACTCTCCTTCATTTTATGAATAAAGAGTAGATGAAATTGGTGGACATGATTTTCTATAGTATACAAATGCATAGATACCTACCAAAGTATTAGCTACTGCTATAACTTCATCTAAATATAATGCAATAAAAATT
The DNA here is from genome assembly GCA_007115665.2 of Sequoiadendron giganteum. NCBI lineage: Eukaryota > Viridiplantae > Streptophyta > Pinopsida > Cupressales > Cupressaceae > Sequoiadendron > Sequoiadendron giganteum. The sequence continues at coordinate 574,512,620 of CM021102.1, forward strand.
GACTTTTATTTTTTCCTCTACTTGTTTTTCCACCTCAACAAGAATAACTGATCCATTTCCATCCACTATTTATCAACCAATGTGTAAGGAAAGTTAGAACACCTATAAAAAACAAAACAAAAAATATTATATTTTGGGTAGTCTATCATAGAATGCTCTTTAGTCAAAATATGAAAAAGGAACACTCAACTAAACAATTTTTGCCATTTGTGCTTTTTGGGTGGTCTATCATAGGATGCTCTCTAGTCAAAATATGAAAAAGGAACACTCAACTAAACAACTTTTGCCATTTGTGTTGCTCTCATCATCTTTCCAAATTGTGCTTCAATTGTACCTCCACTTACAACGAGCTACACCTCTTTTTGAAAATATTCATCATATTCCATGGCATGTTTAACATGAAGAGATTCTTTCTTTGTTTTCCATCTTATCACTGATTTTTTCTTTTTGTCAATGATTTATTTTTTTATAAACTTTACCGACATGTTTTCCTATGGTACCAACTTTTAGCTGCAATTTCGTGTACCTACCATATTTCCAACTGCAAAATTTACACTTGCATTCTATGGGAGGTTCATCTTTTTTTTCATTCTCCATCATTTCAATGAATTAGTACTTTAAAACCAATCAATCAGAAAATTCCTTACCAAATCCTACTTTGTATTTGGCTTTTTTTCCCTTCCATGCAGAATCTCCATTCTTTAATCAATTTTTGAGGTGGGTTTATCAATATTATTATTTCTGCTACCCTAGGACTCCTCTGGAACATCATCTCTTGCATTGTCATGTAGCCCATTACAATCTTCCTCTAAGGTATTCCCTTGTTCACTAATAGATGGTATAAATGATAAATCCTGATATTGAAGGTTGATCTGCTAGTGTTAGACCACATATATTGGTAAATTACAACATTATGTTTTAGCATTTTGATGAGTGCCCTTAACCAGTTCCAAACAATTGGCTCCTACTCCACATCTCTCACAACCCACCATTAAAGACTCAACACTAACAGTTTTCAATATCGTCTTTGGTAACAATGAAACCAGACAAATAAATAAACAAGAGGAATCTTATATATCATTTGCCTTTTGCTAACTCACTAATGCCTATAACTATCTATGGCTCAGTTAAAATAGAATTCCCAATAGCAAGCAAGCAATGAGAATAGAAAAACCCAAAGGAAAGAATCCAAAACAAAATTCTTAAAAGGATGTGAAGATTGAAGAATTGAATCAACCTAAATCGAAAGCTAAACAAAAATATGCAAAAGATTAATCCAGAACTTGAATTGTATTTATATGAACTCAAATTTGGCATACCCTAACAAATTGTAAAATGGTGGAGTAAAAATGTGGTGAATCCCACACGATTGTAAAATGATCAATGTAAATGTTGGGCAATTGGGATCACAATCCAAAACATAAGTCGTGATTTCAAGGTGATTATGGCCCTAAGGTTAGCATGGCATTGTAATGGTATTGGCAAAATTGAAAATTGGTCCTCATACGAGGTGGGATTTTAATAGTATTGTTGAATATGATGGTATATTAAAACATGCCCCTGAAATTCCAAGTGATTCCCCACTACAAATGTGTAGTTTACTATGATGAAAAAATTAAGTATAAAAGCATCATAAATAAATTAGCAGGCAATTTAACATCCATTTGACAATTAAATTGTAAAATCTAGACAATTTAAGCCCCCTAACATTTCATCATATCCATCAAAATTGAATTGCCCACTACCAACTATTTGCCAATTAGCAAAGGTTCACCTAAAAAATTCACCGAAAATGACCATTAGGCATAATAAGTAAACTAGCAGATCCACTAGGTTTCTTGGACCCAAAACCTAAGTGTTTTTAGCCGTGTTACTGGGTTCGCACCCACAGGCCTCGAACCCGGTCCAGGTACGAACCTAGTACAGGTTCATCTGTGGGTACGCCCTGGGTGCACGCCCAGCCCTGTGGGTTCTCCCGGGTGCACACACCTGGGCAAACCCATAGGGCTGGGCACGCACCCTGTGCGTACCCAGGGCCAACCCAACCAAATGGTTTGTGGACCCAGGAATACTAGCCACGTACCCAGACGTACCTGGAAGAACCCACGGCCCAAAACTTAAAAAGTGGTGGACTTAAATAAAATACAATTTTTTTATTATTATTTTGTCTCCTAACCCTAAAACGGCCCAATATGAGGCCTTTCAACACTAAAACATTTCATTTTTACCTCTCATTTTGCTCTCACCATATTTTCTCTACATCTTGGCATTTTGAAGGGGAGGTGATTGTATTCGAAGGAGATCGATTGTAGAGTGACAAATAGCTTCTACAAAGGAGATTTAAGTGTTTAAGGTATGCATTTAAACCCTATTCTTTGATCTTTTGATGAATTTTTTCAAGGTTCTTAGTTTTTGATGGATTTTTTCAAGTTTGTGAAGAAGTTTTTCAAGTATGTTTTTTTTTCATTTTTTTTATAGATTGCAACAATGGCCAGTAGTCAAAGTTCAGTGGGTGGGGAGGGAAGTCAAAAGTTCAACATAGAGAAAGGATCTCCTTTAAGGACACATACCACAAGAATTTCACAAATTCCTGGAGGTGGGGGTTTTGTTTGGAAGTGTAATTTTTGCAATGCACAATATAATAGCTCCTATTACCGAGTGAAACTTCATTTTATGGGCCCTAGTGGCAAAGGGATTAATATGTGTGTGGGCCCAAATAAGAAGCGGTTGTCTCATGTACAAATAGCAGGATTTATAAAAGAACAAGAAGATGCTGACAAATTGATTGCAAAAGGAAAAAAAAGTAGTTATTTTTCCGAAAAGAAAAAAAACACCAACATTACCCTCTCAGACAGTTAGGGCCTCTAGACATCCCTTCTTGTCTATGCCCTCTACGAAAAAGGAAGATGAAGATGAACAACAAATCACCACCCGCAAGAGAGGTCCATTGGAGAGGGCATTTAAAATGGAGGCAAGAGATATTGCTGAAGAAAAAATTGCACGTTGCCTCTATGCCAATGGTCTTCCATTCAACTTGGTGAGATCACCGTATTGGTAGGACATGGTGTCAGCAATAAATAGTGCACCTCCTAGTTTCACAAGTCCTAGATTTGAAAAGGTGCGTACCACCTCATTGCAAAAAGAGAAGAAATCTTTAGAGGCCCAACTAAAACCAATTAGAGATTCTTGGATTGAAACAGGTGTATCTATTGTTTCTGATGGATGGAAAGATTGCAAAAACCGTCCATTGATCAATGTTATTGTAGTGTCCCCCAAGGGGGCAATGTTTTTGAGGGCGGTTGACTGTGAAGGGGAAGTGAAAGATGCCGAGTTCATTTCCAGGATTCTCATTGACTCCATAGAGATGGTGGGTGATGAAAATGTTGTCCAAGTAATTACGGACAATGCAAAAGTTTGCAGGGCTGCAAGTGCTTTGGTAGAGGTTAGATATGAGCACATCTTTTGGACACCTTGCACCGTACACTCCCTCAATTTGGTGATGCAGGCAATTGGAAACCAAATAGAGTGGGTGAAAGAAATATACCAGGAGGCCGAGGAGATCCAGATGTTTGTGACAAACCACCCTATGTCACAAGCAATTTTCAGAAATTTTTCAAGATTGGAATTGTTGAAAGTAAATTTAATTTATTTAGTTTCATTTATGTCATGTTTTACATAATTGAATAAAATATTTTTTTTACTTATTTAGTAATTTACATATTTTAAATGTGTTATTAACTTATTATTAACATGTTCTTAGGTTGTTGAGACCCGATTTGCATCTCACACAATTGTTCTGAGACGACTTGTGAAGGTGAAAGAGTCATTGAGTCAAATGGTTATTAGCAACCAATGGGGTATATGGAAGCAATCAAATTCAAAGAGGGCCCAAAAGGTCAAGGCATTGATCTTGGATGACGATTGATGGGATCGTGTGAATTATGTATTGGAGTTCACCGAACCTATCATGTCTATGCTTTGGTTTTTTGATACAGATGAACCATGCTTGGGGGATGTCTATGATAGCATGGACACAATGTTGGAGAAAATAAAAATTGAAATACAAAAGAGAGAGAATAATCCTGAAGACACCCTTTACAAAAAGGTGGAAGCAATCGTTCTTCATCGTTGGAACAAGATGACAACACCATTGCACCTCCTTGCATATGCCCTATCTCCAAGGTACTATACCAGAGAAGTACTTTCTATCCCAAGGAGAATACCACCATATAGAGATCTTGAAGTTGCTAGAGGGTATAAGAGGGCATTTAATAGACTCTTCACTGATCCAGAAGTGGAGACAGGTGTTATGAAAGAATTTGGAATGTTTATCACAAGAAAAAATCTTACCCTTTTTGTTGTCAAAGACCAATACAAAATGGATGCTATTACATGGTGGTACCTCCATGGTCAAGTTTATATGTACCTCCAACCTCTTGCAATCAAGATCCTCTCACAAGTATGTTTTTTTTTTTTTTGCCACTTGTATTGTAAAATTTGACACTTAACATTCTTAAATTTATCTTGCATTTTTTATTTTTTATTTTGTTGGTTTTCTCTCTAGGTTGCAAGCTCTTCTGTCGCAAAACGGAATTGGAGTACATACTCCTTTATCCACTCAGTGAAGCGTAACCGGTTGGCTGCAAAAAGAGTTGAAGACTTGGTGTATATTCATTCCAATTTGCGTCTTCTGTCACATAAGGAACCTCAGTACAAACAGGGGGCAGCAAAGCTTTGGGATGTAGCACCCGAGTCTACTGACTTGGATGCAACCATTTAGGATCTTGCTAGAGCCACTATGGATGATGTGGATGATAATGATGATCATGACATACATGGTGCTGGAAGTGGAACCGCTTTGGGTTCAAATGATGATGATCTTGAAGTTGAAGCCGCTGAAATCCAAGTCACGATGATTTTTTTGATAATCCTTTTGATGACTGATGAACATTGAAATTGAATCACGTTTCAACTTTCATGAACTACATTTTGTAATTCAGTAATTGTGATGATTTCCATAATTGATATCATTGATATGGCGTATTTGAATATTTTTCAACTATCAATTGACATTTAATATTTATCTTTGGCATTTGGCATTGATCAATGATCAAGTATCATACTATGAAATGATTTAGTTTTACAATTCTGTATATTTCTCTTATTCTTTTGTATATATAATACATATATATATACACGTACCCATACGTACCCAAACCCCTAAAAAAAAATTTCATATACCCACGTACCGGGTTCTCGTACCCGAACCCGAACCGGTAACTTAGGTTTTTAGTCCTGGGAAAGCTCCCATAAATCTCCAAATGAGATTACATTCTTTGAGTAGCCATATTCTTTGTTCCATTTCCTCCATAGAAAGGAAGACCTTGCATAGGGTTTCCTTTTCAATATAAAATTCAATGCCTTTTGGAAAAGGAATGTTCAGTTTGTGTACAGGCCAATTTGCAAATTGTGAGATGAAAGATTTCAGCTCATCTTTGACGATCTGTTTTTTTTCTTGAGCTACTGCTCTCAGAAGTTATACATCATCTGAGGCTTCGAAAGGAAGCTATCGCCTTCCCCCTGGAAGGAAGTCTGCTCAGTGTGAAAAGGTGGATCTATGAGCTTCTGGTGTAAAAGAGGGAGGGAGATGGCTGAAGAGGCAAAGGTAGATGCAGAGAGCATTGTCTTGAAGCAAACCCTACTATGTACTTTTTGCTCTTGTGGTGTGCTTAATATCATAGATAAGCTCAAGGCCTGAAATATAAAATACAGTGGTGAATTTTACCAATGATTGTGTCAGATCTGAATTATCATGTCCATATATAGCAGCGATATCCATCAGTTTCGGTATATCTAGCAAGCTCTTTCCCAGCAAAAGATCTGTCAAAACTTAACCCAGCATAAATGAGAAACATGTTGAGTACATCCATCAAAAAACTTGTCATGACATATCTTGAAACTAATCTTAACTCATATAGCCCCATAAGGTGTCATATACATCTTAATTAAAATATGTGGCACAATAACATATGACAAACCTGTGTGTTCCTTTGAGCTAAGGCTTTCCCTTGCATGGGCTCCTGGATCCTGATTTGATGACCTAGATCAATTGACATTAGTTTCAATGTCATAAATCTTTGATCGTAAAGAATATCTATGTACAAACCATAACAGCAATCTTAATTACAAAAAGAATAAATTAAGGGCAAAATTTGGAATCTAACATGCGATACAAGACCATGAAGACACGCCGGCTTAGCTCCTGATCACCAACAACCAAACCAGCCATTGCCCCAGTCTGGCTACAATGATATAAGTCATACCATCGTTTCCTGAAATGAAGATAGCTATCCAAGAATTCTTCAAGAGAATCATCTCTGGCAACTACAAGCATAGATACAAAGTTATTGAAATTGAAGTATTAAAAACATGCCATAGAGCATTCACTGATAGACATCAAAATAGATATTCAAGAAAAAGGCTCTTGGTGTCACCCAGTAAGTTTTTACGGAGAAGCTGCAGTTGTGCTATAATAATAGTGTATCAGAGTATTATTCGGAGACAACAGCAAAACAAACCAATATTTGGATAGTGTGATGAACACGTATGATTTTGACACTCAAAAGAGGGACAGGATCCGCAAAACCATTTTACTGCACTCGTAGGTTGGAACCTCAGACACCTACTACACAAGACTATAGACTAGTAGTTAGTGAAGAGCACTATCTCACAATCTGTACAACTTCGAACCCAGTTATGTTCAATAATGATTTTGAGTTCCCCAACTGATGACTGCTGAGAGTAAGGATAAATCTACTGAAATAAAACTTATAATGCCATAAACAGATCCTAGGAAAGACTGAAATCGATTATGTCTAAAACTACTAGAAATCTGAAACTGCTAGAAACTAGATCTGAAGCTTTGGTAACCGTAAAACATAACCATGTAAAAACTTAAATCTGTAGTTGCTTAATAAGAACTGAACTTATTTTCTCAGAACTGGAAACTGGAAAGAGTACAGCAAATTCATTACTGAAAATAGGTGAACCTAACATAAAAGACAAGATTTTCTTCAAAACCATGATTTACTCCCCTATCTAAGAGCATATTTATAAAAAATTCTCCACTTCAGCTCTTTTGCCTTTTGCATGCGGTATAAGTATTTTTACAAAAGATGCATATAATAAACCAAAACCAAATGGATCCACGATACTGGGCCCCACAGAACAACAAAAATAAAACATTAAGAAAGATTTTCTGGTGGACCCTTACAACCGGTTTCATTGGACCCTTGTATCAAGAAGAGTCTAATTACATAAAAGTGACTCAGCACACTACCATAGCATAAAAATTGTCACTGTTGCATTTATTGGCATTGTACCTGTATGCATTTACTGTATCAGTATGGTCATATTATACCCTAAATTTGTTCCATTTTTAGTATTTGAACTAGATATGTACAATTTGAGACTGAGATGTCATTATACTCTATATTGTTTTAGAGGCTTAGAAATCCTTTGAATAAGCTTAAAATATTAAAATTTCAATCGAAGTAACTAAATTTCTAATGCTTAAATAAACAATAAATTAATTACACAAATCATTGAAATTGAAACTGTGGAAATGAACACAAGTACACAACAATTTACACCTTGAAATCTGCTTTGCATTCCTTCAAAAGCTTACAAGGAAACCTCCACAACTGCCAACTACAGCTGTATGGAATTATTACACAGCATTGAGTTATTGAACTTCTATCTTGCATCTATCTTTAGAGTGTTCAACTAAAAAATCTAATCTTCCAAAATAGGAATCTTATCTCACACAAGAAATGACTTGGAAGATAAGTCTAAATCATCAGCGATTGTCTACAGTTTATTAGACTTAACTAACTAAATAAAACATTTTCACTATAATCACTAAATTGAATTACAAAACACAAATAACTCCAACTACTTGCACGTTCACACTAAGCCTGTGTAGAAGTTCCAAATTGAGCTAAAAACTCAACACTCCCTTTTAGCAAAGAAGGAATTCTGCACCAATCTAAGTTTGTCTCTACATGCTTCAAACTTCCCTTTTCCTAAGGGCTTGGTCAGAATATTAGCTAACTGCTGATCCTTCCTGGAGGCCGAAAGACTCAATGATGTTACTCATCAATGTTATGTAGTTAGGAAACTTCTTCAAAAGCCTACTCTTCTTGAATGTTCTTCTAGGATCCTCAACCAGCTCCTAAGCATCCCTCAATGCATGTTCGAGTTGAAAAAATATTGTCATTGATGTCAAAGGCGGTTTGGTGGCCCCAAAAGAAATTTAATTTACTCTCATGCTGGTTGCCACACAACACCCCCCCCCCTTTGGAGATTGGAGAATAAAAACTGAAAATAAAAATAAAATTAAGTTTTTCTCTTGCATGAGGCCGACCCTCCTAATGTTGGCACCCCATTTTGGGGATTTAAAAAAATTAATTAAAATTAAATTAAATTGTTGCTGTTGGGCTGACCCTCTCTAAGCGATCATCTTGGGTTAAGTAAAAATAAGTTAAATAAAAATTATTTGTGGCTGTTTTGGCCGACACCCTTGGAGGAGTCACCTCCTTTGGATGAAGAGGTACTTTGGAAAGTATAAATAATGGGTTGGAAGGGAGTTAAAAGTAATCAATTTCAAGGAATATCATTCACATGAAGAGCAGAAATAAAAAGCTATTTAGCAGATTTATGAAAGGTTTTTAGCTTCAATTTTGTGATAAGAGAAGAGAAATAAAAGCAAGATCGTGGCAGTTCTATGAGCAGAAATATTGCAGAATAAATTGCAGACTTATGAGTGATTGTACAGCAGATTTGTGAGCATTTGTTAGAGCAGATCTAAGAGGGAGTTGAAAATAAATTATCATATTATTCACTTGGAGGTTGGAGCCTCCTAATTGAGGAGATCGAGAGGTTGGTGCCTCTTATTAGAAGAGATTGGTGTCTCTTCCTGGGTTGGTGCTCAATGGTGGGGATTGGAGTCTCCAATCAGTTGGTGCCCGCGAAATTTGTAAGATTTATACAGGAAATATTTTGTTGTGGTTTTCTCCTGTAAGGGTTTCCACGTAAAATTGTGTGTTCTTCTTGTGTTCTTTATTGATAGATCTTGCATGTATGTTATTGCTATGGATGATTAAGTTTTGAGATAATACTAATGTGATTGATTAAGTTGTGAAAAGAAAAGATCGACCTATACTGATTCACCCCCCCCCCTTCAATATAAGAGTGTGTTTCATCAGTTCAAACTGTCAAGTTCTCCTAACAGAAGAAGAAAGGGCTATAGTTTCTCCCTCCTCACCTAGAGGTTGCTATCCTGAATTGGAAACAACTACAATCTTTGGAGATCCAACATTCAAAGCTTCTTGCTCCCCATCCTCTATACTGGAATGAATTCCTATGATTTTTTGGATGCAAAGTCTTCTTTAAACTTGACATCCCTGATGACTACAACTTTCCCTAGCTTTCGAATGTAGACTATAGGCCATTGAAATCTCACTATAAACTAAAAATAAACCCTTCTTGCTAGAAGGTTTCAATTTTGCCCTCTTCTTTATAAGTATATGGAAATTTATTAGACAACTAAAGATGCAGAAATGACTCCCCTTTGGCTTCACACCACTAAAATTCCTCTAGTGTCTTGTCCTCCAAAATCATGCGAGGACAACTATTCTGGATGTAGACTATTGTAAGACATGCTTCCACCAAAGAAACATCGATAAGTCCAAGTCATGAATCATGGCCTTAGCAACCCCTATGATCGATTGATTCTTCTATTATATAACCCCATTTTGCCATGGGTTGTACAGAACTATCAACTCACTCTTTATCTCTACCTCCTTGCAAAAACCTTTGAACTCCTTGGAGGTCTACTCTCCCCCATTGTCTGATCTCAAGACCTTGATTTTCTTCCCTATCAAGTTCTCAACTAGAGCTTTGAACTCCTAAAACCTGCTAAAGACTTCATCCTTGGTCTTTAAGAAATAGATCCATGTCTTGAGAGATAAATCATCAATGAAGGAAACATAATACATGCTTCCAACAATTGATCCTATTGACATTGGTCCACACACATCTGAATGCACTAAGTCTAAAATCCCTTTAGAGCTACACTCGTCACTTGGGAAAACAACCTTGGCATGCTTGCCAAGTGTGCATTTGTAATATCCCCTTTTCGAAATAGGACTATGGTAATAATAATAAATTAAAATATATAAAATATAATATGATTATAAAATATAAAATTAAAGTTTAATTTTATCAAAGTTCAAGGGGCATGTGAAGGAGGAAGAGTGACTATTGAAGGAAAAAGATATATAAGAGACACCCAACAATCAGTCTATACAATTGGGCAGCAGTGAAGGGGACGGCAACAATCCTCTATGGCTAGAGGAAGTTGGGGTTCAGCCTAGGGAAAGGGCCTCGCATGATGGTAATGGAAGTGTCACACTTTGGAGTGGAGTTACTTGGTCTATGTAGCTTGTATGACATGGTTATTTGTAATGGTATGAAAACTTGGCTAGGTTCAGGTGGTCTTACTTGTAAAACCTACAATGCGCAAAGTGTGGTGGACTATGTGATATGTTCTCAAAATTCTATATCTAGGCTGCTGGGGTTCAATATTGGGTGTTGTCCTATTGGGTTAAATTATGATCATATGCCTCTTCTTGTTAAGTTTAGCATCCATGATGGCAACCGACAAGAGGGGTAAATGCATCACTTCCATAGGAAAATCCTTGTGAATCAAGAAAATCAGGAACTCTTTGTTGCTGCACTGGAACATCACCTTCAAGTGGAAAAAAACAACATAACATGCAATGAAAACAACGAAAAAAATGACTACATTGGCAGCAATATGTTGGTTCCTTTAATTCACAAGGCTCCCGAGGTGTGCAAGAGATCCTGAACTAAGAAGGGGATTTCAAATACTTTCACAGACTAATCCATGGTATGATGAAGATTGCAAAGCTACAAAAAGATTGATCAAAAAGGATGGGTCTAACAAAGAAAGCAAAGATAAATTATGAGAAGTTGGTAAAATCTAAAAAAGAAAACTATGTGAATTTAAGAAGGAAGGAATTAATTTCTTTGGGTAAACACAACCCCAAAAGCTTTTGGAGAGAGTTGCAGCGAAAGAAAAAACAGATAGAAAGTAATATCACAAGGGAGCAATGGTTAGATTATGCGAAGCTTGCTCTTGTATGAATGGTCGGTGGTAAAAAGCAAGCTTCCTATAATCAGTGCTCCAAGTGAGATCTTCTCGGAGGAAGATATCAAGCAAGGTATAAAAAATCTTATAAGCGGTAAAGCCCAAGACATTGATGGGCTGCAATCTGAATTTCTAAAGTGGGGAAGTAAGCTCCTTGCGCCTCACATCAAATTTCTTTTTAATAACATCACTCAAAGTGGCTTTCAAGCTGAATGGACAACCAGTGTGGTCATTCCTTTACATCAATGCTCCAAGTGAGATCTTCTCAGAGGAAGATATCAAGCAAGGTATAAAAAATCTTGCAAGCAGTAAAGCCCAAGATATTGATGGGCTACAAGCTGAATTTTTAAAGTGGGGAAGTGAGCTCCTTGCACCTCACATCAAATCTTTTTAATAACATCACTCAAAGTGGCTTTCCGACTAAATGGACAACCAGTGTGGTCATTCCTTTACATAAAAGTGGTGATATCAATAATCCTTATAACTACCGAACTATCATGGTCAATCCTCTTCTTGGAAAACTTTATGGGAGCATGTTAGAACGCAAAATCAGCAATTGGGCTGAAAAAGAAGGGAAAAGGGCAAAAGGGCGGGTTGGCTTCAAGCCAAGGCACTCTACCATAGATCACTGCATCATGCTTAGACACTTCATTAAAAAAAATTGGGACACTCAAAGGGGAGAAGTTTTTTGTTGTTTAGTTGATTTCGAAAAAGCCTTTGACACTATGCCTGTTGATGTTTTGCAGCGTCTGGATTATACTTCCAGCCCTGCACGACTTACAAGAAGAGAATGAAAAATTGAATGTAGCCTTATGGCTATTCAATTTTATATATGCTTGAGACTTCAAATTATAAGAAGGCCGACCTTATGTAAATAATTGATGATCTTATATTTGGGCTGACCTTACTTTGTATTTTGTAAATTAATTATTTAATAAGGGAGGTTGACCTACTTGTTGAGTCACCTCATTTTGTATAAATACAAGGTCACTTTTGTTCATTCGTTAATCAAGTCCATCAAGGATAATTCGCATTCCAAGCAGAAGTTCGAACTTAAGCAGCAGCGAATCATCTTGCAGCAGCAGGCCGATTTCAAGGAGAAGCATATTCAATTGTATCTTTGCATCTAGGAGAGGTGCTATTATTCATTGTATCAAATTCGGCCATGAGCTGGGCCTGAGTTGTAAAGCAGATTTCTGCTCTTATTCCTTCATTATATGAGAGATATATTTGTTGGGTTTTTCCCCTCATGTTGGAGGGTTTTCCCAAGGTATCTTGTGTTGTTCATTGTCTCATGTGTTGCATTTTCTGTTTGCTTTCATTTCTGATCTATAAAATCAACACTGCCTAGGGACAAACTTTGGAACAAAATGGAGGAACTTGGGATTCCTAATGAACTTAGAGTAGCAATGCATAAACTTTATGAGCAAGTTAGAGCTAAAAGCAAAACCAAAGATGGTATGTCTAAATGCTTTGGTAGTGACATTGGAGTCAAACAGGGTTGTCCCCTATCTCCCACTTTGTTTGGTTTATATATTGATAAACTTGAACAATGGTTAAACAAAACTGTTGGGAAGGGTATTTAACTTGCTAGTTATGTGATGAAGTTGCTTTTATATGCAGATGATCTTATCCTAATTGCAAAAACTGCCCTTGGTTTGAGAGAACATTTAAAGGCACTTGAGCTCTTTTGCCATGAGGTTGGGATGCAAGTGAACACCAGCAAAACCAAAGTCATGATTTTCTCTTTGAAAAGGAAGAAACAAGTTAATTTCATTTTTGAGGGGAGCTCTTTAGAGGTGGTGGAAGAATACAAGTATTTGGGAATTGATTTTCACAATAGGCTCAATTGGGAGACATGTAGAACAAAAAGGATTGAGGGTGGTTGGAGAGCTTCTTACTTGTTGCAAAACAGATGTACAAAGCATAGTTATGGGATTGGAAAACCAAGAAAACCCTTTTTTGTTTGTTGGTAATGCTGGTTGTCCTCTATGGTTGTGAAATTTGAGGGAGTAGCATGTCAAACCACAAGTGGAGGTAGGTAGAAAGAATTCAAAAGCACTTAATCACTACTGGTATCAAAGTCACATCTTCGGTTCCCTATGAGATTCTTTTGGCTGAAGCTAGTACGTTCCCGATGGAGGCATCAACAATAATTCGTTTAATAAGTTATTTAAAAAAAGTTGAAAACATGGATATGCATCACTGGCCCAAAATGGTTGTTGCGGAGGAGCTAAACCGTAGAAAGAAGACTTGGATGAAACAAAATAGCAAGTGGATGAGCAAGTGGGACATTAAGCTACACGAATGTTCTAACACTAATGAAGAGAAAAAAAATTGTGTTAGAAATGTTTAGGACTGTTATGTGGACAAAACAGATTGGTCGTAAAAAGGTACATTATATCAAAGATTTCAACCCCACGTGGGAGCATGATGAAAAAAACTACCTAAGGGTTACAATTAAAGGAAAGGGTAGGCTTCTAGTTGCACAACTAAGGACTGGGTCTCATCATCTTAGATGTGAGATAGGTAGGTGGGCTGTCCCCAAGGAAGATTGGGAACAAAGAACTTGTACTTTCTGCAACAAAGGGGTCATTGAAACTGAATGGCACTTCATCATCGAGTGTGCTGCTTATGAAGATATTCATATCCAATATAAAAACAATTTGAAGGTGGATAATCTAAATGAGTTTTTTAAGGAGGCAAGGCTTCTAAAGACTGCTGGTTTCTTGATCAAGATCCATAATAGGAAAGTTGACATTGAAAGGAACTTGAAAATGGTTAAAGATTCGACTCTCGATCCCATAGACTGATGGTCTAGTGGATGTCATTAAAAATCATTCATTCAGTCATTCAACAAATCTGATTGCTATCTTTAAAAGAGATATTTAATTGCACAAATTTATCTATAGTTTCCGGTGTATATGTTATTGTATAGAAATCATAAATTAAAACATGATTGAATATTATGAAATATTCCCTCCGGAATATTAAAAATTCAAATGAGACATCACAAATAGTATCAGAGCTGGATTTTGCGAGCCTATGAGTCTTCTTTCATATGCAACTTAGTAATTGAGCCAACAAATATTATCAAAGGGAACTTATTTTTCATTTAAATGACAAAAGAAGTGAATATGGCAAATAGCGAGGGAAAGTTTATTTGGGGAAACTTCTTATAAATAAATTTGAAAAGAAGATTGATACAATAAAAGATTTGTTGGATCAAACCCTCTACGTGAAGCAAAATAATATGAATGCTTCAAGAAATCAAAGAAAAAAGAAATTCATGTGAGGAAATCACAAAGCCCAATACAAGATAATATTCACACCATGTATGCAAATTGTAAAAATCTTCCCACCAAAATCCAAAAGGCCATGTCTTTCGCAAATTTCATGAGTATAAAGGGTGTAAACAAGGTTAACTCAAATTTGGCCAACCCTACTCCTACAATATCACAAAATGTGCAGTCTAAGACAAATGTTCCTAGCACAAGTTTTGTGCCAATGACTATGACTTGCGCTCCTATTATGCCTAGTAGGAACTCATCAAGTGTATGCAATCCACAAGTTCAAGCTCTAGCAAGAGGTTGGAGTACTACTACTAGAAATAGGATTATGACTAATATTTTGAAGTCAAATAATGCACAAGTTCCAACTCAATTGCAATGTGCTCCCTTTGATTCCTTTTCTCATAATCGACTTGTGGGTAAGTCTCAAACAATGGATGGGGATCATCGTTTATCAAAAGGGCAACCTCAGATGTCCAATTCTATATTAACATCTTCTATGGGTAGGTCTTCTACCATGGCTAATCATTACAATATCAGATCTCAAAAAAAAATTGGTACTTACAAAGTTGAAGAACCTAACCACAAATGGAAGCCAAAATCAGCAAACCATATTGCAAGCATAAGTCCTAGAATAATAGATACATCCACTATTAACACTAGTGTTTGTGAAATCAGCAGATTACCTTCTCTAGCATCAAATTGTGTGAAGATTGAAGAAGCAATTGCCAAGTCGCATAAAAAGTTAAAGGAGATGAATTTTCAGGATGATCAACATGTTATCATGCCGAATTATCTTCGCATTCCTGAAAATTGAGTGTATATGTCTTAGTTTTGGATCGAAGATTAGGAATTACAAATTTCCAAGATCAATTTGGGATCCCAGTATTCAAAAAAACTCAATCAAGTGAACAAGAAAAAGCAATCTTGGGAAGGCCAAACTATAATGTCCTCTTTTCGAAATGGAATTATAATAATATTAAATTAAAAAATCAAAAAATAAAATATTAAATATAAAATTAAAGTTTAATTTTATCAAAGATCAAGTGGCATGTGGAGAATTGTGACTATTGAAGGAAAAAGATATATAAGAGACACCAAAGAAGAAGTAACTACCATACAAAGAATATATCTTTTCTTATCTAATTATTAATCCTTTAGACCATGGAACTACAATTCGTTTAACTTCAGGACAGAATCCCCCATGGCAGGAATTGAAGGATAGTAACCCACAATTTCTGAAGTGTGATTTCACATGGAAATCACCATTGTGCTAAGTTGACTGATCTTTTAGAAGACATTATTACAATGTCAAGTTAATGGCATTTGTTGTTTATCAGCAAATCTGATTGCTATCTTTAACAGAGATATTTAATTGCACAAATTTGATTAATTATCAAAAATACCAATTGGAAAAAGTATTTCTAGTATTATTGTATAGAAATTAAAAAATTAAAACATGATTGGATATTACGAAATATTCCCTCCAGAATATTAAAAATTCAAACGAGACAATATAGCATCCCCTACAAACTCTCTATTGTTCAATGTTTAACTCCGGAAGTCCCATAACAATCTCCCTCAGATTAGGTAATGTTGCATGATGCAAATGCCCCATCCTCTTGTGCCATAACTCACACAGATTATCAATGTTATGAACTAAAGTTGCAACTCATTCACCTTGTAACCTATAAAGGTTGCCTTCTCTAACCCCTATAACCTATGCTATAATTGAGCTAGATCCCTTTGGTCTGATAAGAACTTATTGATCCTTGAATTCAACTATGAAGCCCTTATCCTTCATTACCAAAACTGAAAGCAAATTTTTGCTGAGACTAGGAACAAGCAAAACATCATCAAACTTCGAAGAGTAACTTGACTATAATCAAAAAGGAATTGTACCAACTCCTACAAGATACTTGGCATCATTACCAAGCTCAACCTGAACTCTAGAGCTGCATTCTTCCAGTTTGATAGAACATTGTCAGGTTAATGTCATATGCCTAGAGGCACTACTGTCCACAAACCAAGCATCCTTTCAAATTGTCATATGAGAGAAAGACAAGAAACCATTGAGAAATATTTCTCAAACTTGGCAGCAAACTCGTTCATTTGAGTTTCCATAGAGACTACTACTTCATGCTATTGCTACTTCCCTTGGTTCTTCTTCTTGTTTGGGCACTTCAAAGCATAATCACTGAACTTATGACAAATAGCTAAGTTACCAAATTGGATTCGGAATGGGCATTGGGTACGTGGGTATGGTATGTTGGTACGACAAAATTTTCTTTGGGTTTGGGTACATTCCGAGAATGTTCGTACAAAAAACATAAAATAATAAATATATGCATATTTTATAATAATATACAAATTTAAAATATAATAATATAATAATTCAAAGAATATATTCTCGCATTATATTATTATATATCAAAGTATATAATATTAATATTATAATATACCTATCAATATCAAAGTATATAATAATATAATAGGTTAATTCGAGCACAGGTCAAAGTATATCAAAAGATATAATATTCTCGCATTATATTATCATATATCAAAGTATATAATATTATATTTTACGGCACAAATCAAGGTATATATCAACTACTAGAGATGTGAGAGTTTGCCCTAAAATCCATGTCCCAAGCAAATTGTAAGTGAACTTTTTCTTGCAAAATAATTAGTTTGTGGACAAGGGTTTCACATGTCTATCACAAAATAGAAAAAATGCATTAAAAAATCCGCCAATACAAACTTGGATTCAACTTAGATTAGAGTTAAAATCGCTAGTTAAAAAGATCTGAACCCTACTCATTTTGTAGGTGATTCCAATCGGCACCTGATTCTGATACGACTTGTACACAAAAACGGAGCTACATCTAGTCGATTTGGTAACATAGAGTTGTAGACAAATATAGCACTTGATTTTATTCAAGTCCTGATTCTTTGCCTATGAGGATGAATCCTCATCCTTTCCTTTTCCTTTGTTCCCTTTTTCCTTTATTTCCCTTTTATTGTTTGAGAAGAGCTAAATTCTTGTCACACCTTTTTTGTTGGCTTTTGACTCCATCCAAGTTTCCTCCCAAATAGAATCATCCCATAGCCTCTCAAAAGAAGGAATCTTTTCCTTGGCCCAAATGCCCAATACAAAAACATGCCATGAAGATGTGATGACATTCAATTCCAAATTCACAAGCTCTACATCTTCAACCTTCTCCCTGATTGCTGCAAGTTGGCCACAAAGCTGAGTGACCATCAAGTAACTAGTAACAATATCCATACTAGACATATCTATGGATCTAAGTATGTTTCTCCATATCATTTTCTTATCAATGTTTTCACTCTAGAAAAGACTAACCAAAGTGTCAAAAATCTCCTTGGCCAATTTCTTTTCTGACAAGTGAGGAATTAAATGATCCTTCACCACATCTAGGATCATCCACTTGGTTTTAATTTGTTTCTGTTTGTGAACTATCAAATCTTGCAAATCTATAGTTGGAGTCACTTGATCTTTTATGATTTCCCAAAGATCATTTTCCTCCAATAACAAGGTCACCTTGACCTTCCAAGGCAAAATATTTAACACATCATCCAGCCTGTCCTCGAAACGAAGACTAGGCAATGCCATTAAAGTATTTTCCATAAAACAAACTCTTCAATTCTAAAATAATATAAACTACTCAAAAAAAAATTACCTTTTTCAAACCCTTGGTTATGCTGATAAACCCAAGCTCCATTTTCCAAAAAACTTACTAATGTAAAAAAGTTTTAAAACTTCTAGTTCTCTATACGGAAACCCTAGTTGATAATGTCCTAGTCATCGCCTAAAATCCACCAAAAAACATGCCCCAATCATTTGCAATTATGTCCTAGCTATCATTTTTGACCTAGCCACAATATGATAAACGCTAGTCACAAGTTTATGACTCCGGCAAAAAAAACACAATTTTTGTTTAAATCTGCCAACAATTCTCCACGGAAAACCAGGCCGTGATTTTTAACTATAAGAATCCACAATATTCACAAAAATATCCTGCACAATTTACCCTCCTTTTTGGCCAGCAAAATAGATATTTTCTTCTCCCTACCCCACGGTTTGTAGAAAAAAATTGGTGCAAGTTTCAATCAGGAATTTTGCAAAAAAATTGATTAAAAAAACGACACATTTCTAAGTTCAAAAACTTCTCAATTTTCTACAACGAAAGGGCACAATTTTACTCATAATTCTTGCACGTGATTTCCCTCAAACTGATCCATGATTCCTTAGTTGACCTAGTCTGCACAATTTTCAAACTAATATGCCCTTCTAGTTTTAAACCTTAGCTCTAATACCATATTAAAATTCCAATCATGGTAACTAATTTTCTAATGCTTAAATAAAAATTAAACTAATTACACAAATCATTGAAATTCAAACAACGGAAATAAACACAAGTATGCAACAATTTACACATTCAAATCTGCATTGCTTTCCTTTGAAAGCTTACAAGTAAACCTGCACAACTATCAACTACAGCTGCACGGAATTATTGCACTATACTGAGTTATTTAACTTCTATATTGCATCTATCTTATACTATTCAGCTAAAAATCTAATATTCTAAAATAGAAATCTTATCTCACACAAGATATGATTTGGAAGATAAGTCTAAATCATTAGTGGTTATCTATACTTTATTAGACTTAATTAACTAAGTAACAGACTTTCACTTTAATCGCTAAAGTGAATTACAAAATAGAAATAGCTCAAACTACTTGCACATTCACATTGAACCTATGCAGAAGTTCCAAATTGAGCTTGTACTTGTACCATTCACCTCTAGGGGGGCACTGGAGTAGCTACTTCAAAGCTTTCAGTTACATCTTCATTTCCAACCTCAAGCTCATAAAAACCCTCCCTACGATTGAGATATTTGCTGGTAAGGTCGTGGACTGGACAATTTACATCCTTGTGCATAGTCTTCTCAGCAGTTTCTTCAAATTCTAGTTGCCACTATCTTCTTCGTAAAGATCAACATACTCACAAAAACATTCGTTCATTAGGGCATTTTTATTATATGTTTCCCAGAAGCCCAGATATTGATCAATTAGGTCTACGAGATGCTCAACTTCTTTGATAAACTCTACCATTGCTAGGGCTTTTCTCAAAAGACCAAGAAAGTGGATCTAATACCAGCAGTTTGCTCCAAAAATTATCATTCTTGAAATTGACGATGAAACTGCTGAAAATAAATCTGTGATGTTTTAAACAGATTCTGAAAAATATTGAAGTCAACAAACATTTAGAAACTAAATCTGAAGATTTGGTAAAACAGTATGTAAACCAGAGTTTCCAGACAAGAGGAATATGGAGATGGAGAGGGGACAGCAAATTTTATATATATATATATACACATCTATATGTGTATATATATATATGTATATGTGTATATATACATGTATATATGTATACGTATACACATATATATCTATACGTGTATACACACACACACACACACACACACACACACACATATATATATATACGTCTATACATATATATGTATATATGCATATATACATATACATATATATGTCTATATGCATATATACATATACATATATATACATATGCATAAACATATATATGTATACATATATAATACATGTATACATATACATATATGTATACATACATACATACATACATATATATATATATATATATATATATATATATATATAATTTGATGTTTATCGGAGTTTTCAGACAGAAATATATATAATTTGATGTTTATCGGAGTTTTCAGACAGAATTAATATGGTGATGCATGTCTAAGACAGTAAAATTTCCCAATTTTGGGGGACAGAGAAAAGATGGCAAATTTTATATATAGATAGATAGATAGATATAGATATAATTATTGGTGACCAAGCTCACCTGCCAATATAGAGGTAGGACTTTTATGGCCAATATATATAGATATGTATGAATGTATATATCAAAGTTGCCAGGACACTAGTACTGGTACTGGTACAGGAGACTGATACCAGTACCAGTACAGCTTTTCTTGAAAATAGGAGTCGGGGGTACTCGGAGACGCCATCTATTTTTAATATAAATATAATTTAATAAATTAATAATTTATAGAAAATATCATGACATTGAACTTTCAAAACAAGAGCAATGATAAAGTTTAACAACGAACATTAACTTTAAAATTTAAATACACAAATGTCATTGTGTCAAAAGAGTCAAAGAGTTCATACTTCATAGTTCACATTTGACATTACATATTTAATATTTGATTACATATTGAAATTCAGAAATGTTGATAGTTTAATTGGCTGATACCCAAACAAAACACAAAAATCAGAAATCTATCATCTACACTTCTACGTCATGATCCATATCAAGGTCCTCAACTATAATGCTCTCCAAATACTTATCACTCTCAAACTTAGGTTCCTCTGTTGGTAGTAGAACTGGGGGTAAATCACTAAGGCCATCTGCTTCAACCACTTCATCCACCATGGCTGCAACTTCTCCTTCAAGTGAAATTTGGTCCCATTTTGTTGAAGGACCCTCCTTGTACCCAGGATCTCCACGAGAGAGAAGACGAAGTGAGCTATGAATGTACACCAAGTTCTCTGCTTTCTTTGACCCCAATCCGTTCCTCTTTAGTGAATGAATAAAACCATAAGTACTCCAATTTCTCTCACAAGATGAAGAGTTGGCTACTTGTGAGAGTAATCTTATTGCAAATGATTGCAATTAAGGCATTTCACTTCCATGGTTCCACCACCACTCTATAGGGTCTTTCTTTGATTGCATATCATATAAAGCTTCCATAGAAGAAAAATCACCATGCCCACGTGAAAACTTATTCCATCGACTCCTCATAACTGAAGCATCCTCACCTCAGCCATAAATCTTTTTAATTGCAGCCCAAAATCGCTTCATTACCTCTCTATCCTCATATGAAGGCCTCTTATTTGTCACTTGTAGATTATGCCATTTAGGATTAGAGGCATAGGCAGCACAATGAAGGGGTGTGTTAAGTTTGTTCCATCTTCCATGTAACTTTTCTTCTATCAAAGGATATAGAGAAAGATCTTTTGGATCAGTTATTTTCTTGACTCTTTCACACATGGAATCTATTTCTTCATAAATTTCTCCCAAACATGGCTTGTCTAAATCTGCAAATTTGATCACCTCACATATGGGCTTAATAAAGTCCACAACAAATTTAACATCAGCCCAAAAATGGTCATCAAGGACCATACCTCTCACCTCAACTGCAGCATCTGATGTAGATTGCCTCCAAGCTGCCCATGCATCACTAACTATTGTGGAACACAAAGCTCTTTTGACTTCACAAAGACGGTCAAGAAGAATAAAATAAGAAGTAAACCGTGTATCAGCTGGTTTGAGAAGTTCCACCTTGGCAAATTTTCGATAAATGGCTTGTGTGTGGTGATGGTTACATATGAACATCTGTATTTTTCTACCCTTTTCTATGAGATCTGAAATCCATTGGAACTTGCCAATATCTTTGAGTGCATTACTCAATGAATGCACACAACATGGTGTCCAAAATAAATGCTTGTACTTTTTTGCACCAACATGCTTGCTACTTTTCAAACAGGGGCAGCATCTGTAACAATTTGGACTACAAGTGATGCCCCCACCTCCTCAATGTCGTCACATAGCTGGTTAAGAAGAATCTCTGCATTTTTTTCTTGCCCTGAACTATCTATTGCCTTCAAAAAATAAGGCCCTTTGCTGCATGTTACCATGATATTAAGTAGTGGACAATTTCTAGCATCTGTCCACCCATCCATCACAATACCGCATCCTTCTGTAGCCCACACTCTTTGCATTGGTGCAATTTGTTGCTCTAATCGATTTTTTTCTTTATCAATTAGAGTAGTGCAAATCTTTTCATACCTAGGTGATTTATACCTAGCCGGTCCATTAATGATAGCTTGGACCATCTCTCCAAAGAAAGGTGAGAGAGCAACATTAAACGGTATTCCATTTGCATAAAAGAAGCGTGCATTCGCTGCATCAACCGCTTCTCGATCTTGCATGTCAAATAATCTTCCAATGGGGTTTGAGCTACCAATGTGTGGTCTCTTGCGAGAACATTCTACTAGTACATCTCTAGAAGACACATCCACCTCTGCCTCTCTATTTTGATTTTGAATTGCAACAGTTGCCCCTATCGTTGAAGCATGAGAGCTCAAATTAGAAACTTTCCCATTAGCCCTTTCTTGATCCCTCACAGCATCATATCAGTGTACCTCATTTGGACAAGGATCAACACCTTTTCCACGCATGTGAAGGAAATGAGCCCTCACCCTCGTGTAAGTACCTTGCCATGACATTTGACAAAACTTACATGTGATCGTAGCTGTTCCACCTAAACCCTTCGGCCCCATAACACGATCACAATACTTACACAATGGGTACAAGCCTTGTTTTCCCCCACTTGACATTATACACACAAAAAATAAAAAATTATTAGCAGCATATCGGATATCCTAGTTTTACAATACAAAATTCAGGCTATGTCCTTTTGATGTTTTAGTTTTACAATCTCTATGAAGGAAAGGTATGTACTATGTAGTGTACTGTGTAACTGTGTACACAATCTTAGACAATATTTTTAACATTCAAGTTTCTGATTTCTCTTTCAGTTTCATATTTTAATAATTTTATTATTTAGGCTAGTACCATTACAGAATCACAAATGTATGGAAATTGTAAATTGTAAATTGTAAATTGTAAATTGTAAATTGTAAATTGTAAATTGTAAATAATAAATTGCATCAATGAGGCAAGGGATTTTTAATTTTTTAGTTTTTAGTATTTTAATTTTACTTATTTTGTATTCATTCAACAAAGGCATAGCCGCATAAGTCATAACTGATACCAGAAAGTATCGTGAGGCTTCAATTTTTCACATTTTCCGAGGGTTAAAACTTAAAAGTTGTATCATGAGGCTTCAGTCTTCACATTCAATCAAAATCTCCATTCAAAAATACCTGGCACCGGCTAGCAATTTGGTGCAGCTAGCAATCTAGCACGGTTGTTTCAATCACAGAAATGACGAGTTTTGATATGGAGCCACCTCCTCCACAAACTTCAAACGGGTCACCCTCCTCCACAAAAGTCATGGCTCCCCTTTATCGTTTGAATGCAGAAGTCACAGCTCAAACAAATGATGGAATCAACATTTGTTTTAAGTTTTAACCTTTAAGTTTTTAAGTTTGAATGTTTTTTTTAAATAGGTTTTCATTTACGAGAGACACCATTTTCATTTCGAGGACCTCTACCTGCATCCCTTGCAAAAGAGGGTGTTTTTGGGCACTTCCCTAGTACCGGAGATGCATCCCAGGGGGCCGAAGAAGCGTCTCCCAATAACCCTGGTAGATATGTTTGTGTAAATATACATACACACACATATTATATTGGCACCTGTAAATGTAATCAAATCTTTCCTATGAATGGGATTCCGATAACTAAGAGCAAAACTAAGTTTCAAATTTCTGTGTAAGGCAATTATAAATAAGAATGATATTTCCAGAATTTTTTTCTAACTGCAATTTCCAGATTTCCTTCTAACTTTGATTTCCAGATTTTAGATTAAATGTGAATGTGCTGATTGCAGAACATTATCTGATTTCTATGTTTGCATATCAAAGAAGTAACTTCTATTTGTAAGAGGAGAGACCTACCTACAAGGGATGCGTCCCTTGAGAGGACGTGTCTCCACGTGTGGAAACACGTCCGCTCAAGGGACGTGTCCCTTTGCGCGCAGGCTTCCTCAACAGTCATTTACCATTTGTTAAGTGCGTATTAACATACACACCCTTCTACATGATGGCGTATGAACTTAAGAGAATTCCGATTTCACATGAATACGGAAAAATCACGGGAATGATAGAATTTAATATGACTGTTTATAATTTTGATTTTAATTGATCTTTATAGAAATATCATAACATGTATGATAATTTCAATCACTTATGAATGACAATGATACTTGCATCACTGTCATTCATATCTGACCGAAACTATCACAAATTAACAGCACCCATAGGGAGAGACAAACATTCACCTACTACTGGTCATCGTACACACATATTATATTGGCACCCATAGGGAGAGAGAAACATTCACCTACTGCTGGTCATCGTAGACACACACACACATACAAAAGAAAATTATAAAAGAGCATACTTTATAATTTTTCAACTGTATAATTAAACCAGCAAACATCATTCAACATTCTAAAGAGATAAAATTCAAATAACAATAACGATTATGACATTGAGAATTGAACATTGAACATTGAACAATAAACATTCATCATAGACATTGAAAATTGAAATTCGAATTTAGAAAAATGCTAAAATATGAAAATGAAATTGAAAACATGAATATCTGATTGTTGTATCATCAATAATCATGACAATAAAGTGCCATATTAAAATATCCACCCAAAATCCAAGGGATATCCTTAAGGTTATTAGACATCTAGTTCCATAGGTTTGTCGTTTCTCTATAGTCATTTGGGTCATACACAAAAGAAAATACCAAAAATACTATCTTGCATAGCCATCTCAATCCAAACAACCCCGTTCCATGGCGTATCTCCAAAACTTAATACATTGGAGGCAAGCTAAGCAAAGTTGCATTGACACGGATACAGATACGATATCGGATACGGCCATTTCAAGAGCCTTAAAATGGATACAGCAAGATACGACATTTATTAAAAATAAACCCATATATATATATATGTGTGTGTGTGTGTGTGTGTGTGTGTCTGTGTGTAACACAGATTTAGTGTCCGGTTTGATCCACTTATTATTGTTTTCTGATTCTCCGACCTCAGATGATGATGCCATGATTAATATCCTCAAACCTACACATATAAAAACTTTAATAGTAAACATAAATAATTAGAAATTTATTAAAGTATTTAACTTTAAAAGATTATAATATATTTAATATTGGTTATTTTAAATTTATTATTATTAAATTTAAAAATAATAAATTCAAAATAACTTTCACATTTTAATCTAAACTAATTTTAAAATAATAAAATAAATATTTATTACTACTATCAATTAAAAATATCTTTGCTTTAAAATATAAATATAAAGAATAATTATTTAAAGAAAAAAAGAATTTATACTTAATTTAAAAAATCTCAATTAATTTTAAAATAAAATAAAATGAATATTTATTATTTATTAACATTCTTAATTAAAAATAGATTAAAACTTTAAAATTTAAATATAATGAATATAAAATTTAAACTTTTAAAATATACATATTCACAACTAATTTAAAAATAAATAAATATAAAAATCTTATTCATTTATTATTAATTTTAATAAAGACTATTTTTCATATATATTAAAAGTTTCTTAAATTATTTTATTCATTACATAAATATTAAAATTTAATATGAAAGCAAAATAAATACAAATTAATATTATTACATACCTGAAGTCCGTTAAATACATATTAATATTATTACATACCTGAAGTCTGTCGTCCAAAATAGGAAAATGCATGCCGCCAAACAGAAAATCCACGCTTGAACAGACTAGAAAATGCTCGAAATCGCACGAGTGAATGAAGAAAATAGTGAAAGGGTAAAATCGCACAGGTACAGAAAGGTAAAATCGTGCAATGCAGACAAGCCTTCTTGCGTACAATCAAGCCTTCAGAAGAAACGCATTTACCATGGAATACATTTAGGGTTTATTTATAAGAAAAAAAAATTGCAGTTTGTCCCTCAAATTTTAGAGTAACTGTAGTTTTCTGTAGTTTCGAGCAGTTTTTTTTTTTTAAAAACCAGATTGCTATGAATCCAGCGCGGCTAATTTTAGGGGGTTTTTTTGGCATGCGTGGGCACGGTATCCATGCTGTATTGACACCGTATCCAATCTGTATCCGTACCTGGTACGGTGATACGCGTACCAGGAGAGGAGGGGTGGCGTATCCTGCAATTGTGAAGCTAAGTATTCAAATGTATAGAAATACCCCATTTCCCTTTCTCATGTTATGACGAAAAAATACAAGCATTAAGCCAGATTTATCTACAAGGACAATCAAGATTAAACCCAACGGATTTCAATTCCCACAGGTGTCTGGATTTATCCAGCTGTTGTATTTTGTATAGAACCCTCAACTTATCAATCAACAAAAAATTAGGGATCAATACTAACCTCCAAGTATCATACCAATAGTGGGGAGTCCCATGAAATGATGATCATGACGATCAAGGATCATCGATGATCAAAATGACAGTGGGAGGAAAGTTCATGTACCTTTGGCCACTGCAGGCAAATTTGTTAAAAACACAAAATAACCAATGAAGCATTGTTTTGTATTTACTGGCCAAATGGTGAGGATTTTGGCCATTCCAAGGTGTCATAGACAGATGTAGTCTGTCTGATGCAAACAGAAGGCCATTTTGACATAACTGAAAAAAAGAAATTACAAAACATTTGCAGTCAAGGTTCTCAAATTACAAAAACTAAAGATACTGCTAAATTCTGCAAAAACAGGTCAAAAGGTCAGAAACAACCTACCTAGATGGATCAGCCACATCAATCCCAATTCCAAAATGTGTTCATAATGACCATCCAGAGCTATAATAAACAAATTATTAACTAGATAAGATGACCATCCTGAATCGTAATCTGGCAAGCCCTACCAACTAAACATTTCAGCAGCTGTTGGAAGATGGACTACTAATTCCAAGTAATAACTTCACAAATCTTCTCACAAATTGTTGCACATATCTCTCATATCAACAAAGTTAAATATTTCATTATTGTCATAATTGTTGTTTCTTTTGACAGTAAATATTGCTGCTCTTTATTTCCTGCATTATTTGCTTTAAATTCATTCTTTTCATAGCACATTATATTTACCCATTTAAAGTGCTGTCCACCAGATTGCCCTTCAAAATACGAATCAATGGAGGACCCAATATAGAAAAGTATACCCTTCATCGGCTGATATATATTTTGGATCATAATAACCTCCAATATTTTAGTGCTCCATGTGACCAATTTTTTAATTGAAATAGATCATTCCTAAAATAGTAATTATTCAAAAAGACTTCTAAGAATCTTGCATTGCACATTATAAGGTTTCCTATGTTTAAATATAGCAGTAACAGTTGTTCTAGCTTCTTAAAGTAATTTCAATGTGAACAGACTAATTGGCATTGACTTTAATACACTAAAACTATCTGATCTAACATCAAACACATCCTACATATGAAGAAGAAAAAAATGATCTAATTCATCTAATGCAATCAATGACAATAATACATTTAACTCATCATTCAACTTTTGCATTTCATTGATGGCTGTAGTTTGTGGTTGCTAAATCATCATTAGAATTTAGAACTAAATATCTCGCCATCCCATGGAGTTGAATGGAAGGCATTGTATATTGGTATAAAAAGTCATCTTATTTTTCTTCCAAGAAAAAAAAGACAAGTGGAACTATTAATCAATTGAGTATTATAAAATCAATTTTAGCCTTTCGAGGCATTTGGGTAAAATCATCTAGAGTTACTCAAAAATGCATCTCTTTAGGTGGACCCATTTTAATTACATTCCCTCAAAAAACAAGGACATGGAAATGGGTAGAAAAATTATATTGCTGTCCGCATTGCCTGTAATGAGTCCCAACAACAAGGCGTGTGCATTTAAGTACTGAATTGTCTCTATAGTGTTGGTAGTTGATAAAACATTCTATTATAAAAAAAAAATTGATTAATATAATATTTATTTGTAACTTTGTTTCATGTCCATCTGCTGAGATTTGAGGTGCGGGGAAGGGAGCCTAGCCCTACCATAAAAACTTG
This sequence comes from Sequoiadendron giganteum, assembly GCA_007115665.2. Lineage (NCBI taxonomy): Eukaryota > Viridiplantae > Streptophyta > Pinopsida > Cupressales > Cupressaceae > Sequoiadendron > Sequoiadendron giganteum. The sequence continues at coordinate 574,541,038 of CM021102.1, forward strand.
TCCCCTCATTTTCATGCCCACAGCTATGGAGTACTTGGCTCGACATTGACATCAACACAACTCAGATTTTTAAATATTTCCTTCTATTCCATTTGTCTGTGATATCTATAGTATATAGTCAACTACACATAATGAGGTAAGCAATCAAGCAATTTGTATTCTTTGTTTTTTTTTTCTTGAGAAAAGCAACAGTATTTAATATTTATCTTTTTTGTACTATCTGGGGCTTGTTTATTGAATTTTATTAGTGATGATCCAAATTTTCTGTAACAACCTACAATTGGATGGGGCCTTGATTCACTGGTGAGGTAAAGCAGACATACCAGCCGCTACTCATGGTTCTAATCTTTGTTGCAGTCTGCTCCACCTAAAAAGGCATGTGTAATATAAAGCAATGAGGTCGGATACAAGTCCTTGGTAAATTTGGGCAAAGCAAATACCTCTGGAGAGTGGTCTGTGCATTCGGTGTAACTTCTTAGGGGATATTTAAAAGAGGGTTCCAGCCAAAAAACAATAAACACATCATCAAGAAATCCATTATCTCTTCAATGTGTAACCTAGAGTCTACAAACCGTGATATTAGCTTTAATATAGCCTTGGTCGTAGTGCTACTAAGTAGGTGATCTGGGTCTGGGACCCAATGAGGTCTGAAACCAAGAAGAACACTAATGCCCTAGCATGCCCAAAATAATTTCTTGTGCGCCAAAAGAACATAAAGGTACTTATCTTATTGCCCCGACGATGACTCAATTTTGTAGACACACAAGGTTAAGTGCAATTCGGAGAAAATCTTAGAGGAATTAAAACCTCTACAAAACGTCTTCTAAGCCAAAAGGCGTTCCACGCTTCATGGTGAATTCCTGACTTTGAATTGTCGCAAAATTCCAATAAAATTGTGAATTGGGTCCTTAAAAAGTTACCTGTTTTCCAGAAGTCCCTTGGTTTCATCTTCAATAATGTAGAGAGCTCGTGGTTCAAAAGATCGGCAACTCCCTGTGTCTCCTCCGGATCCATCCCACCTTCTTCATCATGAGGCAAGTACTTCACAAACCTTGCCTGATCCTGTTGTTTGCTGCTAGTCTCTGAGCTGCTGTTGTTTTTGTTATCCTGAGCCCCAGGGAGCATATGATTCAGATGGCTTTTATCACCATCTTGTCTCAGAGAGCTAGTTAATAACCCATTTCTGAGCTCATTCAGATTTCGATGGCCTTTATCTGAATTTGACGAATCCGTAGACGTTTTAGGGACGTATTTTCTCTGCTGCTTCTTGTTGAACCCTCTCGAGTCACTTTGCCTGTGTGACGACTGGGGCGTATGAGGGTGCATTTTGGAGTGCAAAAGCTTCAATTGCACAGCACCGGAAATCCTAAAGATGATCAACTGAATGATTCAGTTGCCAAGGCTGATGCCAAAAATAGACATGAAGCGAAGGAAAACACGGAATTCAATGTTTTTATATAGGCTCCTATTTTAAACCCCAAAAGCAATAATTTAGATATCTTTATCAGAAAATTTTGAATGAACCGGTAAGTTAAAACATTTTAATATTTAAATTTTTATTTATTTTTGTTTCTTTTAATTTACATACATATAGTAAGTATAGATCTATATAACATAATCTTCTTCTTGTATAATTCGAATTAAAAATATTATTACATCCAAGTGTTCTTATATGAAGTGCACGACAAGAGGTTCAAATAATATATAATTATAAAAATTGCATTCTTCTCTAAAAAGAAAAACAGAGGATAAGAATGTTTTTTTTCTTTTAAAATTTTTAAACTTAAATAATAATAAGTTTTTATATATATTTTTTAAATAATAATATTAATAATAATAAATCAATATTTATGAATTGATTTTTATCTTTTGAATAGGTTTTATTTTATTTTTCTTTTGACTTTTGTTATTAATTTTAATTTTAATATAAAAATTAGAATTTTACTTTTAACAATTTTAATATAGTTTATTTTTATTTTTAATATTTTATTAAATTTAATTTATTTAATTACACAGAAGCTTGTTTCTTATATAAGTGAACATCTGTTTTTGAAAATCAATGGTTGAAAATTGTATAGAAGGATGCAAGAGTATGACCCACTTTTGAAATCAATGGTTGAAAATTATAGAGAAGGATGTAAGACTGTTGAAATGATCTCAACCATCAAATTTTCTAAAATATTAAAAAATATAATATATAATTAAAGAAAAACAACTGCATTCTTATATAGTCTTAACTCTAAATTGAGAAAAGATAGGATAAGATTTTTTTTCTTTTTTAACTTTTTAAACTTATATTTTTAGATAAATAATAATAAATTTTTTAATAAATATATATTTTTCAAATAATAATATTAACAAGTGTCATCTAAATCCTGGATTTGATTGTGTGCTAGTTTTTCATCAACGTTTTGGATCACACTCAATGATCCATCATCAGAATAGAGAGTTGAGAAAGATGAGAAGTGATAAGTTGCAGACCAAGCTTGTATAAAAAAGAGAGGAAGGAGGAAAAAGAGGGGGTTAGGATAAGCCACACAACGGGAGGGAACAACTAAAAATATTTTAAAAACACAAATAAAAATAGGAGACCTAATCAAATCTAAAATTACAAACCAAAAACTAAAAAAATAAAACTATATATAAACAAATAAATATAAAATAACATAAAAAAAGAAAATTAAATATATATGTACACAAAAAATACAAAAACAAACACACACACACACACATATATAACAATCAAATGTATATAAATATATATAAATAAGAAAACAAACATAAATATGCCAGATAAGCATAATAATATATATCTATCATATTAAAAATTATATAAGTAGGAAAATAAATATAACAATCAATTATATATATGTATAGAATAGTCACATAAAAATGCAATAGACGCCTCGAGAAGGATATCTCTCACTGTTTTTATATATATATTATTAATATTATTAATAAATAATATATATATGCTAGTAGCATTCACAATGTGACATAGAAGACATTAAATTATCAGGGTTAGGGTTAGGGTTAGGGTTAGGATTAGGGGTAGGATTAGAATTATAATGAAAATTAGAGATAGAATTAAGTTTAGAAGTAGGGTTAAGATTAGGGTAAGGGTTACAATTAGAGATAAATTTAGGGGTAAGATTAGGGTTTGTGTTTGGGTTAGGGATAGAATTAGGGTTAGGGATAGAATTAGTGTTAGGATTAAGGTCCATATTATAGTAAGGTTTAGGATTAGAGTTAAAATAAACCCTAATTGAACTCTAAGCCTAACCATAATTGAACCATAACCTTAAATGAACCCCAATTTAACCTCAATCCTAACACTAACCTTAATTGAACCCTTATTTATTTTTAATCCTAACACTAATGCTAACCCTAACCCTAACTTGAAACTTTATCATATAATTATAACCCTAACCCTAATTGATTGTCAATCCTAACTAATTAAATGGGCTCACCCTAATTGAACCATCCACCTAACCCTAATTTAATCATATCCCTAGTTAAACTCTAACCCTAATTTAACCCTAGCCCTAATATAATCACATCCCTAACCCTAACTATTACTCTCATTGAACCCTAAGCATGTCTTATCCTAATCGTAAACCCTAATTGAATCCTAACCCTAACACTTAACACTAACCCAAACCCAAACCATAAACTTTATTATAAAACCCTAATTGTAACACTAACTAAATTTTAACCCTAACCCTAACCCTAAACCCTTATTGAATCTAATGCCTAATTGAACCCTAATCTTAACACTAATACTAACCCTTACCCTAATTGAATATTAATTAAACCCTAACCCAAGTCTTGAATGAATTGTAACCCTAACCTTATCCAAACCCTAAAATTAACCGTAACCATAACTTATAGCTTTATCATACAATTATACAAGCCATAATCCTAATTGTACCATATACCTAACCTAATTAAACTCTTAACCCTAACTAAATTATAAACCTAATTTAATCGTAGCCCTATTTGAACCGTAACCCTAATTCAACCTTAATCTTAAGTGAACCCTAACCCTAATTTAATGCTAGCCCAAATAGAATCATAATTGTAAGCCTAACCCTTACTGTAATTGAATCCTAAGCATATCCTAACCCTAACTATAATCTTGAACCCTAATTAAATCCCAACCATATTAACACTTAACACTAATGCTAATCTAAAGTTTAAGCTTTATTGTAGAACCCTAATTATAAACGTTACCCTAATTTAAAATTCCAACCCTAACCAAACCTTAATTGAACCCTAGTGCTAACCATAACCCGAAGCTTTATATTATAGAACCATAACCATAATGCTAACCCTAACCCCAACCCTATACTAACCCTAACCTCAAGCTTTATATCATATTATTAGAGATAGAGTTAGTATTATGATTAAGATTATGATTATAGATAGAATTAGGATTAAGGTTGGTGATAGTGTTAGGATTCGGGTTAAGGTAAGGGTTGATTTTTAGGATCATGAATAAGGTTTAGGCTTAGAGGTAGGGTTAGAATAAGATTTTTATGGTTCGAGTTAGACATAATGAGGTAGGGGTAGGGTTAGAGATAGGGTGAATATTTTGATTAGAGTTGCAGATAAAATTAGGATTTAGACAGGATTAAGGTTAGAGACAAAATTAGGATTAGGGTTAAGGTTAAAGATAATATTAGGATTTTGGACAAGCGATTATCATTAAAGTTTGGGTTAGGGTTAGATATAGGGCCAACATTAGGGTTAGAGATAGAATCAAGATTATGGTTAGAGATTGAATTATGATTAAAGTTAGGGTTAATGTTAGGATTAGGTTTAGGGTTAGGTTTAGGGTTTTATGATAAAACTTGAGGTTAGTGTTAGGGTTCAATTAGGGTAAGGATTAATATTAGCTTAGGATTAGGGTTTTATTAGGGTTCATATTAGTGTTAGTTTTACAATTAGGGTAATGTTTATGGTTAGATATAGAATTAGAATTAGATTTAGGATTAATTATGGTTACGGCTCAAATAGCGTTAGGATTGAATTACGGTTATGGTTTGTGTTTTAGGATAAAGCTTAGGGTATGGGTTAGGATTAGGTTTGGGGTAGGGCTAGGATTACAATTCAATTATGATTCGAGTTAGGGTTCAATTAGGCTTAGTCTTAGGATTCAATTACAATTTAGGGTTAGGATTAGGCTTTAAATTCAATTAGACTTTAGGGTAAGGGTTGGGGTTAGGGTTAGGATTCTATTAGGGCTAGGATTAAATTAGGGTTAGGAACACTTAAGATTATCATTCAATTAGGGATAGGGTTAGGTTTAATATTAGGATTAGGCTTAGGATTAAGGTAAGGGTTATGATTATAGATAGAATTTGGATTAGGGATAGGGTTACAGATAGGGTAGGGGTTGAGGTTAGGTTTAGGATTCTATTAGGGCTAGGATTAGGATCACTTAAGATTATCATTCAATCAGGGTCAGGGTTAGGTTTAAGATAGGATTAGGCTTAGGATTACAGTAAGGGTTACGATTATAGATAGAATTTGGGTTAGGGTTAGGGTTAGGATTAGAGATAGAATTAGAGTTAGTGTTAGAGTAGAGTTAAATATAGATTTAGGGTTAGGGTTAAATTAGGATTAAAGTTAGCTCGTTAGAGTTAGAATTAAAATTAGTGATAGAGTTTATGTTCAATTGGGGTAAGGATTACTATTAGGTTAGGATTAGGGTTTTATTAGAGTTTGTATTAGTGTTAGTTTTACAATTAGGGTAATGTTCATGGTTAGATGTTGAATTAGAGTTGGATTTAGGGTTAATCATGGTTACAATTCAATTAACATTAGGATTGGATTATGGTAATGGTTATGGTTTGTGTTTTAGGATAAAGCTTAGGGTATGGGTCAGGGTTAGGTTTGGGGTAGGGTTAGGTTTGGGGTAGGGTTAGGATTACAATTCAATTAGACTTGGTCTTAGGACTCAATTAAAGTATAGGATTACAGTTAGGGTTAAGCTTTAGATTCAATTAGATTTTAGGGTTAGGGTTAGAATTTATTTATGGTTATGAGTATGTTTAGGGTAAATTAGGGTTGCAATTACAATTAGGGTTCTACAATAAAGTTTATGGTTTGGATTAGGATTAGTGTTAAGTCTCAGGGTTAGGATTTAATTATTCTTGAAGGTTATGGTTAGGGTGAGGATTAGGGTTAGGGTTAGGATTCTATTAGGTCTAGGGTTAAATTAGGGTTAGGATCACTTAAGGTTATCATTCAATTAGGGTTAGGGTTATGTTTAAGATTAGAATTAGGCTTAGGATTATGGTAAGGGTTACAATTATAAATAGAATTTGGGTTAGGGTTAAAGTTATAGATAGGGTAAGGGTTGGGATTAGGTTTAGAATTCTATTAGGGCTAGGGTTAAATTAGGGTTAGGATCACTCAAGGTTATCATTCAATTAGGGTTAGGGTTAGGTTTAAGATTAGGATTAGGATTATAGTAAGGGTTGCAATTATAGATAGAATTTAGGTTAGGTTAGGGTTAGGGTAGAGTTAAATATAGAATTAGGGTTAGGGTTAGGGTTAGGGTTAGGTTTAAAGATATAATTAGAGTTACTATTAGGGTAGAGTTAAATATTGCCAAACAAAATAAAAAATAAGTTGGAAGGTAGCTATAACAAACCTTCTTTCAATATCCTAATTATATTAGCATATAACCCTAATAAATATCTCTCTGGAGCACCTAATAAATATCCTGCATATAACCAAATGTCATCTATAGCAGTTGTGTTGGTATTGATACAACTATAACCAAATATCAGCTAAGGTGTTGGGTTATGATTTTTTAATTATAATTAGAGTTAGAATTCGGGTTAGGGTTAAGGTTAAAATTAGAATTAGAATATTATGGATATTGTTAGGGTTAGAGATAGAATTAGAGTTAGGGTTTGAGTTAGAATTATTGTAACCTTGAATCTAAACCTAGTTTAATTCAAACCCAATTTTAACCCTAATTGAATTTTAATACCAACCCTAATCCTTATTGAATTCTAATCCTAATTAATCCCCAACCTTGACTCTAATTGAATTCTACTCCTAATTAATCCCCAACCCTAACACTAATTTAACTGTAATAAAATTGTTTAACCTTAACCCTAACCCCAAAATTTATCATACAACCATAACCTTAATTAAATCTCAGCCTTAGTTAAACCTTAATCCTAACATTAATTAATATGTAACCCTAACCCTAGCCCTAACACCAACCCCAACCTTGATCCTAACCCTATCCCTAATTTAAATCTTAAACCCTAAATCTAACCCTTTAAATGAACCCAAACCCTAACCCTAAACCTAATCATAACCCCAAGCTTTATCTTAGAGCCCTAACACTAACTCTAATTTAAATTTAACCCTAATTGAATGTAAATCCTAATTGAACTTGAACCATTACCCTAATTGAAATTACCCCTAACTAAACCCAAACCATAACCCAAACTCTAATTGAATCTTAACCCCAACTCTAATGATAAAGTTGACCCCGAGCTTTATTTTAGATCCCTAACCCTAACCTTGAACCTACTTAAAACTTAATCCTAACCCTAATTGAACCATAACACTAAAAATTTAAATTAATTTAATCATATAGCTAACCCTAATTGACCTAATTGTAACCTTAACTAAACCCCAACTCTTATTAAATCCTAATCCTAACTTAACCCTAATTTAACCCTAATAGTTATCATAATCCTAATCAAGTTCCCATTATATAATTTATATAATATAAAAAATAAGCTCTATACATAACCCTATATTTAATTAATTTTTTAAAATCTAACCTTATTGAAAACCTTAACTGAACCTTAATTAAAACCTTACCCTAATCCTAGGTGAACCCTATTCATAATCCTAAATGAACCCTAACCCTAACCAAAATGTAAGCATAATTCAAGGTTAACCCCATCCCTAACCCTAACTGAATTGTAACGTCAAACCTAACCCTAATCCTTATTGAATTGTAACAATAATTATAACACTATACAAACCCTAACCTTAATTCATCCTAGAACCCTCACACTAATCTAACCCTAATCGTAATTGAACTACAAACCCAATTGAACTCTAATGCTAATTGAACCCTAACCTTGCAAAATTGCAATCCTAATCCTACGAACCCTGACCTTAATTCACCCTAGAACCCTCACACTAATCTAGCCCTGACCCTAATTGTAATTGAACTATAAACCCAATTGAACTTTAATCCTAAATGAACCCTAACCTTGCAAAATTGTATTCTCAATCCTAATTAAACATAGCAATAATTATACACCTATAAGAACCCTAACCTTAACTTTAATCATAGAACCCTCACACTAATCTAAGTTGCTATATTTTTATACAACAAAATCCTAATGAAACCTTAAATTTCTAATATTTATTTATAGATATATATTGATCGTGAATAAAATAGAATATGAGTGATTTTTTCTTTTTGAAATGTTTTCAATTTTTTTAAAATATTAATACTTTTTATGATTTAAATATATTAATTTAGAAACATATTTTTGTGTAATTGTAAATTTAAGATTTTTTTAATTTAATTTTCTAATTTCTAATTTTAAAGAGTTAATTTAGAATTTTTAGAAAGAATAATTGTTTTTCATTCCTTTATAATTTAATTTTTATTTTAGTATAAAAAAATATTTTATAATGATATCAAATAATTTTATTTTTTTAATTTTAGTATATTATTTTAGAAACTTATATATAATAGTAAATTTAACAAAGTTCATTCATACTTAATTATCTAAATTTTAGAAACTTCACATATTGATTATCACATTTTTAAAAAGTCTTAAATATTTTAGAAACTTCAAATTTTGAAAAAATCTTGAATATTTTAGAAACTTCACATATTAATTATCACTCAAGTTTCTAAATTTTAGAAACTTCACATATTAAAAAAATCTTGAATATTTTTTTAATTTGAAGTATATTAATTTATAAACTTACTTTTATAAAATTTAGTATGTTCTTTTATTACATTTCTAAATCTATAAACTTCCTTTTATAAACTTACATTTCTAAATTCTTTTATAAACTTACTTTATACTTATTTTTTTATTAGACTCTATATTTAAGTTGTATATTTTTTACTATAAAATCTCTACTCAGACCTTTAATTTAGTTTTTTTAATAAATATATTATATTTGTGAATAAAATAGAATATGGGTGAGTTTTTAATGTTCAAGTGAATGTTTCACTAATTCTTTATCCAATTATATGTAATCTACTATTCAAATACCCAACAAACAATTAACATATTTTAACATATAAATGAAGGTTTTATATAAATTGATTTGTAATGATACATCTTTAAAATGGTAACTAACCCGGGTTTCCAAATTCATTTCAAAACTGACATCTCTTTTTTTTTATACGTAATAAAAAGCATTTATATTAGAGTTCCAAAAAGATTACATTTCCACCATGAAATTTGTAGGGCACCACTCGTGTCAGAGACAAACTACACCCACCTGGACAAACAACAACATCACCCAACCTAGACAAGTCGCTATGCGATGAGGAACCAAAAAAATAAAAATTGGGGGTTGAAAACAAAATTCCACCCACTAGTTAACTAATACCAACCAGTAAGTCGATTATACAGAAGACCACACAGGGAAACACAAAGACACTAACCCAGATACCCATTCGCAATAGCAAAGGCATGGAAGTCAAGAACCACATCACCGTCAAAGGAGTGCTCCACATTAAACACCTTAAAGAGGTAGCTCACACCAACTGTCGCAACCTGCTTGTGCTCAACCATAGCCATCCCCTTCAAATCACAAGGCCGAGGGACACCCATTCTTGAGATGGCCACTATGAGCACCTCCTCCAACCCGACCAACCTGTGAAAATTCTATTGCAGTTACTAATTATTAATCTCCTATCTATAAAGATTATTTGACTGCCAAAAATTAATTCACAGCAAATATTGAAAAATAATACAACTGCAACTTCACAAATAAAACCACAGGAATAGAGAAGAAAACATGCAAAATAATAAACGCAATATTTTTGGACAAATTGTCCCTGGAAAAACCCTGGAGGGAAAACCAGTACTACAAATGAGGGATTATATTAATCTTCAACAAATCAAGAGATACATAAATTGCTTGCCTCTTACAGACAAAGCTCTGGCAATATTCTTCTCCAGAAATTCTTCCCTCAATTTCTCCTATTGAAATTCCACTGCTGCTGCCTCCAATGCTATCACTGCACCCTTGCTATCACTGCAAGACTATTTGCTCCCATTGCAAATTTATTTTCTATCACTGCAAATCTTTCTCAAATGTGTGTCCTCCAAATGCCCATTGACCCCCTTTTAAACTATTCTCATTGGAAAACCAATGACCATAATTTAATCTCAATCAATGGCTAAGATTAATTAGACTCTAGCAAACCCTAACTAACTAGTTTCTAGAAGTCTGTAGAGGAATCAATTAATTAATTAAATAATTATCTGGACCTAGCTAACTTCTTTCTAGAAGTCTCAAGAATTAAATAATAATTCTTGGGAATGGAGAAAACAACTGTCCGAGCTACAATAAATTAATACTCCCTCTTAGCAAGGAAGGTGTTCTGCATAACACCCAATATATCTTTGAAGAATATGATTTTTGCCTTCCCCAATGCCTTTGTCAAAATGTATGCTACTTGTTGATCTATAGGTATATACTATAGCTGAATAATCCCCCACTGTACACAATCCCTGATGAAATGATACCTGATGTCTATATGCTTAGACCTATCATGAAGCACTAGATTCTTAGACAACCTAATGCAACTTTGATTGTTGCAGTGTATCACCATAGTCTCAACCCTCTGACCTAACAAGGCTACTAGCAACTTCTAAAGCCACATTGCCTCACATGTCGCCATGCTAGCTACTATGTATTATGCCTCTACAGAACTCAAAGCCATGAACTTTTGCTTCCTACTATACCAAGAGACAACTCCTGATCCCAAGCTAAAGCAACACCCTGAAGTGCTTTTCTTATCCGTTGTACTACCTGCCCAATCTATGTTAGTATAGTATATCAACCCGATACCATCACCTCGAGCATATATGATCCCATACTTGATTGTACCATGCAAATACTGCAACACATGCTTTGTCGTTGTCCAATGCACTCTCTTCGGCTCAACCATGAACTGACTAAGAGAGTTTACTACAAAGGATATATCTAGCCTAGTGTTGACCAAATACATGAGAGGCCCAATCAACTATCTGTATAAGGTGGGGTCTACATCCTTCTCCCTGGATGTGTCTACCTTCTTCCAATTTGTGATCATAGGAGTAGACATGGCTCTGCAATCCTCCATCTCAAACCTCCTCTAGATTTCAACGCAGTATTTCCCTTGTCCAAGGAAAATCTCTCCATCTATTTGTCATATCTCCATGCCTAGAAAGTAGTGCATAAGCCCCAAATCCTTCATCTTTAACTCTGCTGCAAGGTCCCACTTGCACTCCTCTATGAGCCTCAGTGAACTTGTTAAAAACAAGTCGTCCACATATAGAACAAGAATGAGAACCTCACCCCCAACCACCAAGCAGTAGAGGTTAGCATCTGCCTCACTCTTCATAAAGCCCATTCCCTACAAGTATCTATCCATGCGCTCATACCATGCCATGGGAGCCTGCTTGAGTTCGTACAAAACTCTCTTTAATCTACACACTTGGGTTTCACTGTTGTGTGCTACAAAGCCCTCTGGTTGTTCTATGTATACCTCCTCTTTCAATTCACCATTAAGAAACGTCATCTTGACATCCATTTGATGGATCTACCATCCCATTTGTACTGCAAGAGAGATCACAACTCGTATAGAAGTATACCTAGCCACTAGAGTGAATGTCTCCTCATAGTTTATTCCCTTCTTCTAAGAGAAACCCTTGGCCACAAACCTTGCCTTGTATTTCTTGATACTACCATCTACACCATGCTTGATCTTATCGATCTAGCGTGATCCAACTACTGCCCTATCTATCAGTCTAGTAACAACCTCCCACACATCGTTCTGCACTATTGAGGTATATTCCTCAACCATCGCATCTCGCCACACTTGATGTTGTGTGGCCTCCTGATAGTTGGAAGGATCACTATCTACCAGCTGACTAAGTAATGCCATATAGTCATTATACCTAGTCGATTGTCTTTGTTGTCTATTACTCATCCTAGGAGCTCCCACAAACTCCTGAGTATCCCTTTCTTTATGTTGGTTACTGCTACCAACTGTAGAGGATGAAGTATCAACCTCCATGTGTTCCTGATGCATCTCTTGGATCTGCTGCATTTGTTGCTCCATACTCTATGACCTCTTAGCACCTGAGCCTGTGCTTGTACTAATAATTATACTCGAGCTTCATTGTCCCTGATCTGATTGCTCGATCGTTGGAGCTTTTATTGGCTGCTCACTCTGATCATCTGTTGGAAAATCTCTGGACCTCCTAAATGCCTTATCCTCCATTAATTTGACATCACGCCTAACTATAATCCTTTTGGCCCCTGGAATAAATATCTAATATGCCTTTGAGGTTTCGTTCTACCCCACAAAGTACCCTCTCTCTGCAATCTGATCTAACTTGGAATGTGTAGCCCCTGGAATGTGACAATATGCCAAACTCCCAAATATCCCAAAGTAGCTGACATCTGGCTTCTTCCTTGAGAATGCCTCCTCTGGTGTCATCTTGCCCAATGCCTTATGTGGAACCCTGTTTTGTATGTATACTATTATACTACATGCCTCTGCCCATAAGTAATGTGGCATATCCTGGTCATACAACATAGCCCTTCTTGCCTCCAATATAGACCGATTCTTCCTCTCAGCAACCCCATTTTGCTACAGGTTGTATCGAACAGTCCATTCTCTCTTAATTCCTTCCCTGATACAAAACTCCTAGAACTCTTTCTCTTTGTACTCGCCTCCATTATCTTATTGAAGAACCTTTATCTTCCTACTTGTCGAATTCTCCATAAGAGCTTTGAACTCTTGGAAATGACTGAAAACCTCATCCTTGGTCTTCAAGAAGAAAATCTAGGTCTTCTTGGAGAAATCATTAATAAAAGTAACAAAGTACTCATATCCTGTGAGAGACTTTGTTGACATTGGTCCACATATGTTTGAATGTACTAGATCAAGAACACCCTTGGATCTGATGTTACTCCTTGGAAAATTTTCTTTCACAAACTTCCCCAACTCACATCCCTTACATACATCATCATGCTATGTGCTCACCTCTGGAACACCTGTCACTGTCTCATGAAGAAATTTAAGTGCTCCATGATGTATATGGACCATCCTCCTATACCATTTCTCTCCTTGATCTCTAGAATTACCGTTGCTCATCAGTGCCTTATGAGTATCAAACTACAACCTATAAAGTCGGTCGCTCCTAACTCCAATAGCTATGGGTGATTTCCAATCCTTGTGCTTGATTAAGACATTTTCCCCTCTAAAGAGTACATTGTAGCCTTTATCTTTAAGGACAAATATAGAAATTGGATTCATACCCAAGCCTGGCACATGCAACACATCATGAATGGGAATCAACTTGTCATTCTCCTTCTGAAATAGAACAGTCCCTTTCCCAACTGGATTTAGTTTGGACATGTTCCCCATAGAAATCTGGATTCTGATGTCCTCCTCTGTGTAACTGGAGAAGTATTCTCTAACTCCTATCATATGAAATGATGCCCCACTATCTATATACCAAACACCCTGTGAGGTTGACCTAACCATACAAACTATGAGAGCAAGTTCATCCTCCATTCTACTAGAGAGCTCATCTGCACTTGTTGAAGTTGTCGTCTGCTTCTTTCCTTTCTTCTTCCTTTGTGGGCAATCACTGACATAGTGGCCAAACTCATGACAGCCATAGCACTTGACTTTAGACAAGTCCTTTTTCTTCTCACTTTTAGGATTTGATCCTTTGCTAGACCCCTTTTTGATTTCCCTTTTCTAGCTAGGGCAACATTTTCCCGTTTTGCCTCACTTTTTTAACTCTTACTGTTGGTACCACTAGCAAGACTTAGTCTAAGCTCCTCCTAAGTGAAGTCACTCCATAGTCGATCCCAACTCGGTAAGGTGTCTCATCCATTAATAACTTGAACAAAGACATCCCATTGCTTAGTAAACCCATTTAGGGCTATTTGTACTAGCTCATCATCATCTAGTTTATCTCCAACAACTACCAACTCATCCTTGACAAGTCTAAGTCTGGTGAGGTAACTTGTAACATCTTCTCCCTTGTTCATCCAATTATTCCTCAACTTCTCTCTGAGAATCATTTTCCTCTTAGTGGTAGCATTCTGGTACAGATTCAGAATGGCATCCCACATCTTCTTCATTGTATCTAACTCTGTGATATGCAGAAAATATGATCCTTAACACCGTCAAGAATCAACCTCCTCACCTTGGCATCTTCCTTCTTAAATGCTAAGAGTTGTGTTGGATCTGTAGGTACAGCTACAACACTAGTCACATATTTTTTGATACCATTCTCTTCCAGCAATAAAGAAATTATGGCTTTCCAAACACCAAAATTTGAGGCTCCATCCAATCTGTCATGATCTCTTAAACCTGCTAAGGCCATCTCAAACAAGTATAATAATAATAAAAATAATAATTGTGAACCCCAATCTTATTCCTGCATAGACATGATAAACAAACACATAGTTAGGTTCATATGCAAGATAAAACAAGGATTCCCCATGAAATCCATCTACAAATGCTTAAAATAGGAAAAATGAAGAACAAACATGAAATATAGATGAAATCCTAAATTAAGCAAATGCAAACTCTTGATCCCATGGGGGAGTTGGTGCCAATTGATGTGTCGAAATTGGCCCTTTCCCAACTCCTTTGTAAGCTTTGTGATTTTATGAGTTATTGATCCACTTTGTTGATGAAGAACAAGATGAGTTCTTGAGAAAACCTGCAATAACCTAGCTAAGATTTTGCATTGAAGATGAAGTTGAGTAGAGTAAATTTACTCAACTTGTGGATGATAGAATGGGAGGAAGAGTCTCTCATTTATAGATTTCCAAATTCGAAGAAAGAGGGGTTTGGATGAATGTGGGACAAAAGACCAACCAATGAGAAGAGGCAACTTGCCCACATGTGATTGGAGGAGGAATGAGCACATTTTGGTCAATATGCATGATAAATGCTATGAGATTCAAATTTGAAATTTGAATGTGACATGTTGGAGGGAGAAGGAAATGGAGTTAATGTCACTTGGCTCAATGCAAAGGACATGTAAGAGGTCTTAAATGCCTTGTTGGAAGGACCAAGCCCACTTGAATTTGAATTCAAATTTGAGAGAATATTCCATTTTTATGCCATGTGAAGGAAAATAGAGATTTAATAATTGAATTAAATCTATTTTCATGTGCAAATTGCATTCTCTGAAGGATTTTAGTGATTTAGGATTAAATTAATCAAGATTTTATCAATTTAATGAGAGATTAGATGATTTGACAATTTTGACTCAAATTTATGAGTTGATTTATATCAAGAATTGAGAAGAAAAAATTAAATAAATAAATGAATTTGATTTATTTAACTAAAGGTGATAATGTTAGATTAAATTAAATAAAGTTTAATTTATTCAATTTAATGATAAGACTTTAGGGACTAATTAAATTAAATTGATTAATTTAATCAATAGGGAAGAATGACTCAATCAAATAAATAATGATTTATTAATTAAGGGATGAAAAGTGATGTTAAGCTGAGAGTATGATTCGGGACGAAAACGATGTTAGTAATCAGGATCAAGTGTGTTGGATCGAATTTTATATTTTCCATGTCTACAATAATACTGAAGAGGTAGAACTAGGTTTTATAAATCCTCAATTTTCCTTCTTGTGCTTGTGCTGAGCTCTTTCTGCCCTCAAATCTGCTCTGATACCATGTGAAAATTCTATTGTAGTTACTGATTATTAATCTCCTATCTATAAAGATTATTTGACTACCGAAAATTAATTCACATCAAATATTGAAAAATAATACAACTGCAACTTCACAAATAAAACCACAAGAATAGAGAGAAAAACATGTAAAATAATAAACACAATATTTTTGGACAAATTGTCCTTGGAAAAACCCTGGAGGGAAAACCAGTACTGCAGATGAGGAATTATATTAATCTTTAGCAAATCAAGAGATACATAAATTGCTTGCCTCTTAGTAACAAAGCTTAGGAAATATTCTTCTCCGAAAAATCTTCCCTCAATTTCTCTTGCTATAATTCCACTATTGCTGCCTCCAACGCTATCACTGCGCCCTTGCTATCACTGCAAGACTATTCTCTCCCACTGCAAATTTATTTGCTATCACTTCAAATCTTTCTCAAATGTGTTTCCTCCAAATGCCCATTGACCCCCTTTTAAACTATTCTCATTGGAAAACCAAATGGCCATGATTTAATCTCAATCAATGGCTAAGATTAATTAGACTCTAACAAACCCTAACTAACTAGTTTCTAGAAGTCTGTAGAGGAATCAATTAATTAATTAATTAATTATCTCTAACTAGCTCCTTTCTAGAAGTCTAAAAAAAATCAATTAATTAAATAATTATCTGCACCTAACTAACTTCTTTCTAGAAGTCTCAAGAATTAAATAATAATTCTTGGGAATGGAGAAAACAATTGTCTGAGCTACAATAAATTAACACAACTGATTAGCAATGAAAAGCCTATGCATCAGAGACTCGACATCCTTTTAACACATTCTAATCTCCAACAAAACAACGAGGAACCGAGAGGTGATATGTGTTCCAACTCGCTTAAATTCATCATTCTAGATAAAGCCCTTCCCCAAAACTATTTTCACTGCCGCCATTATGAAAGAGTTATATTTCTTCAAAATCTGTTTCAAGCACTGCTTCGTGACCTCATTGTGAAAGGCCATCTCTCAGACCGAGCTATCCATTTGGATAGGATTATCGACACCCATATTGATTAAAGATTTAGTAGACATTTTAACCACAAATTTTGAGCGCTCGCCCATTGTGGCCGATCACCACTACAGTCACCCAAAGCACTCGAACACCACAATGCGAGAGTCTGTCTATGAAATGCAGACCACCACTACAACCCAAATAAAAGAATGCAAGTATGGAAATGAAATGCCATCAGTAAATATGGAAGGCTAATGGACGTGGGGGTCACATCAAGAATAATTAGGATGATGAGAAGTTAAAACTAGATGTACCAAGTTCACACTTCAAACACATAAAGACATCCAATTTACACGCTTATGATCAATCGTCGGATCCCAAGGACGATCATGGTAGATAGCCTAGACGCCCAGAAAGTGGGCTTTGTAAAACCCCTCAATTAACATGATTACACTGATAGTGAGGCCCATAAGAAGGACTAATAAAACACATCTCCCAACACCCCAACCAAGTCACGATTGCAACATCTAGCATGACACAAATTTCCAACAAAAATCCTCGTCCCAACATACTTACAACAAAGACCGACAACCAACACTAGGCTTGAAAATAATGCTTTAGGAATTGCCCATTGATGGGCAATGGGACATCTTCTTTGGTTAGAGTTTTGAGCTTGTAAGTGCTATGTCCTAAGATTTCATATACTTGGTAAGAACCAATCCATAATTCTTCAAACTTACCATGTTCACCCTTATGCTCATGGGCTTTATCCCAATATAGGACTAAATTAGATATTTTATGCTTTTAAACTAGCCCTTTTATTGAACCAATATTTTACCACAAATTGGTGCTTGGTAAAATGATCTATTGCTCTAGTATGATTTTCATCTAAATGCATCAATTGTAACAACCAAGCTTCAGTTTGGTCATCTAATCTAATATACTCTTGAGCAAATTGCCAAGTAGGAAGCTTCAAATTTATAGGCAATATAGGATCTATTCCATAGACTAAGTGGTAAGGGGAATTCCATAATGTGGATTTCATCCTGGCATGATCTACCCAAAGGGAGTATTTAAATAGGGAATGCCATTCCCTAGGATTATTTTCAATTAACCTTTTAATTATATCCAACAGGTTCTTGTTTGATGATTTCACTAATCCATTTCCTTGCGAGTAATAATTAGATGAAAATTTCAACGTTATACCATATTCAAATGCCTAATTAGAGAATTTTAATGAGGAAAAATTGGGGCCATTATCACATACCAAGGCATACGATACTCCAAACCTGGTAATAATGTTTTCCTCCAAGAATTTGATTACCACCTCTATGGTGCATTGCTTACTATGGAACGCTTTAGTCCATTTGGTGCAATAATCGGTAGCAGTTAGCACAAACCTATGGCCTACAGATGATGACAGGTTAATTGTTCCAATGAAGTATAACCCCCATTGTGAAAAAGGGTGCATCTCCATCATGGGTTGTAATGGTTGTGCATTAAATATTCCTTTATCCACAACAATTTGGCATGTGTAATAGTGCTTTACGTGCTCATACGTCTCTTTGAAAATAGTTGGCCAGTAGTAGTCAACTCTCAAAATGAGGAAGGGCGCT
Source organism: Sequoiadendron giganteum (assembly GCA_007115665.2). Classification (NCBI taxonomy): domain Eukaryota; kingdom Viridiplantae; phylum Streptophyta; class Pinopsida; order Cupressales; family Cupressaceae; genus Sequoiadendron; species Sequoiadendron giganteum. The sequence continues at coordinate 574,559,605 of CM021102.1, forward strand.
TCGTGAGATGTACCAAATCTATCATGTAGTTACTGCAATATTTCAATCACTTCTCTTATTTAAACATCTCAAATAAATCCCTTCGTGATTTATCTTCAACAAAACCCCTCCTTTAACCATATAACTTTGGACCTTAATTTTCAGGGCTCTTCTTTGATTCCTTTGTATATGGTTCGAGCAATTATTTCTAACCAGATAGTACCATATATCTAAGTACCAATCCTCTTGGTCTTCTACATCCAAGGTATATTTTTGTCTAGAAAGTTGTGGATCAGTCTCAGCAATGGATATAACTAAGGCTTTCCCATGAACTAACTTCATGGGTATGATTTCTAAATCAAATTCTTGCAAAATCGTAACCCATTTGGCTCTTTTTTCTCCAAGATCACTTTGTGTCAACAACATCTTTACTGCCGCATCGGGCACAATCACCTTAACTATACTTTTGAGAATGTAGTGTTGGAATTTTCTCACCGCCTTGACCAAAGAAAAAACTTGTTTCTCAATATCCATATATCTCAGCTTCGCCTCTTTAAAGGGAGCACTCATGAAAGAAATTATCTTTTCCTCTTTATTCTCACCCCTTTGTGTCAGTGCAACTGCACATGTGTGACCAGAAGAAAAAGAGTAAATATAAAATGGTTTAATGTAATTTAGACTTACCAGCACTGGTGTTTCTGTGATTGCAGCTTTCATATTCTCGAAGGTGAGATTAGTCTCATTTTTCCATTCAATTTTTGCATACTTCAAAATATTGTTGAGAGGTTTCGTTATCTCGAAAATCCTGTGATAAACTTCCGGATGAAATTGATCTTGCCAAAGTATGAATTCAATTCTTTCTTACTTCCCAGGGCTATAGCTTGAGTAAGGCACTCACCCGATCTGGGTCTATTGAAATACCTCTTTCAAAAATAGTGTGTCCCAACAGTTTTCCTTCAATCACCCCAAAAATGCATATATTAGGATTTAGTGAAACTCCGTAGGTTTCAAATTTTTGTAATATTACTCTAAGATAACAAACATGATCTCTATTCTTGGAAAATATTGTAAGGTCATCCATGTATATAATAATGCACTTTCCTACCAATTCTCAGAAGGCATAATCCATAGTTCTTTGGAATGTGGCTCCAACATTTATCATTCCAAACAACATCTTTCTGTAAGCAAAAGTTTTTCACTTTGTGGTGAACACTATCTTCATCCTATCCTCCTTTGCAACCATTACCTGGTTATAAATAGAGAAACCATCTATGAAGTACATCATCTAAAAAAATTTAACAATTTGTAGTACTTCATCTAGTGAAGGTAGGGGATAGTTATCCTTTTTAGATGCCTTGTTGAGATTTCAAAAATCTACACACAACCAAATGTCTCCATTCTTCTTTCTGATGGGAACTAAATTAGCCACCCAAGTAGAATGTCCAATGGAAAAAATGATTCAGACTGAGAGGATATTTTTTACTTCTTTTTGAATCAGAGGTTCAAGAAGTGAATTTATAGGCTGTTGTTTCTGTCGGAAAGGTTTTGCATCAAGGTTTAGCGGAATTGTATGAGAAATAATGGAAGTGTCACATGTCTTCAAATCTTCATATGTCCATGCTATAACTTTCTAATAATCCTTGAGTTCCTAAGCAATATTTCTTCATTCTTCCTCAGTACATACCTTCCCTATAAACACATTCTTCTGGTCCCCCTCAGTATTTAGATTATACAATTCAGACTGTCCCCCATCAGTTTTAGGTAGATCTTTCTATTGAATTATTTGGTCCACATCAAATAATATTTCTAGCTCAATTATCCCCTTCGGAATTTGTTATTGTCTTTTGCTTGAGCTAACTCTTCATCTTGAATTTCGCCATTTGCGCGATCTATTTCCTCAATTATTTGTGCCTCCAAGATGCCAATATTAGTGATAAACTCCAAAATGTGATGATCATCTTCGAACACCTACAAATTAGTAACATTATCAGGAATCGAGGGCAACTACACTAGCTCAATAACGAACCTTCTCAAATCAAAAGTATCCAATGGTTCTAGAGCATTGTCAGTAGTAGCCAAAGCATCTATTCTATGATTAAATATTTGTGAGATATGAGTGATGTTAAAGGCGTAAAAATATTCTATCAGCTCCCACACTCAGTGCCGATAGTTGGAAAAGTGTTTGTAATGAAAAGTATATTATTTTTGGACTTGCTTGACCACTAGTTTTGAGTCACTGAAAACCTTAAGAATTTTAACTTTCTTCTTGATTGCGAGCATCAAACCATGGATGAGGGTGACACATTCTACCACATTGTTAGTACATTGAAATTGTAATCTATAAGCAACAAGAAATGGCTTACCTTGAGGACTAACGAGCTCAACCCCAACTCTAATTCCTTGTTTCAATTTTGACCTATTGAACCTAAGGGTCCAAGTTTGATCCTCAGTGGCTTTGAGTTTAGCGTTCTTAAGAATTGACAAATTAATATTTTTAGTCTGCATTGCTTATGTTTTATTTTCAAGTGTTTCAGGCTCAGACCTATTAAGAGTTGTATTTTCCAGACAGTGTTGATCTCCAACTTTGTGAATAATATTTAAGCACATCACACAATTTTCCTCTGAATGTGAAAAGTTGTGTAACCTTCACCAACCTTGTAAATTTTTATTTTTTTAGTGAATCCTTAGATTTCCTGCTCTTTCAAGCTTCTTTAGAAATATTCTTCAAAAATTTTCCTAAATGAATGTCTTCTCCTTCAAAAGAATCATAGTCATATTCAATTAACATGTCCACTTTGAGAGTTATCTGATTATTCTTTTTTGCATTACACATGAAAATTTCTTCTATCTTAACTCTGAAACTTCTGATTCCATTTACTCCTGGTTCTATATCTATGTATAGAACTTCATTTTTTTGGTTGTAATTCATGATCATAAGTTTCATACATGGTTCTCTCTCAATCTTGATTTGATTAGGGACTCCTTTCCAGGGTAACCACATATGTGAGAAGTCAATGGCCATATACCCATTCAAATTCTTTGACCAATCTCTGCTTAACAACATCCCATAACTGTCTGGTATCTCAACCACTTCGATATCAATATAATATTGAATCCTGGGGTCTGACGCTAATTGCATATGGATGTTAATTAACTCCCCGACTACATTTACCTCAATTTTATCCAGTTGAGTAACTTTCTTTAAGGAATTTTTTGGGGTTAATCCTAGAGTTTGACATATGGATAAAGGCATCACATTGGTGGATGCTCTGAAATCTATGAGGAAATTATGAATATTTTTACCAAATACTCTTAGTGTTAGTAAAAATGGCAGGAATTCTATCTTTCCCTTATAAAAAGCTACTTACGCATCTGCCATAGGAACAGTGTTTTTGTCTTTTTCCTTAATAGATTTGTCCTTTGCTTGTGTCTCTTTACTGAGTATGATTTCTTTGGGAAATTGTTCTAATGTATTCAAGAAATTTTTCCTGATTACAAGAGTTTTAAGCAATTATGATAGAGATAGGTTGTTTTTTTACCTTTTTGATTTCTTCTTCCAAATAATTATTCGGATTATTTTGATTGATAGATTATGTTTTTCCACTCTGTAAAATATTCTATAAATTATTGTATTGCGAGGTCACCTAAACAATAACCCCAGAGTGTTGCTAGATTTTTCATCAGGTGGGTTGTTAAAGTTGTTAGGCAAAATCGACGTGTTCAAAGGCCCTTTGAATCTACTCCCACCATTGTTATTACTCCTCAGGCTGTAGCTATCTCCTTTTGGATACTGTTGAAAAGCATGAATTTTATTAGCTTCGTTTGGAGGTTCATTTTCATATTGGTAAGGAAACGTGTGGGTTTCCAAATTCATGGCTAAAATACCTTCTTGTTCATAGGTATGACTCCTAACAATGATGAGCAAATCAAAACACTCGTAACTATCGAGGACTAAAGCAAAGTCATATTTGTTTGGAACTAACTAGTTCCATTGGGTCAGGTGGGAGTCACACTAATCATTATAATACATTGCATCTAGAAAAAATTATGACACAGTCTTAAACTATGGACAATCCACTTCTGAATGAGCATTTGTATTATGGATTCTACACCAATTGTTCATGGCGAGTTCAACTAAGTTCACCCTATATGTAGACCTATCTTAAGAGGGATTGAAATTATCTAAAGGTGTAGACACTCCATTTTTTGGTCATGTGTTCCAAGGTCTAGGTGGTCTAGGAGCATTGTATGCCTGACCTTGCAAATTTTGATTGTTACTCTGAGAGTAAAAGTTCTAATTTCTTAATTATGTAACGTCTATGGTTAATCTCTTAAGTTGAGCTATTATTTCCTTAATCTCTTCTTTGTCTTCTTGATTCTTGGATCTTTGACTTTCTTGAGCCTGTGTGGATAGAATTCCCATTGGGATGTGATTCTATGATAGTTGGACTAGGGTGTGGGACCAAAGCTTGACCATTTGTAGGTTGAAAGAAACTGTTTTGAGGAAATTTCTCATTATGGACCATTGAAGGAAAATAGTTAGGATCCATTGTATGATTTAATGGAACTCCACTCATACTCGATATAGGATAGTTATTCAATCCATTTCCGCCATTTACAAATGATCCACTTCTGAGGTGTTTCATTTCTAGATTCACACTTATGGATTCTTTATAGGCTTTGATTAAGATAGTAGGGGGATTTTCCTTCTATTTTACAAACATCACAATCAATGGATCAACTTTCATATAATAAATGATGACATCGGATAAATTATCTACCACATAGGGTTCTTGTAGCCTAGAATAAGCCTTTTGGAATCTATCGTTAAAAGCAGTTATAGGTTCACAATCAAACCTTTTAATTTGGGTGAACTGATGATATAGCAAGGCAGGATATACTAGCGTTTTGAACCTAGCTAAGAATTGGCTCTCCATGTCTTTCCATGTCCTAACATAATTACACGACAGGTTGATATACCATTGGTAAACTTCATCACTTAATATGTAAGGAAACAACCTACATACAACATCTTCATGTTGTATCCTTGCTCTAAAGCATGTATCCTTGAAGATACTGATATGCTCTTCTGCATCTTTGTGAAGATAGTACTTCAGACACAATTTTTATGGATTCTTTGGAAGATCATTATACACAGTGAATTGAATAGGTGAATCTATGTTAAATAAAGTCATCGCTGCAAGTGGGGGTGGTATAACAATGGTCATATTTTGTGGTACTACATTTGCAATTTTGGACCCTTGGGGCCTAGATGACGTATGACCACTAAGTTCAACTAATGTCACACGAGGATCACTAGATCAAGACCTATTAACTCTACAAGACTCAAGCTTCCTCCCTAGCAAAACAAAAGGGAGGCCCAGCTTCTAGAACCACTTTTTTTTATGTAGATATTACACACACACACCAACAATCAGATAAAATCTTCACAAAGTACTGCGAGAACCTACCTTTCTTGAAAGAATCCACCGAGAAACCTAAATCTAAGGCAAACTTGGCTTGATCACAAGGCTCGTTTATGCTAGGTCTTGATTCATTAGGTTCATTCAGGGTTCATTGTGATATTTCTATTAAACACAAGGGGTAAACAGTTGTTGAGGATTGGCTGGTATTCAAAAGATGGAAACATAATCTTAGTCCAGTCAATCAATAACTTCATGAAATCAAAATATTTACAACAATATTTTATGGAACTCAAATAACTTGCACACATTCAAGTAGATTTAGCACTAAGCATTCAAAAATTTCATGGAATCGAAAGATTTGTAATAAAACTCCATGTATTTATCATTTTGGAACATTTTTTGGAATATAAAGCATTTATTCTAAAATAAAGCATAAAAAATTGCTGAAAAGTAAAATTTCTCCCAAGTATTATCCACACATGCCTCAATAAATAATCAAACTAGAGCAAACCATTCCATACGTTACCAGATTGCTTCACAACTAGTTATAGAATGATGCAAGAGTTTAAAGAAAGGGGGATTATTTGCCACTAGATAGTGTCAGTATGCACCCTTAAACAATACAAAACACAGTCTTGTCCGATAGGAATAAACAATCATCTAAGTAAGATTTCATATCAGGAAATAGCTTTGAAATTGGCTCTGATATTAGTTAACTTCTAATAAAACATACAAGTTTTTAGTCTTGAATGGAACATAAAATAGGCAAAAGAAAAAGACTTGAAAAAGTTTTGGTTCTCCAACATCCACAAATTCTGAACCTAAAAATAAAATAAAACAACTAAAAACATTTTATAAGAACAAGGCCCTAAAGAGTTTAAACTTAATACCCTCAAAGAGAATCAGAGAAACAAATTAAAATGTAGCATGTGGCAGGTGACAATTGGCATCAGAACTTTCTAGGCAAAGTCAAAGATATTTTGAATTTTTATTAGCAGTAATCTTTGAACTTCGGGTTTCAGGTTGTGGGTACTTTGCACAAAAAATAAGAATGTCAACACTTTCAAAACCTCTAGGACTAATTGTCTTCACCGAGATCAGGAATAAACCTATAAAATTCACTTCAAAACTACACCCTTGCACAAAAATCCAGGCTTCCGATATCTGACTACCTATTCTTCTTCATTTAATTCTAGGTCTAAAGACTCATCTTCACGTCTCCTTTGATGATATTCCTGGAAAGCAATCAACACTTGATGCATATGTTCTTTTGGAATTCCTTTGATCACTTTCCATCTGTACTTATGCCTAGTATACTCTTCTGATATTTGAATGATGTTTTCATTTCTCTGCATTACTTCTGTCTCATATTTTGTCATAGCATTCCTATACTTTATGATATCATCTATAACCTCTTGATTTAATGATTGAACAAGATCCTTATTCACCTTTTCAATCTATTCATTGAAAGCTTTTAATTCCTTATCATCTTTTCCTAAAGTTTGGGGATCATAACTTTGTCGAGCTAGCATTTCAATAAAGCTCTCATCTTTATCTATCAATTTCTTTCATATCTCAGTGACCTTTTCTAATCCATTTACACATTATAACAAATTTTCACTTTCCCAATTCAATTATTTCCTCCATTTATCAAATACCAAAAATTCTTGTTCTATGGCTATCTTCTCATTCATCAACACTTAGACATCCATCTGAAGAAATTTTAGCTTTCTCCTCTCTGCATCGGTTTGTTCTTGGTGAAATCAACATTCACCTTCAAGTCTTCTAGACTTGTCATACTAGCAGTATGATTCCTTACACTTCCCAATTGCATTTTTTATTAACTCTTCTTCTTGCCTTACCAGGTACTCCATCCATTCTTCAAACATGCTTACATTATGACGAAGTGTTGTAATAGAATCTACTTGCTCCTTAGACATTAGTACTAGATTATATGACAATTCAGTTTGTGTTTGACCAGATTAGGCTAGCGACTTGATAAAATTCTCTGGGAAATCAATCTGTTCCATTAACTCTCTTTGATTTTGCTTATTCTTCTGTACTTTGGCGATAGTTGTTTCTAAATTTACTTTTGCCTCTTCTAATTCCTGTTCCCATGATGAATGCCCACAACAATTGTCGTCACCCTATAATCCCTAGCTGTCATTTCATGCTTGATCTTTTCTCCCACCGAAGTAGATATCTGGAGAGTTATCCCTCCATTTGCATTCCTTTTTACATGTCTTATCTTTCTTTGAATCTAGGTTTAGGGGTTTCTATTCCTTGTATTAAACATTTGAAATATAGATGCACCAATTCCACCTCCATTGACGAAGCCATTTGCCTAAAAAATAAGTCAAGTTCTTCTCCATTCTGTTCTACCTCTTCATTATTACCTCGTTCGTGATTATCAACATGTTCATGAACTTCCTCTCTCAAAATTTCAACATTACCGATCACAACCCCCAAAACTTGAATACCCTCTATCCTCATTGGCATGGATTATGGATTACCTTGATTTATCATAGTCTCTTCCTCTTCAATGCCTACATTTTCTTGTCTTGCCCTGTTCTTAGCATCAGTCCTTAGAGTATTATTTTCTTGTTGTCCTAAAACATTAGGATTCTCATCATTTCTTGGTTCACCACCCAAGGTCTGTGAGGAGTCTATACCTTCATTTTTATCTTGACTTTCTCTTGATTTCTCAGAAGTCTGTGGTTGCTCAACATTCTCTTTATTTATTCCTTGCGGAAGTTGATCATCAACTATATCTTCTTTCTTAATAATATGAATGGGATTTTGACCTGCAGTATCTCCTGTTTTTATTTCATTTGTTTCTTTAGGGTTTCTCACTTTTGGAATGAGTGATCCTCTTATAAAATCTTCTTCTTCTCTATTTTTCAGGATATGGCCCTATATCTGACATTTCTTCGACTACTAGTTGCATGATGGGATCTCCTTGAGATCACTTTTTTTTTAAAATCGTTTCATCTTGGTAGTCAGTTTCTCCAACTGTTCTCTAACTTCTTCTTTAGTTAGGTCACGACCTTCCTCTTGAATTATAGGAGTCCCTTCTAGGGCTTGTCTCATTGCTACCATATTGATCGAGGGTGGAGAAGTAAATATATTTTCCACCTTTTGTGATGTAGACCTTGTGTTAGCATGTGTTTGCGTTTTCATTCTTGCCTCCTCGCCAGTCATACGTTGAGTTCTTTGCTTTTTTGTGGAATAAAATGATGCCTTCGGTGTCTCCATTTCACTAGACGAATTGGCTACAGTCTCTTTGCACTAGCTAGTTGGTCCTGGCATCATTGGAATTATCTAGCTTGAAGTATCAAGAACTTCCTCTTCACATCGCTTAGCTGCCTCTATTTCTATGGTCTTTCTTTTATTTTTAGCAGTCCCTCCATACCCCAATTCATCCACCAATTGTTTCTTTCTCTTGACATTGGGCAGGTATGTGGGTTCTATCCTAGCTTCTTTTAGTGCCTCAATGTAACAATTAATCCAGTACTGAGTGTATGTCAATACTTGCTTGGAAATATTATCGATGGCTACTATCTCCTTCTTTGTATAATCTAGGTCTAGGATATGTTCATGATAAACCTTTTCTGTATCATAAATTATAATCAATACCTCTCCATTATTAGTATCCAATTGTTCTGGAATATCATGAATTCTAGGAAAATTTTCTGCTCCTAGTGTTAATGTCCGATATGACCGTTTCCTCACATCATGTTCATCATCACAATTAAGCCAAAAATCCTCCATATGATAAACATGAGCATACTTCTTGCTTATTCGCTTGGCAAGGTTTTCCTCTGGATCATAGTCTTTTCGCCAAAGTACAAATAACTCTAACTTATAGAGTTTCAACTCTTCCTCGCATATTTCGACACTTTTGGCCACAACACATTTGTAATTCTCGATTGTGATAGGGAATTTGATAGAAAATTTCTTATGTGTTTGTGCTAAAAGAGCATGAGACAGTTGCATCTGTCTCACAAGTTCTAGTAACAACATTTTGTTTGTTGCATACTTGGGTAGCATGAAGGGGTGTCTTGTAAATCCTTCCACCCTGATATAGGTGAAAGTAGAAAATTGAATATACCAACCACCAATAGACCAGATAACACTTTGTGCTTCAAGGGACAATCTTTTAGCTTTGTCATCTTCAATTAATATTACCAACCTCATAGAAAACACATCATTTACCCTTCGATAATTCTCCTAGTATTGGTGAATAGTAATCTAGGGCTTATGAGCATAAATAAAATTATTCCTTGGTTCTCTACCTAGGGTACCAACTCTGTTCAATCCTTGTATATTTTCCCTCAGGGCATAGATAAAGACAACATATGAAGACATGGCGAACCATTGGTTTTTTGGGAATGTTATTATCTATTCACACATCTTGTCGCTGATAAAATTCCCTAGTGAATTTGCATAGGGCCTTCCATTATTTTCTATAAGCCCAAACATCTAGGGTTCGAATTTGCTGGCATCTTTGCATCCAACTATCCTGCTCAATAGGGTTATTATGTCTTGAACATCTTGAATAATTGTTGACCTCAAGACTTGCTTCATCTACTTCGTAAGATTCTCCTGAAACCATGTCAAACTCATAAACTTCCTATTTTGTTCCTCTGCATTCAGGTACATTGTGGCTAGGATGTGCATATCCAACAGATTCATCTGTTTGAACATGGGAAGCCCAAATGTGTATACAATGCCCTTTGTGGAGAGGTTTGCATATATTCTTCCTTCTTTCTCAATGAACCTCTTGTTTAGGTCATACCATCTCATACATTCTAGTACGAGTTCAGGGGTGTCCATTGCCAACAAAAACCCTCTCGCCAAATGCAGTCCACTTGCAATGATATTCTTAGCGCACTTAGAGGCACCCGCTTGTTGAATCCACATAGCGAATTCATGATCAATGAACCCTTGTGGGTGAGTATCTGTAACTGTCCCATCAACTGATACGACCTATGAAACGGGGAATTCAAATTCCTCATCTATTGGATTCTTTCTGGAAGTGCTCATATTTCTCTTGATTTCTTGCATTATTAGCAAATATATGCCTTGTGTGCGAGTTAGGATTAAATTCAATTATCCATTTTTAATACTTCATAAGATTTATTTACTCACGACATTTATAGTTTACAATAAGGTTAAATTCCTTAAGAATAATCAGTGTTTCAATGACCTAACCAGTGGTAATGCCATTTAACCTGAGCCATGCATGCATAAAATAATTAACATAAATTCAGTTACTAGAAGCGTACCTAGTTTTACTGATGATATGGTTATAGTGTATTGAATTTATAGATTAAAACTGTGTATGATTTTTTCACATCAAAAACCTAGATGATACTATGGATTGTGGAAACTTCATGATACTAGATGATATGGTTATTTGAACACAGGTTCAAAACCCTTGGTAGTTGTGTTCTTCAGTGTTTTGAGACTTACCTTTCTTTTTGTGCCACAATCTTGGTTTTAATTCTTTGATTTCCTTATAGGTGATTAATCTGGCGCAAGGTAGAGCATTATGAAATAAACTACATGCTCGAGGGGGTGGCAAGTACGTGTGCTATTTTCCACCTTCATTAATTTTTTCTATGCATTAATTACCTTGAATAAAGGTGCAATCATGGAGGATTAGGGTTCAAATTATGAACTCCTTAGTTCCTGTGTAGAGGCCAACCATTTTAAGAGGGAAGTGGCACAGATGGCTACATGGCATGCTTACGTGTCACTTTAATTTCTTATGAGGGAAAAAGGCTTTAGAGGCAATTCCAATCTTAGATACTTAATGATTGACAATCAATCAAGGTTTGAATCACTTGATATTGGACATTGAAGAATTATCGGGAGTCAAGAATTTTACCTACCAGGTTTGTAAGAACTGGGTGCAAAGGAATAACCAGGATTGGGTGCGATGAGACTAAATTGGTTTGAAATGAAACTTGCACAAAAAATTTGGTCTTTGGTTCTAAAGAAAAGAAAAAAACACTACTAGGCTAACAAGGAAGAAAGGGGGGAAATGCACACATTAGGATAATTTTACTCGAGTGATAACTTATCAGGCACAATGGCTAACCAAGAAAAAGTGAAACTTTTTGAAGATACAACATCCTTAGAGCAATGAAACTGATACTCGGGACTCGAGGGTTTTGTTGGTCAATAAGGTTGGGGAAAATATTTTGCACACTCCAAGTTTGGAAAAGGAAGAACTTAAGCGGGGGTTGGGAAAATTGGATCAAGACCTCATCTTTTTACCATTTCCTACGATAGAAGCACGCCAAAGCAAGCGAAAGAAAAGGAAAGGAAAAAATCAGCAAAAATAGAGGGGTTCCACTTTTTGCTGAAGAGAAAAATGGGGCATTTTGTGAGACCACACAACAATCCTCATATACGAAATTTGGGATCTCTTCTTTAGGATGTTGGGTGGACAAAAGCGATTTTAAAGTAGGTGAACTATTGGGATAGGGGGAGGTGCTCAAATGGAAAAGGGTGTCACCTTTGGCCTCTTGGGGGTTCAAATGTGGATCATGATGAGTTGGGTAAGATTTTAGTAGGGAGACCTTGTTGCTCTTTACAAAAAAGGGATGTCTTGGCTTGGGTCTTGAATCCTAAAGGAGTTTACTCTATGGCTGCTAGGTACCGAGAATTGGGCAGAAGGAAGTATGGGGGGACAGAATCTCTTGGTTGAAATATGTATGCAACAAGCTTGCATGGCCCAAATGCAACTTCTTCCTTTGGTTAGTGGTTCGAGACAAATGACTCACTTTGGACAATATTTTGAAGAGAGGGTTTCAGGGGCCTTGTATATGCTTTCTATGTTATAGTCACAAGGAGTCTTCTTCACATCTTTTCTTCTAATGATCCTTCTCTAGATCTATTTGGAAATTATGGTGGGTGGTTTGGAGGTACCCTTGTGTGCATGCTCTATCCCTTTCTGAGTTTTGGAGGTCTTTGGGAAGACCCCTTGCTATATTGTTCCCTCTCTAGATGATGTGGTATGTGGGGCCTTCGTGTATTCTTTGGTAGATTTGGTTGGAGCGGAATTGTAGGATTTTTCAGGATAAAAAGTTAGTGGTCACCCAATTTTGGCAACGTATTCTCAATATGCTTCAGGATACTATTTTTGCTAAATGTGATGTTGGTGCTCCTTTGAATGCTGAGGAGGCTAAGATGTTTCTTGGTTTGGGCTCAAGTGGTCTCAATTCAAAGAAGGTTTGCCCCATTGGAAGAAGATGCCCCAAAGGGAAAATTCAGAGAGAAGGTAGATGGTGTTTGCCCCCTGATGGGATCTTGAAAATTAATACTAATGACTCTTCTAGGGGAAATTCGAGTTATGCTGGTGTGGGAGGTTTGGGGAGGGATAGTTATGGGGTTGTCCTCTTCTTCTTCTCCTCCAAGTATCATGGTATCTAACTAATAATCTTATGGAGGAATTGGCTATTCTTGTCACACTGGAAAAATCTTGTACCCTTGGCTGACACCGGATCATTTGTGAATCCAATTTGCAAATTGTGATTAACTTGATAAACAGGCAAAACATTGATGGGATGAACTGGAAATTGTCTTTTATTGTGTGACACATTCACCAGTTGAGTAGCATGCTTGAGATGGTGTCTTTTGTTCATATTCCTAGGGAATGGAACAATGTGGCTGATTGCCTGTCTAAATGGGCTTTAGAGTTTAAGAATGAGTGGGAGCAACTTCCTAGTGAATGTGCTCGTAAATTGTAAAGTTTGCTTTAGGAGGATATGGGTGGTCCTTAATTGGATCTTGGCTCTCTTAGGTGGGTGGTTTGTTTTTCTCTAGCTTTGGGTGGAAAGAGGTGCCTTATTGCCTCTCGATTTTATTTCTTGTTGTTCATATTGTAGAAATTTCTCTAATTAAATAATTTTTTACCCTTTTTATAAAAAAATAGTTAATAACAAGAAAAAGTACCTTTGATTGTGGAGTGAATGAAAGATGGTGTGTGCAAATGGAACTGAATTCTGGCATGCAGCTATGGGAAAATATTTGAAATGATGGTAATTCAATGTGAAGTATTGCGGGTAGACGTGTAGTGTGATTATGGCACATGTCCTAGAAGTGTGATTATTGGAAAGGAAAGCTATGAAAAATACATATTTATGAATGGTGGAATGTGATGCTACATGAAATATGTGTTTAAGTGAATTTTTGCATGTCAGTATGAAATGGTAACTAGCAGTGGCTACGGGTATGATGGGAGTGAACTGGATGTAAGTGCTATGGTTAGCTGAAAAATAGGTCTCATTTTATTGGTGTGTCTCAGGGCTGTTACTATAGCTCCCATGAAATTCTATTGAATATCCAAAATAAATGTTGGTGGTTGTAACTTGTGCATGTGAGATGTTTTTGTTATGAATTGTACCTGATGAGCATAAGTGGGTGAGATGGTTGGATCTTCTATTGATATATCACTTGATGTGTCATCCTTGTCTACAGGTTTGGCATGTAATTTTGAATTGAATTGTTGTTGCTGATTATCTAAGAATTCTTCCTTTTGCAATAGATTCTTATAAAGCTCGAGTCTATGGCCATTGAATAATAGGGATAATCTTACTGAATCAATGGTAATGAGTTGAATTTCTCCATTTTGAAAAACTTTCTTAACTTCATATGGTCCTAACTTCATATGGTCCAAGCCATCGCGTTTGTAGTTTACCCTTGTGGTCTTTATACATGGAATCAAATAGCAATTCTTAGTCACATGTATTAAATTACTTAGTTTTAATGAATTATTCGATGCAGAACAAGGGTGGATTGAGCATTACCAGACTCAAATCAACTCAAAAAAAAAAATACTCAAGACCCAAGACTCCTGCAATAGTGTTTTTCAATAACATATTATCCTTCCCAACTAGGTCTCCTAAAGATTATTTTTGACATATCTTTTAGAGAATACCATCTCAATTTGTAAACCAGACCTTTTCAAGTACCCATTAGGTTTAAATTCCACATATCTTAAGGATAGTATAGGTTTTTTTGGAACAAATCACCCTAATTAGGTCTGCTACGCCTGAAACTAGGCTAATTAGGCCACTAATATAAGGCAAGTACTGAAAATACTTCTTCCAAACTTCTAAAATCTTCATAAAAACATTAAACCAGTCACATAAGGTCACAATGTTCAATTTTTAACAGCAAAACACTCCTAAAAATTGTTTTCCCACTACTTTGCTACTCTACCTAACCTAACACATGAGGATGTTAGGCTAGGGCTTGACTAAATCATCTTGAACCTCCATTCCCTACTCCCTAAACCTATTAAACATTGAAAAAACACCTAGAGCTACCATTCCACTGAGTCACACTAATTTACAATGGTGCAATGGTCCCTAATCTACATTTTGCTCTCAAAACCCTTGAAATAGAGGGTTTCTAAGCGGGAGGAAGAAAAAAAATTCAAAATAACTTATTACCTAATGAAAGGACACCACATAGAGCTCAAAAGAATGCTAAGACTCTGTAGAAACCTTTCACATTGATTTTAACTCATAACAGTATTGTGCGAGCTGTACAGAGCTTGCAAACTTAGAAAAATTAAACACAAAACTAGAAAACAAAGCTTCTCCTTCACTTTTTGTCTTTATCAAGATACAAAAACCATGCCTCCAGGTCTAAGAGGCTCAAAAAAATTACATGAAACATTCTAAACATTAGTTACAAACAATATTTCAAGAAGTGACCGTTCATTTTCCATAAACATGCAAAAGTGCCAAGTTGCAAAAACAACTTTAGCAACTTTCACCAATTTTTTCCAAATGCCTACAAATGACCTAATATGAATATAAATATGCAAGAAAGGTCTTATTTCAACCTTATTACCATTATTTATGCTCAAAAACTCAAAAATCTAAGTTAACATCTAACATGCATTGCTAAAACTGACATGCCTATGGTGCCCCTATAGCATATAATTGGGGTGAAAAAGATTTCATTCTCCTGATGAAATGAGCTCATGAAAATAGACTCCATGATTCTTAATATCCTCCTTTGATGTCCAAGTAGCATCTTCATTTGGTAAGCCATGCCACTTAACCAAGTATTCATTGTACACTTTGTGTCTAGTCCTCTTGGCCTCTCTTATATCCAATATGGCGTCAAGCTTCATTGGTTGGTTGGGTGGTAGGTCTTTAACCCACTCATTATCTTCAACTCCTGTAGCATCTGCTTCTTCACCTGCAACCACAATACTATTAAAAGGATAAAGATCAGCAATATTAAAAATAGGTGAGATAGCCACTCTAGGAGGGAGTTCTATCTCATAAGAATTTTGTCCATACTTGTGGACCACCCTGCAAGGTCCAATATTTTTCATCATCAACTTGGTGTATTTACCCTTGGGTAACCTCTCTTTCCTTATATGTGTAAGCACCAAGTCCCCTACTTTCAACTAAACATCCTTCTTCTTCAAATCTACCTTCTCTTTGTACTTCTCCACTCTTTTTTAGACTTTCCTTGACCTGTTCATGTATGTCCTTCATAGCTACAACAAACTCTTCTCCATCTACACTCATTTTCTCCATTCCCCTTAGATCTCTCAACTCACATACACCTCTTCGACTCATGCCATATACAATCTCAAAATGACTTCTCCCTATGCTCTAGTTGATTGAATCATTATAAGCATACTCTAGTTGAGGTAGTATGAGATCCCATGACTGATTGTGCTCTTTGGTGAGGCACCTCAACAAGTTCCTTGGTGACCTATTGACCACTTCAGTCTGCCCATCCATTTGTGGATGATAGGAAAAACTAAATGTCAGGTTGGTGCCCTATTTTCTCCACAAGGTCCTCCAAAAGTGACCTATGAACTTAGCATCTCTATCAGACACAATGGTTAGAGGTAGTCCATGAATCCTTACAATCTCTTTGAAGAACATAATAGCTATGTCATATGCATCATTGTGCTCCTACAAGCAATGAAGTGAGCCATCTTGCTAAATCTATCAACAATAACATAAATACTGTCATACCCTCTTTGTGTCTTAGGCAATCCCAAAACAAAGTCCATGCTGATTGAATCCCATGGTCAGTTAGGAATTGGAAAAGGATGGTAAAGGCCTACATTAGAACTTGATCCTTTAGCTCTTTGACACATCACACAACTCTCTATAAACCTCTTAACATCCATATGCATTCTTGGCCAATGATAGAACCTTTTGACCTACTCCAAGGTCTTGTCATATCCAAAATGTCCACCCAAACTACCACAGTGATTTTCTTTGATCATATTTTCCCTCATAAAGCACTTTGGCACACACAACTAAGCACCCTTGAACAATAAACCATCTTGCAGTACAAAATCAAAATGTTCATTGTGGAAAACACCTTGTGACTGATTATAAACAACAAAAGAATATTTAAAGTCATCATCATCTTGATAAATACCTTTCAATGCATCCACTCCTACACTTTGTAGTTGAATCTCTTGAACCAACATGGCTCTCTTACTTAGAGCATCAACAACCTTGTTTGATTTTCCTTTCTTATGCTTGATTATAAATGTATATGCATGCAAATACTCCATCCACTTCATGTGCCTATGACTCAACTTGTCTTGACTATTCAAAAAAATTAAAGCATGGTTATTTGTGAAGACAATGAATTCCTTTGGTAAGGGATAATGTCGCCATTTCTTAAGGGACTGTACCATTGCATAGAGTTCAAGGTCATATAAGGAGTATTTCCTTTTGGACTCATTGAGTTTCTCATTGAAAAATGCCACTGGTCTCCCTTCTTGACTCAAAACTACACTTATGGCATACCCGCTTGCATCACATTCAATTGTGAACAACTTGTTAAAGTCAGGGAGTGTAAGAATAGGTTGTTGAGCCACTCTAGTCTTCAAGTATTCAAAGCTTTTATCTGCCTCATTAGTCCATTGAAACTTACTCTTCTTCTCACCCTTGATAGTATCAATGATTGGTGCACAAATATGGCTAAATTTCCTAATGAACTTCCTATAAAAACTAGCTAAGCCATGAAAGCTCCTTACCTCTGTTGCTGCTTTAGGAGTTGGTCAAATGAGTAAGGCTTCAAATTTTGTGGGGTTCATCTTCAAGTCTCCTTCTGCAATCACAAATCCAAGGTAAATAAGTTCCTTCTTCATAAACTCACACTTCTTGAGATTAATCATTAGCTTCTCCTCATTCAACTTCCTCAAAACCATATCCAAGTGCTGCAAGTGCTCCTCTTTTTTTCTATTGTATACAAGGATATCATCCAAGTATACTACCAAAAATTTACCTATGAAGTGTTTTAGGACCTCATTCATCAGCCTCATGAATGTATTTGGGGCATTAGATAACCCAAATGGCATCACTAGCCATTCATGTAAACCCTCATTGGTCTTGAAGGCGGTCTTCCACTCATCTGCTTCCCTTATTCTGATCTGATGGTATCCACTTTTTAAGTCAATCTTTAAAAAGTAACATGCTCCTGACAAACTATCCATCAAGTCCTCCATCCTGGGTTTAGGAAACCTATATCTGAAATTGTGATCTTATTTATTGCCCTTGAGTCAGTACAAAGTCTCCAATCTCCATCCCTTTTAAGTGCCAAAATAGTAGGCACAACACAAGGGCTCAAGCTCTCCCTTCTGAGACCTTTATTTAACAATTATTGAACCTGATTTTTAATCTCTTCATTTTGTCCAGGGGTCATCTTGTATGTTGCTTTTTTTGGCAGACTTTCACCTGAAATAAGATCTATGTGATGACTCACATCTATGATGGGTGACAAAGAATTTGGTAGTTCCTTCACCACTATATCTTCATACTTTTCCAATAGGAATTACACCTTCTTTGGTACCTCTTTTACATTTTCTACTACTACATATGATATGGGATTGCAAAAAATGGCATAACCAATGTCTTCCTCCTCTGGACCCTTCAAAACTCTTTTTCCTTAACCACTAACACACTTGGTCCTTCATGAACTATACCATCCTCTTCTTGAATGGGTGAAAGGGTATATGAATTCCCTTCTTTCTCTATCACATAAATATTCTTCTCCCCATCAGGTTTGGCCTTCCTATCGAATTACCATGGCCTTCCTAGGAGAACATGGCATACATCCATAGGGATGATGTCACAAAGTATCTTATCCTTATAGTGACCAATGTTGAATTCTACCCAAGCTTGCTCATTTACTAAAACTTGTCGACCCTTATTAAGCCATGAAACTTTGTAGGGTGTTGGATGAGGGTTCCTCTTTATTTTTAGCCTTTCTATCATCTCCAAAGACACTAGATTATTTGTTGAACCAGAATCTACCACTACTTTACATACCTTCCCTTGAGCTTTGAAAGTTGTCCTAAGCAATTCTTTTCTTTGTGGGGGCTCCTTGCTGGTTGGTACTTTGATTAGTGTCCTTCTTAGCATCGAAGACTCTCCTACCTCTAGAGCATCATGTAGAGAAGGCGAGTTAACACTTTCATTGTCCTCCTCTTGCATTATTTGAGTTCTCTTACCACCATGAGAACTAGAGGCTTGTTGATCCAATCATTTCCAAGCTGGGTGTCCATATTGGTTGCAACTTAGCACCTACCTGAAAAGGTGTTGGAACCTCTTCCTTGTCCATTGTACCTTCATCTAAAACCAAATCTCCTTCCTCTAAAATTACCTTTGTTATTTGTCTCCCCACTTTGTTCTTGTTGGTTGCTTGTTTCACCTTGAGGTTTTTGTGACTGCCCCCTTGCACTAAAGTTACTTCTACCTTTGAATTTTTTTCTTCTTCCTCTTCCTTGCTTCTCTTGCTTCCTTTTAATCCTTTCCTCAACTTTAGTTGCTAATCGGTAACACTCCTCAATTGTCCTAGGAGTTGTAAGGCCAATTTCATCTTGTATGTTATATATAAGGCCATTCAAGTACCTTGCCATTTTCTCCACCCTATCTTCAGTATGTCTTTCTCTTATGCTTAGTTTATGAAATTCCTCAGTATAGGCCATTACATCTAACTCCTTTTGCTTCAAATTTTGTAGCTTCCTAAAGGTTTGGATTGCATAATCTATAGGTAAGAATTAATTCTTCAACTTGGCTACCATTCAATACCATGAGCTTATCTTTGCCTTTCCTTTCTTAACTCTTTCATCTTGAATGCAGTTCCACCATGTCAGGGAAATTCCCTTCAACTTAGTCTTTGAAAATTTAACCTTCTTGTTCTCTTATATCTCCTCAAACTCAAAGAAGTTGTCCAAAGCATCAATCCATGCCAAAAATTCTTCACTATCTAATTTTCCACCATACATTGGCACTTCCACTTTCACTTTTGGAGAGGGCTTGTTGCTTTAATGGTGTTCATGGAGACTCAAAAGATGTATTGTAATATTTATTGTTGAATAATACATGAGAGATGGATGATTTTGGAGGCTAGGTTTTTTCCCTCTTGAGGGTTTTCCCAGGGTATATCTTGTGTCATATTTTCATGGGTATGTTGTCTATTCTCTTGCATGTGGATTCTAAATACTTAATTGAATAGATTTCTCTTATGGGTTACGTGGAAATTGTTTTTAATTGGCTGCAAGTTTCTAACAAGTGGTATTAGAGCTTTGGTTGTGGTTGTATAACCCTTGGTTGAGAAAAATCTAGTTTAAGTTTGAATCTATACATTGCATGTGAGAATCAAAGACATGCAAGATATGAGGGCTTTGTAGGTTGTTTATTGCAAATCTGAGGGTTTTGGGTTTGATGTTTTTGATGGGTTGTTTACAGATTTGGGGTATGAGAAATTTTGGGTGGAATGGGTTTCTTTGGTTTTACATTCAAGTGGGGGTTTTATGGGGGGAAATTTATAGATGATCTCCTGGCCCAAAATAGACCTCACGGTTGGATCCGGGTTGATCAAGAGACAAAAATTGATATATAATTTGACCTATTTCTGTTATTGTGAAAAAAAATTTCCCATACCCCTGTTCGTATGGACATCAAAATAATATTAAAAAAAAATTATTTTCCCTGTCATTGAAAAAAAAATCGCCATGCAAAAAAAAAAATCACATTGGAAAAAAATCCGATGGAAAAAGCTTTTGTTAAAAGTTAAAAAAATAAAATAAAAGTGGATTTCTGGGGGGGGGGAAGGGACCCTCCCACATGCTTGGTGTGTCGGCAGACCTACCAACAATAGGTACTGTCGATAGGACTGCAGGCGGGCCCTGCCGCCCCCTCCCCCCCATGTGGGGTTTCAAAACTTTTTTAAAAAATAAAATTTTATTATTAAAATTTCAATTGCCATTTTTAAAAAGAAAATTCCGCCCATGATTTTTTTAATTAAAGGAGCCCGATATAATTTAAATGCTTTTGACATTAAAGCAAATTTAGTGGAAATTTCGAGTCCACCACCCAAGGAGCAGTGTCGCCTGGGTGGGGCCGCCACTCATCCACCAGAGGGGTGGTGATTTTTCGCCTTATAGACAAATTGAGCAACTTTCTTTTAGGGGGCATAACTTTCATCCAGGTGCTCCATTTTTCAACTTCTTGGACTCGTTGGAAATATGACTCAGTGCTCTATGTTGTGGTGACAGTTATGTTATGATATTTTATAGTTTTGATAGTGTTTTGCTAGCTAGAAGTTAGGTGTTTTTTTTGAGCTTTGAGAGGTGATATCAGGTGCATACAAAGTCAAATTTTTGACTTCGAATAGTTGACAAAAAGCTTGTTCAGAGCACTACATAGTGGATCAAGTTTGGAGATATTTTGACATGATTTATTTTCTATTTTATTTATTTGATTTGTTTATGGGTTCCTTTGACTATGGTGATACTATGAGTTTATGGATGATTGGATCTTGGAGATTTGATGTTGGTTTCATTGTATGCTCAATTGTACATCTCAAATTATTCTCTCATTTGGCATGGTTATTAGTATATAGTTGGATTTGTATGTTGCATTGTTTTATCTACAAGTTATGCAATGTTGTAGGTGGGCTATACTTACATGTTACATTTATGACTTGGAAATGGGTTGTCTTTTCCCATTGATATTTTAGTGTTGATACATGTTCAATTTTGGTGGCTTGGTTTAGTCACTTGGTTTGCTAGTTTTTTTGTCATGTTGAGGAGGTGAGATGGTATTAGTAGGTACAATTATGATATGAGACCTATGCAGTTGACTATGATTATGTAGATATGTGGACACAGTTGGATTGAGTTGTTGGTACATTTGATGGTGAGGTGGTGGTGTGTTTGGTTCCTTAAATATGGTACTTGTATATGGACATGTTTGGTAAATCAGATCAAAGGTTGATTTGGTGTTTGAGTCTTTTGGTCTATATGGTTATTCTCTTAGATATCTCAGTTTGCAGTTTATTGATGTGATGATGAGTTTGCATGTTTCAGTGATTGGATCTACAAGTCATGTAGGTTGTGGATTAGCTACCCGTTTACTTGCAGTGGGATGACTTGGTTGTGGATTATATTTATTCACCAGGTTTGATTCCTTGTTGTTGCAAACTTTGACAGTTGGCCTTGTTCTTGGTTATTTGTACATCGGTATGTGTGCTTAGAGATGAGAGGATGGATGTTTCTTATAGCACTTGGACAGTTGTTTTTGGGACTTGTAGCATGTGGTTTATCATGATGTCATGGATATCTTGGTTACACTTTTCAGTGGGAGATTTTGACAGTGATGGATTGGCGATGATAGATATGTTTATGATGGTTTGGCGATTGAAGGTATCTTCTTGGCTTGGAGATTTTGGTTCTACTTGCTATGTTACTGACATTTTAGTTATGTGTGTAGACCTAGATGATCTTCATGGAGAGGATGGTTGTCACGATGCCATGTGTGACTCGGTATCACAGTTTAGTGGGAGTTGTTGGCAGTGAAGTGGATGCATCATTGGTATGGTTATCTTCATGTGATTGGAGATATGGTTTTCTTGGTTTAGAGTGGTTGTTATTATGTCATGGTTTACTCTTGATGCATGCTTGGAGTTGTGGCATGGTACATATTCTCTTGAGACCAAGATGTATATATGTATGTTATGGTGCATGTGATCTCCTAGGAGGAGATGGTTAGATCATGGATGTCATGTTTATGTTCCCAATTCATGATTAGAGCTTTGACATTGATCGTACTAGTCCTCTTTGTATTGGGTGCATTGATCATTTTATTGATTACTTCATGATGGTGCTATGTTACTGTAGACACCTAAAAATGACCTAGGCCTACGAACACTATTTTACCACTTTCCACCCTATCATAACTGTAACATTTGAATTATGTCCCTAACACACATTCAACTATTAATTAAATAATTCATGATTATTTAATTAATTCATAATCTTTCATTCTTCATGATTATTAAATAAATAAATCTTATTTATTTAATTTAATATGTCACTAATTATCAAAGTATTCTAATAATTAAATAAAGTCATCATATTTATTTAATTAAATCCTTATCATAAATGTCTTCTTGATTATTAAATTAATATATTTAAATATATCTATTTAATATGTCACTAATTCTTAAATCCTCTTAATTAAATATATTTGCTAATTTATTTAATTAATAAACCACTTCTTCTAAATTAAATAATTATTTTTAATTATTTAATTATTGTATGTGACACTTCTATATTTTTAAATAAAGAAAATCATTTAAAAATATCTCACATACTTAACTGATTCTTTATTTAGTAATTAATTTCAAAAATCAATTACTTCTTATCTCACAAAATCCATATTTTGAATTAATTTAATTCAAAATGGAATTATTCCTCTACAAATCAAGTAATTTCTAAAATTACTGATTTTTCTATAATCTTATCCTCTTGTCTTCTGATTTTTACTAATTTCATCTCAACTGTCACATTCAGTCTTGATTTAATTCATTTAATTAAATCTTATTCACACATATGGGTATCTTGCCCTAACCCTAAATGAGAGTTGCCTTATTGAATCTTGATCTTTGATTCTAGGGCATTCTTCAAATCTCTCATCTTGTCTGTCCATTCAAGATTGCATTTTCTATAAAATGACAATCTTGATCTCATTTTCGGGATCGATAGTTTACTTAATTTATTTTTACTATAGGAATTATCACACATTAGGCTTATTTATTTAATACTTTGCATAATAGATTCTACTTTCTAGTTTGCATAGTTTATTTTATTAAATCCTTCAAAGGTATTTGCTAAGGCTAGGCATTATAGAATTTGCTCTCAAACCTGAGGGCATTATATTCATCACAACAATCTCAAGAAGGTACAATGGAAGTAGTCATGGAGGAGAGAAATGGGTGAGACTGTTCTAGTCTCATTCGTTTTCTTTCATATTCTCCTTTGCATTCCATTGAATGATTATTTATATTGCATGCATGTTCTAACATAGATCTATTTTGTAGGATTAGATTTATATCATTACAGTTACATTTGGAGTTTGGAATGGATTGGTTGGTTACAGGTACTTATGGATACTTGGAGACATAGGTGAGGCTTGAGTTCTCTTATGGTTAGAGACGTGTTGAGATGATTACTCTTGATAAGATTTCAGTAGGGAGTCTGAGGAGCCTACACCTTGGTTGGACGTGATATCAACTTGGACCTATGAGGAGAGTGTTCTTAGATGAGTCATGATGACTTGGATGCCTTGGAGGAGCATTCTCATTTCCCACTCTTGGTCTACTTGGCAGTTTCACTTGAGAGCTACTGGTGCATATTGATACCTTTGGATTGAGTGTTTGTGTTTGGGATATCAGTTGAGCAGGACTTATGCTTTGTTGTGACAAATTGTGTGGCTTCTCTATTGGATATCTTCTTATCTTTGTGTATTGGCATGATGGAGGATGAGAGAATTCATTCTTGGGATGGTGATCACTTTGATTCTTGTTGCAGGTATCTTGATGGAGCACAGGGAACACTTTGATTCCATGATAGTATATGTGGCTATATGGATTGTTCATTTGATTCATGTTTTGAGGTTACTTGTTCCCCTTATGCAATGTATACAACAAGTGGGAGAATGTTAGGAAAAAGGTGTGTTTTACACCTTGCATAATATATTTAATGTAATTATTTTTGGGGCCACTTTATGTTGCATGTAACATTGGGACATAAGTTAAGTTATAAAAATGTAATTATTTAATATTAGGGAAAATAAATTAATAAAGTACCCAATATTAAATAAGGGGACATGGTTTTGTAATCTCATGGTTTTAGTCACATGGTTTTGTGTAATACCACTTAGTGGTTTTGTGGGGCTTGCTTCTATAAAATCAACCACAAAGGTAGTTATTGAGAGATGCAATTTTGCATGTTAGCTTTGGTTAGCATTTGTGAGGGTTTGAAGCATGGCACAGGATGTGTGGTTACATGATTTTTCATATGGATTTATTGGAGAGGGCTTGTTGCTTCAATGGTGTTCATGGAGATTCAAAAGATGTATTGTAATATTTATTGCTGAATAATACATGAGAGATGGATGCTTTTGGAGGCTGGGTTTTTTCCCTCTTGAGCGTTTTCCTAGGGTATATCCTATGTCATATTTTTAGGGGTTCATTGTCGATTCTCTTGCATGTGGATTTTGAATAATTAGTTGCATAGATTTCTCTTATGGGTTATGTGGAAATTGTCTTTAATTGGCTGCAAGTTTCCAACAGTTTCTAATTGAATAGTTCACCAAACCCTCACAAACGCTTCATTAAATTATCAATCAAGACTTGTAAAATTTTGATAGTGCTGATACTATATGTGCATTCAAGGATCCTAGCTATGCCCTATATCCATGAAACATAGGTGGTGACATATGTATAGAAAACTATAAAGGATGAAAAGGAAAATAAACTGTCAAATTCCAAAATAGGGGAAATAACAAAAATCTGTTGCTTATGCTATGGGTACCTTCTAATTAATGTTGTAACTCCTAACTACTAAATCTGAACTTGTAACTAACACTACTAGCTTTTGAATTCTAACTTCTTTGGAGAATAACTCAACGTATTGTTACAAGATGTAATTATGTTACAGTGTATCATTTATGGAATTCACATACATATAGTTGAGAGTTTAGATAAATAGATACAACAATGTAACATCTAATCTAGTACAAAGAATAAGATGGGTTGGTAATACCTCGAGTGGCCCATTCTTGAGTTTTTGCACCCACAGAAGATATCAATTATGCACTTTTGATCAATAAATCAAGATAGTAAACTAAACTCCTTTATTGCATAAAAATTGGACTTCCTACAGTTTGACAAGAATCTCTAAAGATTTCTCATTCATCGGTACATGAATATTGCAACTTGATAACATAAAACTAACAACAATGAAGTATTATCATGGTTTCGAGTCCATTCAAAACCCGTTTTTTCTTTTAATAAAAACAATGAAGTATTATCTGTTAAATCAATAAAAATAATAGATTTTATCCTCAACCACTGATCCCAATATATAGGCTTGGGAGGAGTTTTATTCATATAAGGACTAAAAAAAGAACATAAATGCATACATCCACTCTCCCTTAAGGATAGGAAGAGGACAAGTCTTTGTAACTGATAACCATAATTAGAAAATATAGAAGAAGAGCAATTAAATTGTAACTCTACCCTAACAGTATGAGAAAAATGTTTTGTATGCAAATTGTCACGTCATTAAACTTCCCTACTCAGACTAGACTCCTCCTTTTTGTCATCTTATTTGGTGTTGGTGGTGACTCACAGTTTACCATTCAATGGTCAACTTCATTCCTTCCTAGAATTGTTGTGTTTCAAGAATTTTGGCTTCTCCCCTACAATTGGATATG
Source organism: Sequoiadendron giganteum (assembly GCA_007115665.2). Lineage (NCBI taxonomy): Eukaryota > Viridiplantae > Streptophyta > Pinopsida > Cupressales > Cupressaceae > Sequoiadendron > Sequoiadendron giganteum. The sequence continues at coordinate 574,585,805 of CM021102.1, forward strand.
ATCCTTATGCTGTGGGCTGGAAATCTAGTTGTTACGGGTTACAATTCACCTTAGCCGCAAAAGGTGAGTTTCATCCTAAAGCATACACATCATTAACAATCATGAATCAAGAATATAATCATACTGAATTTCATGAACATTCATACATCCACACATACAAATACCATCATATCATAATTATATTCCCACATACTAAAGTCTGGTTTAAGATGCAGAAAAGATATAAAAGATGTATAAGTCTTAGGATTTTCTGTGAACTTGACAGGTTGAAATACTAAAAGACATGAACTTAATGAAATAAAACTAGATATTATCTAATCTCATCATTCCCTCCAACTAAGCCTTTTGCTTGTCCTCAAGAAACTTTAAGGCTGGAGATTGTACTGTAGGGTTATTTCTCTGAGGTCTGCCACAATGCCAACTCCCTTTTGCTTTAGATAGTAGCCCTTTTGATCCAAAATATTTTCCAGCCTTCTATTTTCTTCTAATTCTTCTCCCCCTCACTTCCTCCTTGTTTAGTGTGGTACATAAAATAGGAGGATAGGAGGATGAAATACAAGTGGAAGCCATGCCACTTCATTTTTCCATGCAAGGTCTATGTATTTGTGAGATATATGAATTATGGCTACATAGTTATAGAGAGAATGTGTCTCCTTTCTTCTTAACTTAGGTGAAAGCTCTTCCCATCTCCTCCATAAAAATTGAAAGGCTTCATTAATGGATCATGCTACTATTTTATTTTATCTTGTATAATCTCGTTTCCTACAATTCATTATTATTTATTCAACTCCATTATAATATAGGAGGTCCAACCATTGTTTAATGACTACACTTGGGTTCACTGATTCTTTTTTGAGATGTAGGGCAATGGATTTTTAGTTTGATGGTAATCATATAGGATTGTTCCCTTTTGGTGTTCATTTGTAATGTAGGAGGCCTGAGCTCTTATTTGAAGGTCTCCTACAAACATCAGTGGATTCCATTTAGTCTCATCTAGGAGAATATAATTATTTAAGTATAACTCACATAACTGGTTCTATATGTCTAGTGTGGAATTGAATAAAGTATCTAAAAACAAAGAATTTTTTGTTCATGGAAATTGACAGATCGCCAATCAACTGATTGAATTAAAAACACAAATATTTTTTCTTGCAGAAACAATACATAAAACCTTGTAGGTGGCCTACATTTTAGCAACTGTGTTGTTTTATTTGCCATCATCTTAATTTTTACTTTAAGCTATTTTACTTCTATCTCCTATTGTTCAAGTGCCTTGATGTGAATGGATATTAATTCAGGTTTTTCTTTCTCCCAATCCTTCTTATTTTGAGAGAACTCTTGGATTATTTTCCATAATTCAACACCCAAGGATACCACAGTTGGCCCAATGGGGGTTATGATCTAAGGAATTCGACCTTGGGATATTGGTTCTTTGTTTTTTGCTTCAACCATAACAAGATGTGCAATTACCTCCAATTCAGACCCATCCTCAAACTTATAGATCTTTTCCAATTATTTAATTCTTGCATCCATCTCACTATCCTTTTGTTGATGTGTTTTTAATAATTCTTCCAATTGTTTTATTCTTTCTATTGATTCCTGCAATTATTTACTAATATTACTTTGTTTAGTAAGAAGTTCTTCATCTCTTTCCAGAAATTGTTCATCCCCTGTTGCACTTGTGTATTCAAAACCCTCTAAAACAGGGCTTTTTGGGGATCTCATTTTCTTTGCCACAAAACATCCTCTAAATTAGATTGAGAGGTACTAGTAAAATACCAAGACTGTACAATAGGTTCCTTTACCTTATCACCAGAGGCATTCTCCTCCAAATATTTATCTATTTCTACCATTACAACATCCTCTTCTTGATTTTTAATTGATCCTCTCATATCCCCCTTATTCTTTAGGTGATGTGATCGCATCCTAGGTTGTGTGGGTCTCTTTTGCCCTTTTATAGGTGCAGAAGAAGAGGCTCCACCTTTTATTTTATTTTCTTTTTGTGTTTTATAGAAACAAGAGTTTCTTGTTTGTCCTCTACTATAGGTTTCTCAGTAGAGGCTGCAGGGTGTTTTTCCTATAAGCCTTGCTCCTCTAGTTTTCCTGTGTTGCTGGTAGGTGACATAGTAGGGGAGCCAAAGGGAATTTCCTTTTTTGGAACAATAGATTCTTCCATTATTTGTTCTTGGCACCTATTATCCTCATTGGGCCCTTCAAGGATACTATTGATATTGTTATAATTAAGAAAAAAAATCCAAGAAACATTTGGAAATTGAGCCCTAAGACTCCTCTTTATCAACAATGTAACCAAACTGAAATGAGATAACTCTTTATTATTTCTTTTCCTCTTGTACTCAGACGACATTCTCTTTAATAGATTATACAAGAAATTAGGAACATTTACATGCCTACTATGGAGAAGATGACTCCACAGTTTAAAATGAACTATGTATAACAAAGATTGTCTGCCATCACATGTCAAGTACTTAACTACATAAGAAGCAATTAAAGCCCAAATCTAGGGTAAAGACAATAATTTAGTACCTTGTGAAGAAGAATCCAAGTTTTCTCTTGGCTGAGAGAATTATTTTCTTGCTGTAATGACATCTACCCTAACTGGGAACTCTTCTCATATCCTTGGAAATCTAGATACTTCAACAATAGTAGCTTTTGAGGCATCTACCCTTAGGACCCTAAAAACTGCTTCATCATTTTGCAACATGGATACAAATTCTTCAGTTATAACCTCATTAAACTTTGTGTGTCTCAAAACTATTCTAACCAGCCAGCTTGCTAGAAAAAGGGAAAAAATAACCTATCATCTAATAGCTAGTTATGTGTCGCTAGTTCTTTGTGTATTATATCACCTCCCAAGATAATGCTTTAGTAATTGAACTCCTCAATTCTACCATGTTCTTGTTCTGCCACCTCAATTAATCACTTCTACTATGATAGAATGTTGTTCTATTAAAATTCACCTTTCAATTAAGATGCCAAGAACCCTTTCCTCTCCTTTGAACTTTGTGTCTTTTGAAAATGGAGGAAAACAACAAAAAGGTTTTGTAGAGATTTTTTGAAAACCAAGAAAACTAAGGAATACTCCTCCCCCCAACTAAAGATACTAAGTTTCCTCACTTAGTGGGTATAGTTTTGGTAGAGGGTTATATTAAAAGTAGTGGGAAATCAATTAAAATATGTAGCACACACTAATGAACTATAAACATGCAGAAAATCAATAATAAGCTATGTTAATTATGATAAGTTAATGTGTAGTGTACCTATAGTATTTGGTTGAAATGAATTTGAACTCGTGTGAAGTAGTTGATGATGGCTTATAGTGTGATTTGAAGTGACTTGCCTTGATTGCAATGAATTTTGTGCAATGGTAATTTGAAATGAATGACAACATATGCATGACACATGGAAAATGATGGATTGAAAAGGCTACAGAGTGTTCAAAATGGGTGAGGTGAGATTAGTTGCATGGTACATTATAAATTTTGATAAAGGTGGTAGGATTTATACATGTGAAAGGATGTAAGAAGTTGTATGTAATGAAATGGAATATGTATGGCTGCATGTACAAAGACATAGGTTATGAAGTGATAGATATGCAATTAATACAAATGGTAATATGAAATGAATAATAGACAAGTGCTACAAGCTCATACAGTAATAGGTCCCTTTTGTAAGTTTGTCACCTAAAGGTATGATGTTGCAGGTCCTTTCTACTTCTGCGACTCTTAAAAAATGAATATTATCAATTGCCACCTGCGTAGTGTGTGCACATGAAATATGTGATAAAATTATACCTATGGAACATCAATGGGTGAGCTGTGTAGCTCGTCGACTGATTAATTGGTAGATATAGTTGTCTCTATTACTAAATTTTCAATTGCAGGTTCAAATTGCTATTGTAATGTAAGAAGGAAGTCATCCTTCTGCAATGGTTTCTTATAAAGCTTCAACTTATGTCTGTTAACTAGTAATGATAACTTTACTTCATCAATTATCTATAGTTGCACTAATCCTTTTGGAAATACTTGCTTTATCTCATATGGCCCAAGCCATCTGGATTGAAATTTCCCTTTGTAATCTTTATATTTGGAGTAATAAAGTAGAGCCCAATCACCTACACTGAATTCCTTTGATTTTGGACAAATTCAGTGTGGTGTATGAATTCCATTCTAATTTCATCTAGGGCATTTAGGTTGTGCAATCTCTCATGCTATGCTATGGTCAAATCCATGGCCAATTTGACTGTTGTCCTTAATGTTTTATACTCAAATTCTATAGGAAGTACTACTTTCTTACCAAACACTAGTTTATATGGTGTAAATCTTGTTGTGGTCTTCCAATTTGTTCTATAAGCCCAAACTATCTCAGGTAACTTGGCTGCCCAATCCTTCCTATGAAGTTGCACTAGCTTTGTTAGAATGTTTTCAATTTCCCTATTGGTGACTTCCACTTTCCCATTTTCTTGAGGGTGATAAGGTGTGGAATTTGTGTGTTTGATCTCATATTCTTCAACTAACTTAGTGACCAAATTTTATGTAAATTGGGGTCCTTGATCTGTGAAAATTTCCCTTGGAACTCCATATCATATGAATATGTCTTCATAGAGAAAATTTTCCACATTCCCACGTCTTCCAAACTATAAAGCCTTAACCTCTACCCATCTTGTAAGGTAATCTATGTAGGCCAGTATGTATTCTTTGTTGTTTGATATTGGTGAAATGGGGCCAATAAATTATAATCCCCATTTTTCAAATGGTACTATTGCTAACTGTGATTACAATGGCATTTCATATGTTTTTCTTGGCATTCCCATTCTTTGACAACTATCACAACTCTTGGTATATTTCGCTGCATTTTTATGAAGAGATAGCCACTAATAGCCAATATTCAAAATTTTAAGAGCTATCCTCTTCACTAAAAAGTGTCCCCCATAGGGTTCATCATGTCATGATCTGATGATATCATATACTTTATCTTCTCAGATGTATCTTCTCATTATGTTGTTTGGGCTCGTGTAGAATAAGTATCCAGCTATCCATGAGTAGGGAACACTCTTATGAACTGATTGCCTCTTTTCCCTTGGTGAGAAATGAGTTGGTGTCTTTCCTACTATAAGATAGTTGGCAATATCTGCATACCAAGGTGTATGTAGAGATAGAACAAATAAATGCTCATCTGGGAAAGAGTCATCAACATCTTCTTTTGATTTGGTTGGTAGTCTAGATAGAAAATTTGCCACTACATTTGCTTTACTTGACTTATCCACAATGGTAATATCAAATTCTCGAATAGGAACCACTTGAAAATCCCACCACCAACCAGTGGTTTGTTCATTAGATACCTTATTTTTGTATGGTTAGTGTGTATGAACATTGAATACCTTGTAATGTAATGTCTAAATTTTTTTATTGCATAAACTATTGCCAACATATCCTTCTTTGTCACTGTATAGTTGAGTTCTGCCCCTTGAAGATTTTTGCTGATGTAATATATGGAATACTCTTTGTTTCCTTCCTTTTGTCCAAGCATAGCTCCTATAGAAAAATCATAAGCATCTATGTAGATATGGAAAGGTAAGCTCCAATTTGGTCCTCTTAAGGTAAGGGTTTTGGTTAATGCTACCTTGAGTGCTTTAAAGGAGTGTTGACAAGCAACTGTCCATTAAAATCCTACATCTTTTGATAGTAAGACAAGTAGTGGAGTTGCAAGTTGGCTAAAGTAGATTGGATGAATCTCCTATAATACTCAACATGTCCAAGGAAACATCTAATATCATTTTGTCTTTGAGGCACAGGGAGTGTTGATATCACCTCAATTTTGTTGGGGTATACTTGAATTCCTTCATTTGACACAAAATGTCCCAATACAATCCCCTCGGTCATCATCATGAAATATTTCTCATGACTTAGGGATAGGTTATGTTCTTGATACCTCTTTAGTACCTTCTCCAAATATCTAAGTGCTTCATCATAGGTATTCCCATAAGTTATGAAATAATCCATATAAACCTCCATGGAATTATCTGCAAAGTTTGAGAATATGCTTAGTACTACCCTCTAGAAGGTGGTTGGTGCATTGCATATCCCAAATGGCAAGAAAAAATAAGTATATATACCCCAAGGGCATATGAAAGTTGTCTTGTCTTGGTATTTTGAGGTTATCTTAATTTGATTGTAGCCACTAAATCCATCCAAAAAATAAAAGTACTTCTTTCTTGTTAATGAATCAAGTACTTGGTCAATGAATGGGAGTGGAAAGTGGTCCTTCCTTCTTGCAACATTCAATTCATGATAGTATACACACACTCTCCATTCCCTCCTTTCTTACGGAAAATTATTAGGGATGACACCATCTGACTATCAGAGATGGGATAGATAAAGCCCACATCAAGCAATTTTTTCAATTATGATTTAACTATATCACAAACTATAGGGTTCATCCTCCTTTGGGGTTGTCTAAATAATTTGAAACCATCATTGATGTAAATCCTATACATGCATAATGTTGGGTCTATCCCCTTCATTTCATGATAATCTCATGCAAAGGCTACTGTGTGTGCTTGCAACACATTCATCAATGAGGTTTGTTGCATACCAATCAATTGACTGTTAATATTTAATGTTTTACTCGACATTATATCTAAATTCAAGGATATTACTTGAATAGATAAAACATCAAGTCTTGCTATGTTTGGAACACATTGGTTTGGTAACAAAGTATGGAAAATTTGGGAAACTAACTCAGATGAATTGGAAGGGATAATATTTCGTAGAGGATCTTGCAAACATGTTAGACAATCATAATGTTGCGGGTCCCTAACATAGTTGTTCTGCATGATATTTTCTATCACATCATATTCATATTGGTTTTCTAACAAGGGGTTACGTTCAATCATCATCAGGGTTTGTAAGGAGTACCCATCTTCCTCATCTAGGGCAAGCCATATATTTTGTTCTAGGTTTGCATGTGGCTAGGCTAGTGGATAAAGGACTATCTTAGTCACATTTCCATTGGAAATGATCATATTCTTGTTGTGCCTCTTGCACACAAGCCCCGTTTGGAATGAGGACCCTCTCTTTCCTTTTTTCACTCACCAGGTCCTTTTTTCTTTGCCTCATTTTGGGTGCCCTATTTTGACATCTTTGATGGTCAACATGTTCTCAAAATCCCATTTTAGGGTTGACCTAATTTTTCCCGTTGGAAAAATGCTAAGTCTTGAACCCTTTTGGGTTTTCTGTGTCAAATTGCCATTCTGGCGTCCGTGGCACCTTCCGCGCCCAAACCCTCAGGTTTCCCTTTTGGCTTCGCTGTTGCTCACAACCTGCATCTAACATTCCAGACTCTGGACCCCGGTGCTTCCCTGGACCGTCTGAATTATTTGAAAACTAAGTAGCTTTCCTCCTACGTCTTTTCAGCCCTCGGACCCCGACTCTCAGACTTCCATCCTCGAGCCACTGCCTCAGCCTCACCGTTTCGAATGACTGTCGAGCTTTGTCTTTCCAGTTCCCGAACCCTGGGTTCCTATTCGCCGTTTGGGTTTCACCTTGCAGAATGTTTAGAGCGGCTGCCGCTGGACGTCTTTCTGGATGTCGGACCTCGGACCTCCCACCGCCACTTGGAAAATTTGAACCCACCTACCTAACCTGCCGTTGTACCGAGCATTTAATGATGTATTAATGATGTTGGGGGCTATTTAAATGAGTTCTAACTTGCCATTTTCACATGACAGGAAGGAATTCGAAGAGCTCTTTGACCCCAACATCCTTTGCCTCCGTGATCGAGATCCAACTTCACCGTTCCTCAAGAATTCGACATCAAAATTCTTCAGGGATTCAAGGTAGGTTCACCATTCGCTTTCCCTTTCCTCATTCTCACAACCATGAGCTTAAAATTAAGTAAAAATCTAAAATGAATTTGAAAACTGGTAAGATAGTGCCCCTTGCCAAAAACCCATAAATTAGAAAATTAAAAATCATGAGATTGGTGGTCCAAGTCAAAACTAGAATTTGACCTCCCTATCGTTGTTCTTTGAAATAGGCGACTACCTCCTTCAGGCCTGGACCTCTTTGTGGCCATGCGCAAAAATTTTAAAACTTAGAGAAAATGATAGGCGACCAAACTCACCTTGGGTCGCAGCCTCCGGACTTCCCCTCCTGGGTTTTCGTTGCGCTTCCATCGTTCCAAACAACTTTCCTCCCGTGTCCTTCCGGACCTCGGACCCCAAGCGCGTGAAGTTTGTCACAAGCTGCAACCAAAACCGAACTACAGGGCTGTCCTCAGGCCCCAACACCCGGACTTCCATCCTCGTGCCGCTATCCTTATTTCACCATTTCAAACGGCTGCCATTGCACGTCTTTTCAACTCTCGGGCTTCGGTCGCTCCTCTGCTTTGCAGAATTTAAACAAGGAAACTCAAACGTCTAAACTTTGCCTGGGCCCCGACCTCCAAAATTTCATCTCCAGAATTCCATGTCAGTTTCACCGTCCTGAACGACCAAGCCTATCCGCCTTTCCGGACATCGGACCTTGACCCTCCATTCGCCGCTGGGTTTTTCGCCAACAGTTAATTTGCCTTGGGTATAACCTTTCAGACTTTCATCCCAGGAATCCCATTCGCGTTTCGTCATTTCACACTGCTATCCCATAGCAACTTCTCGACCCCGACAACCCAGACTTCGGAACCCGACTCCTGGGATGTTGTTTTCCCTACGCTGTTTTAAACGGCCAACCTTGGATGACTTTCCTGCATCTGAAGCTTGAATGAAAAAATGATGGCTCAAATGACCTCCAAATTGAAAGTGGACTTCGACCCACTTCCTAAAACGGACCTTCTTTCACACCAACCCTTTGTTGAACAAATCCAGGATCAAGAAAAGTCATCGGGAATGCCTTGCCTCATTTTCCCTTTCAAACGATATTCGTCCAGAGAAAGTCCAACACTTTGGGCCCGAGTCACTTGTTTGACTTCCAATGGTATTATTATCAAATGTTAGACTTTCTTAAATGAGTGTTGTGGATATAACCTTGATTTGCAAAGATTTTTTCGAAGTCACGATCTCATATTAATGTTGCCAACTCTCGTCTTTCTGTGTAGGACTTACAAAATCTGGTTCAAAGGCCTCTAGGATGGCCAAGGACAAAGGAAAAAGAACCGCTAAGGCCCCTCGAGGTAAAGAAGATAAGGACCAAATAAAATATCAGTTCCAAGGGGCACCCTTATAATCCAGGGTCACAACCAGTTGGAAGAACTCACAAATACCAAAATTGAGCAAGTTGATATTGATGAATTCACACGAAGGGTCAGGGTTGACCCAAAGACAGACAATGCAAAGTTGATCAAAAGCAACGGACTTGCCAAATCTGCAGGTTTCCTGGCCACCTTGGTGGCCCCCGAGCTAGTAATGGCATGCCGAGAGGCATACCAACCTGAAACAAGAACCATTATGGACAGAGATGGATATGTCCTAGCTGACATGTCCCCTCTCGGGATAACTCAAACCTTCCACATCCCCACCTTCGAAAGCATGGAGGCCCCAACCATAGAGGAGTGCAAAGCATTATGGGATCAAGATCCTATGAAATGTAAGAAACTGATCAACCAATATTGGTTGAAAGACAGGCGGGCCAGTGCTGGAAAGGTCCCTTAGGAGCTCTACTGCAACAACTTCTTTGAAGACTATCACGACTTGGTCACCCTGCTGAGTAGAGTAATGGGCCTTCCTGCTGCGGCCTTCTTCTAAGAATGGATGCTGTACTTTGTTGAAAAAATTCTCCATGGGGATGAAGTTGCATTTTATTGGGGGAAATATTCAACAATTTCTTTCATGAGCAATTTGTCAATGTGAGGAAGACTTCCAAATTATTCATGATGTCCTACCTGGTCTATTCGCTTGCCGATTGGCGAAATTATAATGGATTGACTGCAATACCCAATGAGGCACTAGGAAGAGCTCTCAAACCCTATGACAAATACCCGTAGTTGCAGTACAAAAACTTTAAGAAGGACTATTGTAGGGTAAATGATGCGTTTACCGCCTACATCATTCGGTCTCTTGGGGGTGATTTTGAGAGAAGATTATCTCATAGTGCTAGGGCCCTTCTCAAGCACTATGCCTTCTTGCTCATACAATTCCCCAAGTTCACCTATATTCATGCCCAAGGATTCCAGAGAGGCTGAATAAGCTGCCTCGGTACCCTAATGACTGGATTATTCTACTAGAGCTAACTTGGTAGTTGCGACATATACACCACATCCTGAGTAGTAAACATCTCGCAGGTACCCCCTATCCCCTCGAACTTGGCCAGGGGCTGTATCAAATTCATACTTCCCAATGTGTGGGATACTTAGAGGAGTTGGCCAAATACCATTTCAGACAATATACAACTAGGCCACAGATAAACCCATATGGTCATACTAGAAAGGCACTTGGGCCAGAGTATGCCCACCTCCATCATGTTGAGGAATTTCGGGCAAACTGTAAGGATGAATTTAAAGTGTGGATACAAAATTATATGCAAATGATGGCTACTTCATGAAAAGGGTGAACTTGTGTCCAGTACTAGATCAACTTGAAGAAGATGAGAGCACAGTGATCAACCCGAGGTATAGTGCCATTGCAAATCTACCACTACCTTTGATTGATTGGGATGAGCAAGAGGTTGATGACCTCAACATTCTCACCAAGCCTATTGAGGCTTGAACAAATGCATGGATTGACAGGAAAGTTGCTCAACTAAAGCAACAAGAAGTTGCCTTGACATTCAACGAGCTCGAAAATGAGCCAAGTAGTTCTAATGGTGGGACGACTGTTGCTACAACTGGAGAAACATCCAATTGCCTGCCATATGTCAAGTCAAGAAAGAGAAAGGAGGTTGATGAGCAACAACCTAACTTGAGGGTGTATGTCAGGAAGGCCTCGGAGGGAGAGCCTCCTAAGAAGCATAAAAGAATGGGCAACGTCACGGAGATGCTTGTGATACCTGAAGATCCACTCCATGAGGTGAGGAGATGGAGACAAACCCATCAAAGTCTCCACCTGCTTCATCTATTGCTGCAACTGCTACTGCTATTGCCACCATTCCACCCACTTCACTTGCAATAGCTACTTCCTCTCTGCCCACAGTGGACATTTTTGTCCATCTTGCTTCCACTTCCCCAATTATGTAGGTCATATCGGTGGATTCATCCTTTGCCACAACCTTTCCAATCTTATCATCCTCCATGTCTCCTTCCCTTCCACCCTCTTCATCTACTATTGCAATGCTTTCCCTCACTCTCCCATAGTCCTTTGTTAAATATATGCAAAATGTGCCATCCGAACTTTCAGGAATGCTTGCAAATCCAATGGTCCAAGCTGCAATCACCCAAGCAATGGTTAATGCTCCAACTCTCCCTCCTCCTACAGAACCACCTAGAATGGAGGCCATAATGAAAATCTCGTATGAGCTTGAGTGACGACAACTGGAGGCAGGCGAGAGGCTAGAAGATGAGGATTTTGAATATCACGAGCATCTTATATATGAACATCAAGTGATCGATGAGGTGGCCTATGAATCTTCCAGTGAGGACAACAAGGATCAAGGAACAAACATAGTCCAAGAAACAATTGATCCAGAGCTCGATGCAGAGTGGAACAAGCAGCTCAAAGAGATTGAGGACAAAGAGGCTGAAGAACATCCTACAATTGAAAGAATTGTTGCTCTGGAGACTGAAGGTAGTAGGTCTCCTATGGAAGGACATGGTCAAATCCCAAACCATGATGAAGAAGCATCCTTACACGAAGATGAACAAGAGGATAAGCCTGAGGAAGGTGGGCATGACCAAGATGAATAAGAAAAGGGTCCTGAAAGGGAAGACCACTATGATAGGAAGCTACTCACCGAATCTCCTACCAAATGTATAACACTCATGCAAGATTCCGATAAGGAGAAGGAGGATGCAAGAACCGAGTAGGAGGCCCTTAATGTCAAAGCCATTGAAATTAGGGTGGACAATAAAGACCAACATGAATCACCCAAGGAAGGACCCCGGTGCTTGACTGGCTAGAAAGGCAACGCGAAAAGAGAACTCCCGCCCTAAAGGATCCAAAAGCAAGACTGGAGGCAATACTGGCTAGACCTCAGATTAGTACCAAGAAGGAGAAAAGACAAGAGTCAGATCAAAGGTAATGATGGACGACTCTAGATCCAGGGCAGTGCAAATAGCTACAACAGTGGTTGGAGAACAAGGAATAAGTTATAATGTCTCCATTGATTTGGGAGTAGCCACGAGGGAACATAAGGTTGACCACGTTCAGGAACCCATTGCCACAATGGTGCACCTTATCCAATAGGATAAGGTTTCAAAGGAAGAGCTCAAAGCACAGGTGGTTGATCTGACAGCCTACATTCAACAATGGTCATCTTTGGAGGAACAGCCTACCATTTCATCGGCCTCGCCACTGTTTCTGTCCCAGGAACAAATCAACAAGCTGGAAATAAGGAGAAACTTGAAAAAGACCATGAAAAATTGGTTCCGGTAGGTCTTAGACATTGGAAATACGGGCATCAATTTGGGTGTCCAAACAACAAACAAGTTCCTAGAGGTAAAAACATCTCTTGAAGGCATGAGGCGAATCTACGAGGAATTCCCAAAGAAGTATAAGGTTGCCTACCTGAAAAATCGAGGCTATCTTCGCATTGCCAACTAAGGTATGGGAAAAGGACCTTGCCTTCAAGGATGATGACCATTGGTTGGTGGATGTATGGAAGCAAGACTTTGATCACCAAAAGGGGAGGCTGGAATAGATCCTAGAACGAGTAATTTTGGATATTGAATGGGCCAAGGAGGCTAGAGGAGATTGTGCTAAATATTTCAATATGATAATAGGGTATGAGATACCTGCTATTAAGATCAATCCGGAAAGCATAAAGCCACACTTCTGAAGAAGGATGGAGAAGGGAATGTCAACTGAAGTCACCACAGATTTTATGAACTATGTTGCTTGAGCCTTCGCCCAATCTGAGATTTTCAAGGACAACGCTGCCAAGTATGACGAAGACTGGGAAAAGCTCGTTAACAATTCTGAGGAATGGAGTTACCAAGTGTTAAGATCTGACATCATTAAGGTCGAAAAGCTCCAGTCGATGATATTGAGATTGTTAGAGTAAAGGTTTTAACTTAATTATGTTAATTAAGTTACCTTTATTCCTCTCTTAAGATTTCACTTTAGTTTGCATAATGTGACATTTAATAATTATATTAATTATTAAATGTTTACCTATTAGGGTTACTTTTAGGTTTTGCATGATCTCCTTTCTTAAGGATTGATCCATTATATTTCATTAATTTAGTTGTTCTGATAATATAATCTCTCCATATTTCAGAGCTTCAAACCCTCATTTGCTTTTTCATCCATTCTCTTCCCTGTGGCAGGTATCCTTTTGCATGCAAGTGTTCTTTGACTCTCAAGTTGGTTTTGACAAATTCTACATGGTATCAAAGCCAACCTACTACATGCCTGTTCTTGTTTTAAGAATTTGGAGCTACAAGGGTTGGATCAGGCATTCACAATTTTGTTAGGTGAATTTTTGTGGATTCGGCATGTTTCATTTTTTGGGTTCACTTTGGACCCAAACGGACCTTGCCGTTGGATTCACAATGTCCAAAAACCCCTAAATCAACTGTTCAGTCATTGATTTTTGTCACAGTTGATCAGGGAGGCAAAATGTTTTTGCCCAAAGGCTGTATAGCCTCGGGGCATGCCTTTCGAAGCAAAATAAAATAAAAAAACAAAAAAAGAAGTTTTTAATTGTTTTTGGGCACTGCCCGTTTAAACAACTCAAGCCATCAGTGTGCCACCCGGCCATTGTCGCTGGCTAGCAACCACCGCCACACTGTCGGCCAACAGTGCCACCCGTACGTCACCCGTGCTTAGCTCGTGCGTTGCCCGCCACCGGAGCGCCACCAGGGAGACACCAGACCCCTGAAAATTTTGCTGTCAACCTCCTTTCAATGAAACGGGCATATCTTGGGCATTTTTTCTCCATTTTTTGAACAAAAAATAGGCGTTGGAAAGCTGGCTCCGAGCTCGTCATGATGGTGTAGGATATTTTTCAAAATTTTGTAGTTTGTCTATATTTTTTCATAGTCAAAGTCAGATGATTGTTCTGCACTCCGGAGGGCATAACTTGGTCGTTTTTGCTCCATTTTTTGAAAATGAATAGGCGTTTGAAAGATGTGAACGCACTCTATTCAAACCTTCTATTATTTCTTTCAAAAAATTTATCAGGTACACAAGATTAAGTCTGAAACCTTTTTTTCCTTTTTCATATTTTTTGCTGAAAAATCTCTACTAGGGTTTGGTTTTTTGTATTGTGGGGGGAGTCTTTTTTCTTTCTTTCTGTCATTTACTTCAGAAAACCAAAACTCTTCACATTAAAAAATTCATTAAACCTCTCCAAACATCGCCAAAAAGACTTCTAGTGTTGACCTTCTCACATCGCATAACTACCATACATGAAAGGCTTTCATGACATGTCTTCTCAGATCAAAGGGGTTGTGGTTCTGTTTAGATACGGTTCAACCAGTTTTGACCAGGCCATTTGAGGTTATGCAACATAGAAATAAGATGGATGAGGCTATGGGTTTGATTTCCTTGCATGTTTCAGATAGCTTATTGTTTCATTTTGATGGGTGTGATAGTCCTCTTGAAATGTGGACCAAGTTCAATGATCTATTTGGTACCATAAATCAGTTTTGTGCACTCCAGATTGAGGCAGAGTTGAGTTCACTTGTACCTGATTCTTTTCCCACTATTGAGGATTTTCTGATGAAATTCAAACAACAAAGATCTCTTTTAAAGGGTTGTGGTAAGGCTAAGACTGATATAGAGTGTATTTACCCGATTTTGTCAAAGCTTCATGGGATCTTTCAGATATTCTCATCTACCTTCCATTCCACTATGGATGCCTTGGGCAATTGATTCACCATGCCTACTTTTGAGGTGTTTTGCGATCAGTTGACTTGAGAGCAAGCCAAGCTCACACAGTTGGATTCTCTCACAAGATCAAAGAACCATGCATTGGTTGCTCAGACATCAAAAGGAAAGAAGAATAAAAAACCAAAGCCCAAGACAGATTCAGTTGGCAATGAGACTTCCTCCAAGCCACCTCCAAAGTTTGATTCAAAACCAAAGTACAATCCGAAAGAAGGAAAATCTTCAAAGTCTGGTGAGTCTTCCTCCAAGACTAAGAAGTATTTAGGTGATCCTTGCAATTTTTGTGGGAAGGAAGGACATCCAATTTCCAGGTGTTGGAAATGATTAGAGGCTTTAGAGGAAGCCATGCAGTAGCATCATATCACCTCACCTTCTCCTTCTTCCTCTTCTACAGGAAAAGGACATGCTCTTTCTGCTCGAGCTATACCTTCAGGATCCACTTGGATTGTTGATTCTGGTGCTTCGCACCGTATGAATCACTCATAGGAGATGGTCACCACCCTTGCCCATAGTGATACTTCACAGATTGCAGTTGGCGACTCAACACAACTTTTAGTTACAGGTTTTGGTACTATTTCTTTGGATGGTTTTTGTTTACAGAATGTTCTTTTGGTTCTTGCTATTTCTACAAACCTCCTTTCCATTTATCAAATTTATCATTCTGGCACTGGTAAAATAGTTGAGTTCTCACCACATGATGTGGTTATTCGAGATCTCCATGATCCTAATTTGGTTGTTGCTATTGGGAGTGCAGATCCTGAGACTCACTTATACAATTTTGATGGCTTTGAGAGTTCAGATAGTTCAGGCTTCTCTCTTATAGCTCATGCAGACACAGTGAGCAAGCTTTGGCATGAGTGTTTTGGCCATGTCAATTATAGATATCTTTAGCAGATGAGTACATAGACACTAGTGATTGGGCTTCCCCAGATATCTTGTACTGATGGTGTTTGTCATGGATGTGCTCTTGGCAAGCATCACCGGGATCCTTTTCCTATGGGTAGAGCCTCACGTGCTAAGGCAAATTTGGAGTTGGTTCACAATGGTCTTATTTGTTTCTCCACTCCTTTTTTTGGTGCCTGATATGTGCTCAACTTACAGATGACTTCTCTAGGCATACATGGGTGTATTTTTTTAAGTACAAGTCTGATGTCTTTGATTCATTTCAGATTTTTAAGACATTTGTGGAGAAGCAATCTGGACTTTCTATCAATAAGATACACAACGATAATGGGGGGGAATATGTTAATCAAGATTTTAGATATTTTTGCATTGAGCATGGTTTACAACATCAGTTTACAGTTCCATACACCCCGCAGCAGAATGGTGTTGTTGAGCAAATGAATAGAACTTTACGGGAGATGGCCAATTGTATGATACAGTCTTGAGCTATGGATGCTTCCTTTTGGGTTGAGGCAGTCAATTGTGCTAACTACATTCAGAATCGAATGCCTCATAAGGCATTGTGACACTGACTCCTGAGGAGGCTTGGACTCATGTCAAGCCTGATGTTTCTACATTCCAAGTTTTTGGTAGTGAGGCTTGGGCATTTATTCTAGATGCTCAAAGGAAATCCATGGAGAGGAAGAGCCGACCGCTCATATTTTTTGGCTACTGTGAGAATGTTAAGGAATATAGGTTGTTTGATCCTGATTCTAGAGAGGTCTTGTTTCAACGAGTTGTCCAATTTGATGAGCGCTATCCTCAGATGGATCCTCCATCCCCAACTTCTCCCTCACTACCTCCTACTTCCTCTCCACCTCTTGAGGATTACATATCTTCCGAGGATGATATAGATGATGAACCACCATCTCCACCACCACAAAATTCTCAAAATTTTCCCAAGTAGGCCCGTGTTACTGTTGAGGTAGCTAGACCTTTGGCAGGTGATCCTTTTGATACTCGTCATACTTGTGCTCAGACAACTAGTACTAGTCTTTTGAGTCATATCATTTCGGATGATCCTCAAAAGTTTTCAGAGGTGACAGGTCACCATGAGTGGGATAGGGCCATGGATGAGGAGTATTCTTCTTTGATGAAGAATAATACTTGAGATCTTTGTTCTCTTTTGAAAGGGAGAAATTTGGTTCGAGGCAAGTGGGTGTACCGTACCAAGTATGCTGCAGATGGTTTGATTGATAAGTACAAGGTTCGTCTTGTTGCGAAGGGGTTTTCTCAGGTAGAGGGTATTGATTACTCTGAGACCTTTGCTCCTGTTTCCAAGATGAATTCTATTCATCTTGTACTCTCCCTTGCAACTTCTTAGGGATGGACAGTGTTTTAGATGGATGTGAAGAGTGCTTTCTTGCATGGGGACCTACATGAGGAGATCTATATGGAGCAGCCTTAGGGTTTTGTGTAGGACTCTTCTTTGGTTTGCAGACTTCGGTAGTCATTGTATGGTCTCAAACAAGCTCCCAGGGCTTGGTATGAGAAGATGGACTCCTTTATGCTTGCTTCTCACTTCACATGCTATCATTCCGATCACACAATGTACATTCAATGTCATGAGGGTAATATTTTGATACTTGTGATATATTTTGATGATCTCATTATTACAGGTAGCTCATCCTCCATGATTTAGAGTGTTCAAAGAGATTTGATGGAGTAGTTTGAGATGATAGATCTTGGTCTTATGCACTATTTTTTGGGCCTACAGGTTATTCAGTCTTCAGATGAGATTTCCATACTTTAGTAGAAGTATGCTCTTGATATGCTCCAGCGATTTGACATGCTTGTTTGCAAGCCTGCCCCCACTCCTTTTCAGTCAGGTGTTGTTTGTCTACCACTTGCTCTACTCCTTCAATAGATCCCACTTTATATAGGCAGTTGGTTGGTAGTTTGTTGTATCTGACGCATACTCGTCTTGATCTTTCCTTTGCGGTTGGACTTGTCTCTCGATTCTCACATGATCCTCATGAGAGTCATTGGAAAGCTACCAAACGTATTTTGAGGTACATTCAGGGCACCACATTTTATGGCATTCACTATACATCAGGAGCTCCTCACATTGTTGGCTTCACTGACTCAGATTGGGTTGGTGATGTCAATGATCGAAATTCTACTTCTGGTTTTGTTTGTTGTCTTGGTTCTGGTCCTATCATATGGTCTTGCAAGAAGCAGTCTACTATTGCATTATCATCTATAGAGGCTGAGTATTGAGCAACTGTACTAGCTAGTCAGGAGATTTTATGGTTTCGGTAGTTGATGACTGAGTTTGGTTTTCCTTATGATAGTCCCACTACTCTTTGGTGCGACAATTAGAGTGCTATTCACATTTCCCGCAATCTAGTGGAGCATCACTGAACTAAACACATTGAGATCCACATGCACTTCATCAGATAATTGATTGAGGATGGTTCTCTCATCTTGGAGTACATTCCTACCGAGGAGCAGGTTGCAAACATCTTCACTAAACCTTTGGCATTGTCGCGCTATCTTCAGTTGCGCTCTATGATCGGGGTGAAGGAAGTTGTCCTTGGGGGGTCTCAGTGAGGCCTTCCTTCATGTTTTTTTCATCACGCCTTTTTCATCTCTTTTTGGAGAAGAGTTTTTCCCATGTGGTTTTCTCTTTTACTCCACTTTACAGAGATTTGGTTGTATTCAGGTACCTGATCAGGCCTAGTTGTCGGGACCCTTGTTTGCTTTCATGCATTGTAGTTACCTTTGAGTTCTTGCACATGTTTGTAGCTGCACTCTTGCTCATCTTAAGGGGGGGTGTCAGAGTAAAGGTTTTAACTTAATTATGTTAATTAAGTTACCTTTATTCCTCTCTTAAGATTTCACTTTAGTTTGCATAATGTGAGATTTAATAATTATATTAATTGTTAAATGTTTACCTGTTAGGGTTACATTTAGGTTTTGCATGATCTCCTTTCTTAAGGATTGATCCATTATATATTTCATTAATTCAATTGTTCTGATAATATAATCTCTCCATATTTCAGAGCTTCAAATCCTCATTTGATTTTTCATGCATTCTCTTCCTTGTGACAGGTATCCTTTTGCATGCAGGTGTTCTTGGACTCTGAAGTTGGTTTTGAAAACTTCTACAGAGATTCATGGAGTATGCAGCTTTGAAAAACTGTGAAGGCAACCCTTTCATTGATGAAAAATTTCTGAAAGAATAGTTGCAGCAAAGGGCAATCAACAAAAAGACAAAATGCTACAGTGTTGCCACTAGAAGACAAAATAGGGAAAAGACAAAAGATGTTTTTAAAATGTAATATATTTGGGGGTAGGTGAAACCATTTTGTAAAGTGAATTTTGACCACATAATAGAATTGAATCTTGGCCACTCATTTTTATTTTTGGAAACTATAAATAGGGGTCTCCTCTCATTTTAAGGGAGTTGAGTTATTGTAAAGGCATGCTGCAAAAATTACAATAGAAATACAGTGATTTTGGTGTATTTTGGATTTCTTCACATGTTTCATGACTCTTCTCCAATAAGTTAAGATTCTAGTCTAAGTTACTTTGTTTTTCTTAGTTTCCTTTTAGCTGTCCTTGGTAGATTTAGTAATGTTTTCTTTGGTTGTGAAGATTCATGTTGTGTGTATGCTTTTCTTGTCCATACTTTTATCATTTTCTGCTGGTAAGGGACTTTGCAAAGTTAGTCAGGACCATGATTTTATAGCCGCTCTTTAAATTTATCTTTATTCACATCTGTATGGCGAATGAATGATGAAATATCTACAGTCCTTAGAAGATAGCATAGATTTCATGGCATTGTGAAATTTCTGATTAAGTGAAATTCTATTTTAAGGAAACTGTCCATAATAAGAACCTCCATGATCACCGTTCATCGGTAGTTGCAGGTCCAAGAACCTTCTCTCTTCCTTGCCCTTTTCCTTTTTTTTAAGAGATAACCTATGCTAAGGTTCATTGCACATTGTAAAGCCAAATTTAACGATAAGATGGAGTTCAAGACTACTGTTTGAACCTACAACAAGAGTGTAGTAATTTCCTACCCAAAGAACTCTGTTCGTAGATCCGATTCTCCTTCAGCTTTGACTGACGTAAGACCGCCTTGTGATTCCAGTAAATCACATCATACATCAACTGATATATTCCAAGCATTGTCATGACCTGACATTTGAGAGACCTTGGGATAGTGTTATGCAATTTGATTGTGGAAGATTGTCTTTCAAGAGAGGTAATGCACCTATGCATTACCTGTGTTGAGAAGTGCATAAAAACACCATCAATAGAACTGGTGCTAGAAGGAGGGAATTTTGGAGACAAAGCAGGATCAAATCGGGCCCTTCTCCCTTGAAATATTTCATCAAGTCTTGAGGTCTACACTGAATAAAGGAGAGATTCATAAATTACAACCCCCTATCCGACTTAAAAGAGCTAAATGAAGGGAACCATCCATCTCCAATTCACCAGACCAACTCATTTCCCTTCCACCTCCGGCTTCTCCATTATCATTGGCAGTACCGCCTTCCACTCATCTACTCCAAACAACCTTCCAAGCTGCCACTCCATCTGGGCTGAACGCTGCCTTTCAGCTAAATATAGTATCAAACCCTACCCCTGTCCCATTGCAGCTGCTAGTTTGTATGGCACAGCCACCTCCATCGCCTCCTCCCATGGTATGGTTGGGCAATAACCCATCCCCTTTGGCCTTCAATTTATACCACAATATGTGAAAGAATCCTAAAAGCTTCTGCACAAAATTCAATGCCCAAGACTCGTAGAGGACTGCGGAGGAACATGCAAGGATTTTTGAAATCGCTTTAAAGACTATGCAGATTATATATGAGGATGCGGCCTACAAACTCTTTCCCTACTCTCTCAGGGAGGAGGCATTCTACTAGTATGTCAACTTGCTTGCCGGAACAATCAATACTTGGACTCTTCTGAAGGAGGCTTTCCTGTAGAAGTTACAGACCTCGGTTAGCCCTACAGACTCGTATCGACACTTCATGTCGGTTCAAAGGGAGATCAATAAACTGATCAACTCATTTAATGATCGCTTCCACATAGTATACACTCAACTGCAGGCTCCCTACGTTTTCAATGATGCTGTTGTTTTTCCTGTTTATTATGCAACATTGGATAACCTTACTTCAGCTCTAGTAAAAAGAATGCGACCACCGCCCACCAAGTTGGTCGATGCATACATTGAGGCCATTATTGCTAGCACAAATTTGGGGTAGAACATTTTTGGTCCGCTGCCTTCTCTCAAGCAAATGACACATCCGATGCAGATTCAAGGGATTACTCAAGCCCTGCAATAGCAGACGCCCCTACTGAATCCAGTACCACAACTACTTATGGTCCCGCACCTTGGGCAACCAATGAATCAGGCACCTTCGGTCCCTCACTACCTGCTGCCCCAACAACATCATTCCCATCCTTAGCCATCCTAGGTGTTGGCATATCTCCAAGCAGGAGAATTCCCACCCGCTCATCAAAATCAGTTGGGTGCACAACCTGTGTTCCTCCATAATTCAACATTGCAACCAAACAATGCCGAAAATGATAGGATTGACGAGCTCACAAAGATAATCAAGAAGATGTCCACAGAAATGATGCACTTGAGGAATCATAATAACCAGCTGCAAGCATCACAAAAGAGCATTTGGGCTAATCTTAATCATGATAACCGAGATCATCATGAAACTTGGGACAGTCGGGATGCCAGCACATCATCTAGACAAGAATTATGACAGAAATCAGAATCCGAGTCAAAATTTTGACAGAAGGCCTTTCCAAAAGCAAAACTAGACGTGGAACACAAGACCTAACAATGGTGGCGTTCCCACACCCCTTGATCAACCTAACATCAATGAGAACACTACAAGCAGAGTTTACTTGGATGAGGCTGCTCTATCTGGTTGGTGTCACATACACAAAACAAGTCGGCACTCTGAGCTGGACCGTCCAGAGTTCCAAACTACTGGTGACATCATCCAAGTTGAGGTCCAAAATGCTGTTGATAATTCGAGGTGCAGAGACATTGTCCCGTTCGACACGTATGACTCTTCGGTGCTGGTGGTGAATCAGACTCCTTTCTCAAAAGCTGAGTGCAACACACCAAAGCAGGAGGGTGTCAATGTGAGCAACAATGATAAAGTGAAAGAGGTAAGTTCCGAAAGTCCTTTGGCTCAACTTTTCGATTCAATAGATAATGGTCCTAAAGAGGACAAAGAAGAGCCTAGGGAGGACGAAGTCCAAATGTTTCATGAATGAACTACCCCTTACAACCTCAGAAATAGACAAGCTGGTGATCATGCCGGAGGTCCTTTCACGACCTCCACTCCGTCGAATAATTTAAGCACCCCTCTTGATCCAAATGCAAGCAATAACCCAGGTTTTCCCCATACACCTACATGGTACCTCAACAAAAACCAACAACAAAACCATAGCCAGAGCCAACCCACTAGCTCCTCTCAAAATGTTTCCTATGAGCAGGAAGTCGAGTAGATGGGAGAGTACATTGCTGAAGAATTCAAAAAGGTGAAGCTAAGCATGTCCGCCTTTGAGCTATTAAAGGTGCCTGTCGTCAGGAATGCATTTTTTAGAATGATAAATGGGACTCCACTAATTAGGTCAACTCAAGAAACCCCAGCTAAGAGAGTCTCCTTTGATGATCAACAAAATGAGTCGGTTATTAGACAAATCTTCAACAGTAAGGTTGACCCGCCTACAAGTTAGCAAACAAATAAGCAGTTCGACAAAGTAACTAGTCAAACACCAACCCAAAGCAGGGGCAATGAGAAAGACAAGGGCCAAGTCTCCCAAGTGGATGTTTTTGGGGGATTGTTTCAAGGAAAATTTGAAACTCTTCCCTTTCTGACCACCATCCGTGTGTTTGGGAAGAACCTCCACAACTGCCTGTTAGATTTGGGAGATTTTGCCAATGTCATGCCCTTGAGTGTGTGCAAGACATTCATAATAACACCAAAGCCTTCCGGGTGGAAGGTAGCACAACTAGACTGAGATCAACATAGTGGGGGAAATTAACAGAATACCTATGCAAATTGATGTTGATCCCCAGATCCAACAAACCATAGATATTCAGGTAGCTGATATCCGAAATATGTATGGAAATCTTAGGAAGGGATTTCACAAGGGCGTTGAATGGATACATTGCAAATGATTACTCACACATGTGGTTGCCATGGAAAGGAATGCCGAATCAGATTTAGATCGATCGGGAGCCACATATGAGATTTATGATTACCGAATACAACAACATGAACAAGGTGTTGTTTGCTGAAACTGATTTGGGAAATTATTACCCAGTATCATATTTGAACGAGTAGGAATGGCTTGAAGAAGAAGGAACAAGCAAGATTTTCCTCGTATTATGCAACCCACCTACTAATCTAGCCAATACCTCTCAAAGCACTGAAATGCTGATAGAATCTGACGATGAAGAGTCAGGAGAGGATGACAATATTGGATTGCTGAATGGTTTCCAAAATTTCATGGAAAAGTGCGTACAAGACCAACTTAGTTTGGGAGCACAAATGAACTTTCAGAAACTCTTGCTGCCTAATTGGTGCAAGGTACATAATGCTGCTCATTCAGAGTTTGGCTACTATTTGTGTTAGACAACGATTGAACACGTTAGAAGACAAACTACTGCAAATGAAAAATCTGGGACAAAACTTCCTGAACAAACGTGTTCTTCCCCTGCACCTCCCCAAATGGTTATTGAAATGAAGGCCCCACTGAAGATGAAGGTCGAAGCTGTTGGTTCTGCATTCAAGGATTCTCTTGGATTCTAGACGTTGCGCTTTGATGGGTCGAAATCCAAGCATGGGGCTGGAGCAGGTTTTGAATTGATTAGTCCCAGAGGTAAGTCATACTTTGCTGCTCACAGGCTTTAGTTTTATTACACCAATAACGTAGCAAAGTATGAGGCCTTAGTCCTGGGACTTCTGATGGCATTAAGAAAATGTGTCAAAATGCTCCAAGTGTTTAGGGATTCAGAATTGGTCGTAAAACAATTTAGGAAGATCTATTCCTGCTATGATCGAAGACTCACCAACTACAGGCACCAGGTGTGGGATCTACTGGAAGGGCTGGATGCTTTCAATATCTAATTGATCTCATGTTCTCAGAATCATACTGCCAATGCCTTAGTGCAGACAACAAGCACGCTAGAGCCACTATCGCTATAGGGCCTCAAAAGATTCATAGTGGAACTCACCTCCATCCCATCAGTGTCAGACAATATAGCCAACTTCTAGGTATTCAACGATGACAAACACATCCTGGATTTTATCACCAGTTCAAATTGTTTGCTACACAAATAATCAATGAGGTTGAACATCAAGAGGCTTACTTGGATATAGAAGGGATCATAAACCTAAAGATCGATACCATCCCTAGGGGGATGGTTCAATTGGAGAAAATATTTGACTTGGATCAGATCAAAGATCAAGATTAACAAGCTAAGAAAGATACCATCAGTGGCCAATGTGACACCTACAACCTCAGAACGACTGAGAATGCTAAGAACATGTTCATTGGTAAGGTGTGCACTCCTGAGGAAATAACGGGTATACTTGAGGCTTTGTAGAAATACCATGATGTTATTGCCTAGAGCTATGAGGATCTCAAAATGTATGATACATCAATTATCACCCACACCATCCCTCTCAGACTGGATGTGAAGCCATTTTGACAGTGGCAACGCCCTATCAATACTTTGCTGGAACCAATAATATACAAAGAAGTACAAAAGTTGTTGTCGGCTAGGATCATCTTTTCGGTTAGACATTCCACATGGGTGGCGAATTTGGTTCCTATTAGAAAGAAAAATGGGGAAATCAGATTGTGCGTCGACTTTCGCAACCTGAACCAGGCCTCAGAAAAGGATAACTATCCTGTACCTTCATTCGATGAGGTGTTGCAGATAGTAAATGACTCTCAGATGATGTCCTTCCTGGATGGATATTCGAGGTACAATCAGGTCATGGTACAATATTAAGATCGACACAAAATGACATTCACCACCAAATGGGGAACCTTCACATATAGATGAATGTCGTTCAGACTAATCAATGCTAGTGCTACTTTTCAGCGCACCATGGATATTGCTTTTAAGGACTTGATCGACAAGTGCATAATCATCTACATGGATGATTTGATAGTGTTCTCAAAGTAGTGGGGTAATCATGTCACTAATTTATGCAAATTCTTTTAGAGATGCCATGAATTCAGGGTTTCCCTTAATCCGAAGAAGTGCATCTTCGGTGTCACTAAAGCGAAGCTTCTTGGACATGTCCTCTCATAGAGGGGAATTTCTATCAACCCCAAGCGTATCCAATCAATCATGAAGATTCAGCTACCAGGCAACAAGAAGGAATTAAAATCTTTTTTCGAAAAGATCAATTTTGTCCGCAAGTTTATCATAGGCTTCGCGAAAATCTCAAACCACTCACTGCTATGCTAAAACAGGACGCCAAGGTCGAGTGGACCCCAAAAGCAAAGTAGGATTTTGGGGAAATTAAAAAGGCAACTGTTGATGCCCCTATGCTGGTTAGCCCCAACTACTTGAAGCCCTTCTACATCTACTCATTCGCTTCAGATCATTCGTGTGCCAGTATCTTGACACAAAAGGATGACGAAGGGAGCGAAAATTTGATTTCTTTCATGAGTACCCCTTTGAAATATTTCAAACTACACTATCACAATGTTGAGATACAAGCCTATGCCCTTGTTAAGGGTGTCAAGAATTTCAGGAATTATATCTTGCACAATAAAGTGTTTGCTATAGTTACTGACCCCGCGGTGAAGACATTACTTATGTAGAACGAGCTAGGAGAGTGAAGGGAAAAATGGATCACATTGCTACAGGAGTACAGTATGGAAATCTAGCCAATGAGGCTGGTGATAGGGAAAGCACTTTCCAAAATAATGGCAGAAGTGGTTATTGAGGCTGGGCCCGAAATCACAGTGCAACAGTACTAGCTGGAAGATGTCTCTCCAGGGGAATGGTACGTTGACATAGTGTATTATCTGTTGAATCATAAATGTCCACCTCATCTGCAGGGAGTCC
Organism: Sequoiadendron giganteum; assembly: GCA_007115665.2. Classification (NCBI taxonomy): domain Eukaryota; kingdom Viridiplantae; phylum Streptophyta; class Pinopsida; order Cupressales; family Cupressaceae; genus Sequoiadendron; species Sequoiadendron giganteum. The sequence continues at coordinate 574,611,823 of CM021102.1, forward strand.
AAAGGCGAGCCCTTAGATTGAAAAGCAATAGTTACATGTTACAGGGCACCATATTGTACAAAAGAAACGATGAAGGTATCTACTTGAGATGCCTTGGTAAGGAAGAAGTTGATCGTGTTCTCAGGGAGTTCCACGATAGGTTTGAGACTGGTCATGGTTCCGGTTTATCAATTGTGCATCAGATATTAAGAGGTGGTTACTATTGGCCCATAGTTTGCAAGGATTCTCATGATCATGTCCGTACCTACCACGTATGCCAGACCACTGTCACCCGAGATAGGAATGTTGTTGTCCCATTGTAGCCTATTTTGAAGGTAAGGCCGTTCGTGTAGTGGGGTCTTGACTTGATTGGTTTGTAAGCCCTCCATCATCTATTGGACACAGGTACATTCTGACCGCTTCTGATTACTGTACTAGGTAGACAGAAACAATCGCTTGTAGGAAATACACAACTGAAGTAGTAATTAATTTTCTAGAAAGTTTTATTTTAAATCACTTTGGCTATCCTTATGCATTGGTATGTGATAATGGTCCTGCATTAGCTTCGTTAAAATTCACGAGTTGGGCCTTGGATTATGGTATTTCCCTTAAGCTTTCTTCAAATTATTATCCTCAAGGCAATGGTCTTTCTGAGTCAACCAATAAGAAATTGATCACTATGATCAAGAAGCTACTAGATAGGAATCCCAAAGACTGGCATACCCAATTTCATTTCGCCCTTTGGGCAGACCATACAAATCACAAGGCTACCCTTGCAGATTCCCCGTACCATCTCATTTATGGCTTGGAGCCTATTTTCCCCATACATTTGAAAATCCCTACCCTCCAATTCATCAACGATTTTTATGAAGGGGGAGACTGCAGAGAAGCTTGCCTCTCCGAGCTACTACACCTAGAAGAAGTACGAGACCGTGCAATAGAAAATTTCGCAAAACATCAATGCATAGTCAAAAGATGGTTCGACCGTCGAGCCAAAATTAAGGCCTTCCGCATTTTCGATCTGGTCCTTTATTGGGACAAGGCCCACCAAAAGAAAGGGGGACATAAATTTTTTGACAAGCTTTGGCTTAGCCCCTTTCAGATTGTTGAAATCCTTGGAGATAATTCCTTTTGTTTAAAGACTTTGACTGGTGAAGATGTCCCGTTTCCTGTCAATGAACAACACCTTAAGCATTACTTCTAGACCTGAGCTCTTCTTGAGCTGTTCATGTAAATATCTGTACATAGGTTAGGATAGGTTTCCCTGCTTTGTCCTTTTGTTTGTTCTATTTTGCATGTTCCTCGACTATTCTTGTTTTGACCTTGATAGAGTCTCCCTATTCTGTTGTGGTGGCCATGCTTGTCTTGATAAACGGTTGGACCTGCTGCTTGCTCTTGCGTTTTTCTCTAGATAAGCCTTCATTCCCTATTACTAACCTCTAAAAGCCCCTAAGCATTGGTTTTCAACTTTCGAACTCTGAACTAACCTAGGATGGTGTCCCGATTGAATTTCCCATGTCTATCATGGAACACACAAAAACACATTTTAAAATTTCCAAAGAATGGTATGGTGATTATTGAGAAGGCTGGATAAGTGAAAAATATAAAGTCTGCTCTAGTGACCACTGTGGTTCCCAAGCCCATAGTAAGCTTCATTGCTTACATGGTTGAACAAAAATAAAAAATAAAAGTACTAAAAAGAAAATATCAAATGAAAAGAATAGACAAAATGAAGATAACAACCGTATGGGTGTGCGAATATCTCTACCGGGGCTATGGACACTTGGCTGGCAGTAGACCTATGTTCGTGGGGTCACAGCAACAACTCTATCGGGGCTATGGACGCCTGATTGGCAGTGGAGTAATGACTGGGTTACTTTTGGGGTTAGGAAAACTACGTAGCTTGTCCTTCACAATTAGTGGTTGCCCATGCTATCTCTGAGCAAAGGAAATGAGCTCACCAAGCACACACCTCCATGATGATGTTACGGCATGATTTAATTTCACCTTCCCCAACTTGCTCTTAGTTCAACTTTGAAAATCAGCTTTTGTGTGCGAAACCAAAGATCATGGGTTTAGAATGAATATTTGTCTTTAGAACGCCGGGAGCATTCTCCCAGCGGAGTCGCCATTTTTTGTGCCTCTTGCACACAGGCCCTGTTTGGAATGGGGAACCTCTCTTTCCTTTTTTTTGCTCGTCAAGTCCTTTTTTCTTCACCTCATTTTGCATGCCCCATTTTGACATCCTTGATGGTCAACATGTTCTCAAAATCCCATTTTAGGGTTGACCTAATTTTTCCTCTGGAAAAATGCTAAGACTTGAACCCTTTCGAGTGTTCTCTATCAAATTGCCATTTTGGAGTCCGTGGTGCCTTCCGGGCTCCCCTCTCGGATTTCCCTTTTCGGGTTTCCATTTTGGCTTCGCCATTGCTCATGACCTACGTTCGACATCCTTTTGAACTCTGGATCCCGGTGCTTCTCTGGACCGTCTGAATTATTTGAAAACTTAGAAACTTTCCTCCTGCATCTTTTCGGCCCTCGAACCCTGGCTTTTGGACTTCCATCCTCAGGGCACCATCTTTGCCTCACAATTTCGAATGACCGTCAAGCTTTGTCTTTCTGGTTCCCGGACCCCGGGTTCCTATTCGCCGTTTGGGTTTCACCTTGCAAAATGTTTAGAGTGGCTGCTGCTGGATGTCTTTCTAGACGCCGGACACCAGACCTCCCACTGTCGCTTAGAAAATTTGAACCCACCTACCTAACTTGCCACGGTATCAAGCATTTATTGATGTATTAATGGCGCTGGGGGATATTTAAACGAGTTTCAACCTGTCATTTTCACATGACAGGAAGGAATTTGAAGAGCTCTTCGACCCCAACATCCTCTGCCTTCGTGCCCGAGATCCAACTTCCCTGTTCCTCATGAATTTGGCATCAAACTTCTTCGAGGATTCAAGGTGGGTTTGCCATCTACCTGCCCTTTCCTCATTCTCGCAACCATGAGCTTAAAATTAAGTAAAAATCCAAAATGAATTTGAAAATTGGTAAGATAGTGCCCCCTGCCAAAAACCCATAAATTAGAAAATTAAAAATCATGAGATTGGTGGTCCAAGTGAAAACCATAATTTGACCTCCCCATCGTTGTTCTTTGGAACAAGAGACCGCCTCCTTTGGGTCCGGACCTCTCCATGGATGCGTGTGAAAAGTTGAAAACTTAGAGAAAATGACAGGCGACCAAAGTCATCTCAGGTCCCGGCGTCCAGACTTCCCCTCTCGGGTTTTCATTGTGCTCTTGTCGTTCCAAATGACTTTCCTCCCGTGTCCTTCCAGACCTCAAACCTCGAGCGCGTGAAGTCTATCACAAGCTGCAACCAAAACCGAGCTGTAGGGCTGTCCTCAAGCCCTGACACCCGAACTTCCATCCCCATGCCGCTGTCCCTATTTCACCATTTCAAACAACTGCCATCGCACGACCTTTCCACCTCCCGGGATCCGGTCGCTCCTCTGCTTCGTAGATAAAAAAAGGAAACTCAAACATCTAAACTTCACCCAGACCTCGACCTCCGAAATTCCATCTCTAGAATTCCATGTCACATTCGTCATCCTGAACGACCAAGCTTGTTCACCTTTTTGGACACTGGACCCTGACCCTCCATTCGCTGCTGGGTTTTTCGCCAACTGTTAATCTACCTTGGGTATAACCTTTCGGACTTTCATCCATGTTTCATCATTTCTCCATTTCACATGGCTATCCCGTAGTAGCTTCCCGACCTCGGCAACCCAGACTCCGGAACCCGACTCCCAGGATGTTGTTTTCCCTACGCTGTTTTAAACGGCCAACCCTGGACAAATTTCCTCTAGTTGAAGCCCAAATGCAAAAATGATGGCTCAAACGGCCTCCAAATCGAAAGCGGACTTTGACCCACTTCCTAAAAATGGACCTTCTTTCACACCAACCCTTTGTTGAACAAATCCAGGATCAAGAAAAGTCATTGGGAATGCCTTGCCTCATTTTCCCTTTCAAACGATATTCTGCCAGAGGAAGTACGACCCTTTGGGCCTGGGTCACCTATTTGACTTCTAATGGTATTATTATCAAATGTTAGGATTTTATTAAATGAATGTTGTGGATCTAACCTTGATTTGCAAGGATTTTTTCGAGGCCGCATTCTCATATTAATGTTGCTAACTCTTGTCTCTCTGTGTAGGATTTATGGAATCTGGTTCAGAGGCCTCTGGGATGGCCAACAACAAACGAAAAAGAACCGCCAAGGCCCCTCGAGGTAAAGAAGATAAGGACCAAATGAAATATGAGTTCCAAGGGGCACCCTTACAATCCAAATTCACAACCAGTTGAAGGAACATCACATATACTAATATCGATAAAGTCGATTTTGATGAATTCACACGAAGGGTCAGGGTTGACCCAAATAAAAATAATGCAAAGTTGATCATAAGCAGCAGACTTTCCAAAGATGTAGGCTTCCCGCTTGCCTTGGTGGCCCCCGAGCTGGTAATGGCATGCCGAGAGGCATACCAACCTGAAACAAGAACCATTGTTGATAGAGATGGAAACGTCCTGGTTGACATGTCCCCTCTCGGGATAACTCAAACCTTCCACATCCCCACCTTCGAAAGAATGGAGGCCCCAACCATAGAGGAGTGCAAAGCATTATGGGATTAGGATCCTATGAAATGTAAGAAACTGATCCACCAATATTGGTTGAAAGATAGGCGAGCCAATGCTAGCAAGGTTCCTCAGGAGCTCTACCGCAACAACTTCTTTGAAGACTATCACGACTTGGTCATCCTACTGAGTAGAGTAATGGGTCTTCCTATTGCAGCCTTCTTCCAAGAATGGATGTTGTACTTTGTAGAACAAATTCTCCATGGGGATGACGTTGCATTCTATTGGGGGGAAATAATCAACAATTGGTTTCATGAGCAATTCATCAATGTGAGGAAGACTTCCAAATTCTTCATGATGTCCTACCTGGTCTATTCACTTGCAGATCAACGACATTATAATGGATTGACTGCAATGCCCAATGAGGCACCAAGAAGAGCGCTCAAACCCTATGAAAAATACCTGTAGCTGTAGTACATAAACTTCAAGAAGGACTATTGTAGGGTAAATGATGCATTTACCACCTACATCATTCGGTCTCTTGGGGGTGATTTTGAGAGAAGATTCTCTCACAATGCTAGGGCCCTTCTCAAGCACTATGCCTTCCTGTTCATACAATTCCCCAAGTTCATCTACATTTGCGCCCAAGGATTCACAGAGAGGCCGAATAAGCTACCCTGGTACCCTAATGATCGGATTATTCTACTACAGCTAACTTGGCAGCTGCGACATATACACCACATCTTGAGTAGTAAACATCTTGCAGGGACCCCTTATCCCCTCGGACTTGGCCAAGGGATGTATCAAATTCACACTTCCCAATGTGGGGGCTACTTAGAGAAGGAGTTGGCCAAATAACATTTTAGACAACATACAACTAGGCCACAGATGGACCGATATGGTCATATTAGAAAGGCACTTGGGCCAGAGTATGCCCACCTCCATCACGTTGAGGAATTTTGGGAAAACTGTAAGGACGACTTTGAAGTGTGAATACGACATTATATGCGTATGACGGCGTACTTCGTGAAAAGGGTGAACTTTTGTCCAGTACCAGATCAGCTTGAAGAAGATGAGAGCACAGTGATCGACCTGAGGTATAGTGCCATTGCAAATCTGCCACTACCTTTGATTGATTGGGACGAGCAAGAGGTTGATGACCTTGACATTCTCACCAAGCCTGTTGAGGCTCAAACAAAGGCATGAATTGATGAGAAAGTCACTCAATTAAAGCAACAAGGAGTTGCCTTGACATTCAAGGGGCTCAAAAATGAGCCAAGTAGTTTTAATGGTGGGATGATTGCCGCTACAATTAGAGAAACATCGAAATCCCCACCATCTGTCAAGTCGAGAAAGAGAAAGGAGGTTGATGAGCAACAACCTAACTCGAGGGTGTACACCAGAAAGGCGTCGGAGGCTAGCCTCCTAAGAAGCATAAAAGAACGGGCAACATCACGAAGATGCGTGTGATACCTGAAGATCCACTCCATGAGGGTGAGGAGATGGAGACGAACCCACCAAATTCTCCACCCGCTTCATCTGCTGCTACAACTACTACTGCTATTGCCACCATTCCACCCACTTCACTTGCAATAGCTGCTTCCTCTCCGCTTGCGGTGGACATTTATGTCTATCTCGCTTCCACTTCCTTGATCATGCAGGTCATATCGGTGGATTTATCCTTCACCACAAACTTGCAAATATCATCATCCTCCATGTCTCCTTCCCTTCCACCCTCTTCATCTGCTGTTTCAATGCTTTCCCTCACTCTCCCAGAGTCCTCTGTTAAATATATGCAAAATGTGCCATTCGAACTTTCGGGAATGCTTGCAAATCCAATGGTGCAAGCTGCAATCTCGCAAGCAATGATTAACGCCCCAACTCTCCCTCCTCCTACAGAACCACCTATAATGGAGGCCACAATGCAAATATCGAATGAGCTTGAGCGACGACAACTTGAGGTAGTCGAGAGGCTGGAAGATGAGGAGTTTGAATATCATGAGCATACTATATACGAACATTGGGTTATCGATGAGATGGCCTATGAATCTTCCAGTGAGGATAGCAAGGATCAAGGAATGGACATAATCCAAGAAAAAAATGATCCAGAGCTTGACTTGGAGTGGAACAAGCAGCTCAAAGAGATCGAGGACAAAGAGGTTGAAGAATAACCTACAATTGAAAGAATTGCTGCTCTGGAGACTGAAGGTAGTAGGTCTCCTGCAGAAGGACATGGTCAAATCCCAAAGCATGATGAAGAAGCATCCTTCCATGAAGATGAACAAGAGGATAAGCTTGAGGAAGGTGGGCATGACCAAGATGAAGAAGAAAAGGGTCCTGAAAGGGAAGACCACTCTGACAGGCAGCTGCTCACCAAATATCCTACCAAACATATAACACTCGTGCAAGATTCCGACAAGGAGAAGGAGGATGCAAGAACTGAGCAGGAGGCCCTTAATGTCAAAGCCATTGAACTTAGGGTGGAGGACAACAAAGACCAAAATGAATCACCCAAGGAAGGACCCTTGATGCCTGACTAGCTAGAAAGGAAGCTCGAAAAGAGAACTCCCACCCTAAAGGATCCAAAAGAAAGATTGGAGGCAATACTGGCTAGAGCTTAGATTAGTACGAAGAAGGAGAAAAGCCAAGAGTCAGATCAAAGGTAACGATGGATGCATTCAGATCCAGGGCAGTGCAAATAGCTACACCAGTGGTTGGAGTACAAGGAATAAGCTATAACATCTCCACCATTGATTTGGGAGTAGCCACCAGGGAACAGAAGGTCGACCACCTCTAGGAATCTGTCACCATAGTGGTGCACCTTATCCAACAAGATAATGTTTCTAAGGAAGAGCTCAAAGCATAGGTGGCTGATCTGACAACCTACATTCAACAATGGTCATCTCCGGATGAACAACCTACCACGTCATCGGCCCTACCATAGTTGCTGTCCCAGGAAAAAATCAACAAGCTAGAAAGAAGGAGAAACTTGGATAAGACCACAAAAAATTAGTTCCGACAGGTCTTAGACATTGGGAATACGGGCATCAATTTGGCTATCCGAACAACAAACAAGTTCTTGGAGGTACAAACGTCTGTTGAAGGCACGAGGCGAATATGTGAGGAATTCCCAAAGAAGTATATGTTTGCCTACCCAAAAATTGAGGCTATCCTTGCACTGCCAAGTGAGGTATGGGAAAAGGACCTTGCCTTCAAGGATGATGACCATTGGTTGGTGGATGTATGGAAGCAAGACTTCGATCACCAAAAGGGGAGGCTGGAACAGATCCTAGAATGAGTAATTCTAGATATTGAATGGGCCAAGGAGGCCAAAGGAGATTGTGCTAAATATCTCAAGTGGATAACAGGGTACGAGATACTTGCTATTAAGATTAATCCAGAAAGCATAAAGCCACACTTTTGAAGAAGGATGGAGAAGGGAATGTCAACCGAAGTCACCACAAATTTTATGAGCTATGCTGCTCGAGCCTTTGCCTAGTCTAGGATTTTCAAGGACAACATTGCCAAGTATGACGAAGACTGGGAAAATCTCATTAACAATTCCAAGGAATGGAGTTACCAAGTGTTAAAATCGGACATCATTGAGGTCGACAAGCTCTGATCGATGATCTTGAGATTCATGGAGTATGCGGCTTTAAAGAAACATGAAGGCAACCCTGTCATTGATGAATAATTTATGAAAGAATAGCTACAACAAAGGGTAATCAACAAAAAGGAAAAATGCTACAGTGCTGTCACTAGAAGACAAAACAGGGAAAAGACAAAAGATGTTTTTAAAATGTAATATATTTCGGGGTAGGTGAAACCTTGCTGTAAAGTGAATCTTGACCACACAATAGAATTGAATCTTGGCCACTCATTTTGCTTTTTAGAAACTATAAATAGGGTATCCTCCTCTCATTTTAAGGGAGTTGAGTTGTTGTAAAGGCATGCTACAAAGATTACAATAGAAATACAATGATTTTGGTGTATTTTGGATTTCTTCACATGTTTCATGATTCTTCTCCAATAAGTTAAGATTCTAGTCTAAGTTACTTTGATTTTCTTAGTTTCCTTTTAGATGTCCTTGGTAGATTTAGTAATGTTTTCTTTGGTTGTGAAGATTCATGCTGTGTGTATGCTTTTCTTGTCCATACTTTTAGTCATTTGCTATTGGTGAGTGAATGTGCAAAGTTAGTCAGGACCATGATTTTATAGATGCTCTTTAACTTTATCTGTATTCACATCTGTATGGTGAATGAATAATTAAATATATGCAGTCCTTAGAAGATAGCATAGATTTCATGGCATTGTGAAATTTATGATTAAGTGAAATTCTATTTTAAGGAAACTGTCCACAACAAGAACCTCCATGATCACTGTTCATCGATAGTTGCAGGTCCAGGAACCTTCTCTCTTCCCTTCCCTTTTCCTTTTTTTTTTTAAGAGATAACCTATGCTAAGGTTCATTGCACATTGTAAATCCAAATTTAACGATAAGATGGAGTTCAAGACTACTGTTTGAACCTACAACAAGAGTGCAATAATTTTCTACCCAAAGAACTCTATTCGCAGATCTAATTCTCCTTCAGCTTTGACTCACGTAAGACCGCCTTGTGATTCCAAAAAATCACATCATACATCAATTGATATATTCCAAGCATCGTCATGACCTAACATCTGAGAGACCTTGGGATAGTGTTCTGCAATTTGATTGTGGAAGATTGTCTTTCAAGAGAGGTAATGCACCTACACATTACCTGTGTTGAGAAGTGCATAAAAATACCATCAACAATTCCTAGCCCTGCAACCTATGAAGGCATCATTTTTTGCCAACCAAGGTCTTCCTAATGTAAGGCCTCACTAATGTTCATTCAACTTGGTGTTAGACACACAATTAAAAGGAAGGGTTCCTAACTGAACAATCCACTAAACCCTTGCAAGGGCTTTATTTAATTATCAACCAGGGATTTGTAAGCTTTTGATGATGTTGGTACTATATGTGCATTCATAGAATCTACACAACCTATATCATCAAGTATAGGTGGTTTACACATGTGTAGGAAAATAATAAATGTTGGAAAAGGAAATAAAGCATAAACTGCAAAATAATAGAAAAAAATTAATCTGCTACTAATGTTGCGGGTACCTTTAGCTTAACACTGTAACTGTTAATTGCTAAAACTGAACTTTGCAATTTCACTAGTACTTCTAATTATTACTTCTAACTACTGGAATCACTCCAGAGGATGACTCAATGATGCATTACAAAATTTAAATCATGAGACTAAATATCATTCTCATGCATGTAATGAAGAATAAAAATTCTAAATGAATGCAATAATGTAATAATTTAATTTAACAAAACAATTAAGGTGGGTGAATAGTACCTTGAGTGGCCCTTGTTCAAGCTGTTGTACCCATAGGAGAAACCAAATATGTGTTACTTGATTCAACTAATCATAGTAGTAAATTGGAACATCTTTATTGCATATAAATGAACTCTATAATCTAATAAGAATCTTCACAGATTTCTCATTCATGAGTGCATAATAGAAAAATAATAAAGATATTGTCTATGTAACAAAAACTATATTTGAAAAAACATATCCCATCTAACTAGATCTCCTCAACCATCGATCCAACTATATAGATTCGGGAGGAGGTTTATTTGCATAAGGACTAAAAACATAAATTAAATGAAGATGTCCACTCTCATTCAAAATAGAGAGATACAAATTATATACAACTTAAAATATAACTGAAAAAGATAGAAAAAGACAAATAGGTTTACAACTCTTCTTTAATCACATGACAAAGACGTGCTATGTGCAAACAGTCACACCAATTTCATGATTACTACAAACTTCTTCTTCCCTCCATCATCTTATTGAATGCTCCGATGACTCACAATTGACCACTCCGATGATCACTTCCATCATTTCTGCAACTGTTATGTTTTTGGTGTCCTTGGAATCTCCCTTACAATGGGCTTAGAATCCTTTGGCTGCAGGTTGAGTTCTCCAGTTGCTTCGGGTTGCAATAATTTTGGTTGCAATGAGTTAGTTTCATCTAAATAATACATACCATTAACAATCATGAATTAAACATAGAGTCATATTGAATTTCATACACATTCATCCATGCAAACATCATCATATCATAATCATATTTCCACTCATCAAAGTCTGGTTTGGATTGCATAAAAGATATAAAAGGTATATAAGTTCAAGAATGTATATGACATAAGTAGCTTAAAGTGTTTAAAAGATATGAACTAAACAAGAGAAAACTAGCTATTATGTAAAGACCCTTACTGGTTTTGATCTATTTTTTTACGATAACTCAATTTGACACATTGCATTTTGTCAAATAAATAACATAACAGTGAAACAAATCATTCTTCAATGATAAAGAGGTTTGTATTTGTAGGATTAATTCATTACATATCTTCCATTACATAACAATTACAATATGTATTCAGGATGCACATACAATTTTCAAATGGAAATGACACTCTCATACATTGCTAAGATAGAGTTACAAAGTAGATGTGATTAAGATAAAGCTATAGCCATATTCACTTCAGACTACGCTATACAATGAGTAGATTTTCTCACAGACAACATCCAAAAGTGTAGGACAACAAGTATGAGTTTATAACAGTTATAAATATTCACAAAGAAATGTATGAAATATCCATAGATAGCCCTCCAAGGTTGATTATGAGATAACTACAAGATAATACAATAGTTGTAGCTATATGTTGATTCGTGTAGCAGTAAATAGTCACAACCAACCCTTTGATTAAGCACCCAAAAGTCAACAAAATGTTAAAAACTCTTGCACCAAGCAACAAATGATGCACAACAATGCCCAAAAATGTCTAAAACCATAGTTTGGTTGTTTCTAAACCCAACACTTGTGCTTTCCAAAGTCCACAAATCCCTTTACTGACTCCCTATAGCCTTTAGTTCCCTAATCTGAGTCCCACAACTAAGAAAATGTAGGTATTTCACCCTCAGTAGTTACAAGCATCAATAAAAATGGTATTTCCTATACCCATGACTCCTAATATGAACAACAATAGTGGTGACTAGTTTGCATTCACAACATGTTGCTATAAAAAATTCATGACTTGGCTGGAGGGTTCACACATCAAGAATAGGATGGTGAATGTAATATCATTCAATGTCAATAACTTCCAGTGCCCACCTTCAAAAATCCACGCAAGAAATAATAAATGAATGCCACAAAAATGAATATCTTTAAATCACCAATTTTGTCTCCATAGGAGACTCACAATATTGTGTAATAATGCCCATAATGGAAGACTTGAATGATCTCCCCTCAAATCAGCTAGGGTGGAATTGTTTCACCACCAAAACCGATCTTATTCGAGAGGGTTTTCATCCTCCCAAAGGTTGACATGAACCAAGTTCAATCTTGAGAACCACAAGGGTTTCAATAAGAGAAATAGAATAAAATTCCTAACCCAAATGAGCTCACATAACCTCCTTTTATACTTTTCCTACCAAACTCTCCAGAAGCTTCTATTTAAAATTCACTTTTGATTTATACTCCTATTTAGCTTTGAAAAATACCTTTCTATTAAAATAATGATAATTTGACACACAAGGTCCCCATTTAATATATCCATGATTTAAAAAATTTCATCCCAGTTCTGAGGAGGTATAACACTAAGGTGATTTTTGAATATTTTAATTAATATTTAGCAACCTTAGTAAATTAATTAAAATATAGCCATTAATATACTCATTTTACGAAAACTGTCAAAATGAAAATCAAAGATTGACTGCACATGGATGATCCTAATGAATAATAATGATAAACGAAGTTGACTGAACGACTTTCTATAAATAGAAACTCCCTCTAAGAATCTTGGAGCCCAAATCAGAGATCAAAAATAAAATCTTAAAGCATCAAATAACTCCTCTAAATAATCTGAGCTCACTTGTAACATCAGATTACCCTTCTGATCAAGAAGACACAAACCCAAAAAATAATCTCCAACTGTAAAGAAAGAGAACCCTAAAATGAGACATTATAGTTCGCCGTTCCCAAAGATTTCTTATCCTCAAGCAATGCCAAGGTATCCACAATAGCAACCAACTAAAACAAACTGAACCCAAGTGTAATCCTAGGATCCCAAGTCAATCTCTACCAATGTCTACCATGTTGTCGCTTCACTACTTTGATAAAAGTGACAAACTCATCATGCCCTAAGTAAAAAACACCAACACCCAAATTGAAATACCTGTGAGGGATACAATATTTGTCATGAAAAATCTCCTGCCAAGGCGACTTAGTGAGATCCATATATGAAATCCCACTGTGTAACTCAATCCTGGGAAATAGGAAATATAATCTGCTCAACTTTAAAGAGTAATCCTCCACAAACCTCCTCATAATGTCTTAGAGTGATACAAATCAGACCCTAATTGAAAGTCGATACAAAAGTGTCATCCCAGGAAACATACATCTTGACCTTTCTCTCCCAATCATAGACTGGTAACTCCACATCAACACCAAATATCCAAGTGTCAACAAACCCATATCGAGGACACCAACTCATCCAATCGACTAAAATCATCACAGTAACATTTTTGGATATATCCATCAACAACTCAAATTGATTGTGGTATCCATCACTCACATTGGAGGGAGCTAGTAATAATCACTTAAGCTCTATGAATCCTCCCACAACCTATTTCCAAAAAGCCTATAAGTGCTCAAAGTCCATCTGCCCATAAAATGATGTTGACATAAACTATGTAGGAATGCTAAGGCAACAACTGTCATAAATAGGTAATTTCTCATTAGCATTCCAATTCTAGATGCTATAGTGACAAACCCATTCACACCAATCCATGCAATCAACAAATAACATCAATGCAAAGTCTTAAAATATCATGATCAACACCATAGAATAGCCTTTACACATTAATGTGTAAGTAGGGAGCCAAAGAACCAAGTCTGAACACCCTTCATCAATTTGATGCCCATTGCAGTTATGCATTTTCATGAAATAAGGTATAGTAGAACTATTATGAAACATAATATCTTGTGAATGAATTGGTCCAACACACATCATTTCATGCTTAGCCATAAAATTTTGAATATCAACAAGATGAGGTACTTTACCAATGTCATCCATAAAATTTTCATCTATCATCTCATGAGGAATTAAATCATATGAAGATATTGGTCTGTTGTTTACAAACAAAGGATTAACAACTAATTCATATCTTTCATCGGTGTCTTCATGGATCTCATGCATAAATTCTCATGTTTCATCACTATCCGGTTGATTCACAAAGTGCATTATGCTAAAATATGCCTCCATTACTTGTTATATCTGTTATCTCATGGTTGCAAGCTACCCTTCCATACAAAAATTGATCATTGAGAAGGTTCCAATCTTTGTTCACACCTCTAACCTCTCCAATGCTGAAATCATTATGCAACGTTTCATTCTTATGGAGTTATTTAAACCCTCCAACAATTTGTTTGATATCCAAAGCCCTTGCATCAATTTCTTGAACTTTGGATATGACTGTCATAGGAATATAATTTTTTGCTTTATATAAAGAAAAGTGAGTCATACTAAATTGCAAACAAAGATCATCAATCTAAATTTCTGCTTCTTGAAGAGCCACTTGAGTAGACTCCAAGGAAACCCTAGTGTTCATAAGCTCAAAGGAAATATGGTCAACTTCTTCCTCTTTCCCTCTCAATGTATCTAAATAGGTTTCAACGAGGTTGAGGAGATGGTCACGATCTAAAAGAAGATGTAAATAGTCTGATTTCATTGTCACCAGGGCTTTTTTGATTTTCTGTAAAATAGAATTAGAAGATTCTTCTTCAATACCTTCTTTTCTTCTCTCAAGTTGAGCCTTCCAAAGGTTATCTTCAATCAGTTTGTGAATTCTATTATAATACGTCAATGCTACAACAATCTTATCTTTATCAACCTTCAATTGGTTCTCCAAATTATGTGGACTATCGGACTTATGAACAAATTTTGCTTCACATGAAGAATCATTAGGTTTGTCTTGAAGCACTTGAATCACACAACTATCTTCTACTACATCATCATCCTTGCACACTTAATAATTTGGAACTAGGGCATCGCTAGTCCCACACACAAAATCATCTTCAATACCATTATTAGGTGATATAATATAAGAAGGCTCAATTTGATCTTTGTACTCATCATCCAACTCAACTAACTCATTGGATGTTGTGGTGCATTTTCATGTAAAGATGTTGGGACAGTGTTATGATCAAACATATTATCCTCAAAGGAATCTATTTTCTCCTCACAAAGCTTATCAACAACAGTCTTCAAATCACCCACTAGGAGACTTGTGTAACCTTTACCTGTATCATCAACTAATTATTTTTCCTTGCAACCCAAAGTGTCTTCCTACCAGAACAACACAACATTGGTTTCATCCTCCTCATTGAACCCACATATGTGATTAGGAGTCCAATCCCCTTGACATGAAAAATAATTTTTCTCTTTTGTCATCCAGTTTTTGCTCTTTTTGGGTGATCCCAAAACCTATATACCAAATGAGATTAGTTCTTCTTCAGTCAACTATTCCTTCAACTTCTCAATTTTTTGCTCAACCATTTTTTTTGAGAAATCATAAGCTATGATTGAGATATGTTACTCCTTTCTCCAAATTACTAACAAATCTGAGTGAAATTGTTTACAAATATCATCATCTTCATCTAAAATCAAGGATAAAATAGTAACTAGCATACTTGTTTTAAAATTGTTTGAATGTTGTCTTCTGATTCTGGTCAAGAAGTAGTGGAACATTTGAAGAATCAGATCATCACACCTGAGATCAGTCATAAAGACACATGACCTAACCTTTTCCATAGTTTCCAAAATTTTAGCTCTTTCCAAAGGTAGGGCCTTTGAAATTATGTAACCCATGAAATCTCTCCATAATCAGTTAAAGTATTTCCCTCATAATGTCATCATCATAGGGTGATTTAGGGGCTATAATTCTTGTGACTTCACTAATTCAAGTGACTACTACAAGTATTACCCCTTCATCATGATGTCTCATAAGCATTGGCTTAACCAAAGAGCGCACCAATGGAGTCATAGCTTGATGCATCAACTAAGAAGGTAATTGATCAATCTTGCATAAACAATTTATCACTTCCTCCAATATGCTGAGAAGAAATTATTTTGACTGAGGTAAGTGTTCTAGCTTCTTACCTATAATTTTTAGCTTCTCTTGAAATACTCTAGTAATCTCATGCTCTTTCCACCACGAATTCCATCTCTTTTCAAAATTAACCTAATTTTGCTTCATAGATTCAAGTAAAGAGTTCACTAGATCACTAGGAGTTGCCATGTTCCCCAACTGAAATTCTGATCTAAATTTTTTGCTATACAAATTTGGTATAAAATCCCACTAGTTGGAAAAATCAGTGGCTCTGATACCACTATAAAGACCCTTATTGTTTTTGATCTAATTTTTGGTGATAAATAAAATTGCCACATTGTATTTTGTCAAATAAATAACATAACAATGAAGCAAAGCATTCTTTAATGATAAAGAGGTTTGCATTTGCAAGATTACCTCATTACATAACTTCCATTACATAACAATTACAATATGTATTTAGGATGCACATACAATTTTCAAATGAAAATGACACTCTCATACATTGCTAAGACAGAGTTACAAAGTAGATATGATCAAAATAAAGCTACAACCATATTCACTTCAAATTGAGCTATACAATGAGAAAATTTTCTCACAAATAACATTCAAAAATGTAGGACAAGTATGAGTCTATAAAAGTTATAAATATTCACAAAGAAATACATGAAATGCCCATAGATATCCCTCCAAGGTTGATTATGAGATAACAGTAAGACGCTATGATGGTTGCGGCTGTATGTTGATTCCTGTAGTAGTAAATACTCACACCTAGCCCTTTGATTAAGCACCCAAAAGTAAACTAAATGCTCAAAAATCCTACACCAAGCAACAAATGATGCACAACAATACCCATAAATGTCTAAAACCATAGTTTGGTTGTTTCTAAACCCAACACTTGTGCTTTCTAGACTCCATGAATCCCTTTATTGACTCCATGTAGCCTTTACTTCCCTAATATGAGTCCCACGACTGAGAAAATGTAGGTATTTCACCCTTAGTAGTTACAAACATAAATGTAAATGGTATTTCCTATACCCACAACTCTTAATATGAACAACAATAGTGATGACCAAATTGCATTCATAATTGGTTGTTTTGAAAACTTTTGACTTGGTTGGAGGGTTCACATACCAAGAATAGGATGGTGATTGCAATATCATTCAATGTCAATAACTTCTAATGCCCACCTTAAAAAAGCCACACAGGAAATAATAGATGAATTCCATACAAGGGTAAAAGTACAAAGCTATGTCACACTTTATAAAGGAAACAACCAACACTGATCCAAATTTTAAAATTGAATCACTAAAAAGTGGCATATATGTTTTGAATTTTGAAATGATGTAAACTAATAAAATGTGTATTTTTTAGTATATTTTATGTTTGTATTTTTTTGAAAAAATTAAAAAATTATTTGAATATACTTTATTATAAATTTACACTACAATTTTGTTGTTGATAAAATTATGAAAAATGAAGTTACATGAGATGTCAATCTTTATATAGTAAATTTTATTATTTTTCCTTCAAATTTTTTGTGTATTTATAATTTGAAACTTTAGTGCATGGATATTTTTTTCAATTTTGATAAATATATATTCTTAAATAAATATTAAAATGTGTGTGTACTGAAACATAGTTGTTTCCATTCGACGTCAAATTTTATATTGATTATTTATCTAAAATATAAAACAAATTATACCATCTTGATATAGGTTCTTCTATCTAGTGCATCATATTTTTTTTAATTTTTTTTTAATAAGTTTTAGTATTTTTCTTGACATTGCAATTAACTTAATATTTTTGTGCCGATAACCTACTTTCAGTAAAAATAGAATATAAAATAAAATAATAGTTCAAATATTTAAATATATATTTTTGAAAACTACACTTATGGATCTACAAAAGGGTATTTTTTATATTTAAAAAAAAATGTTATTTACATGACTAGGAGTTCTCGAAACATCAAGTTTTTCAAATAATATAATTTTTTAGATAAATTGGCTTCAAAGTGGTGCTGCATATATGTATTTATCTAAAAAATTTAGTTGGAAAAGTTGTGGACATATATAACTTAGCTAAAATGAATCTTACTAGATCATATGTTTGACCAAAATTGATTTTTTGTTAGAAATACTTAAATTCAGTTGTGCTAATAAGTTGGCCGAAAGTGTGACACAACTATACTTTTACCCAAAAATGAATATCGTTAAATCACCAATTTTGTCTCTACAAGAGACTCATAAAATTGTGCAATAACGCCCACAATGGAAGACCTGAATGATCTCCCCTCAAATCAGATAGGGTGGAATTGTTTCACCACCAAAACTGATCTTCTTCGAGAGGGTTTTTGTCCTCCCAAAGGCTGAGATGAACTAGGTTCAATCTCGAGAACCACAAGGGTTTCAATAAGAGAAATAGAATAAACTTCCTAACCCAAATGAGCTCACATAATCTCCTTTTATAATTTTCCTGCCAAACTCTCCAGAAGCTTCTATTTAAAATTCACTTTTAATTTAAGTTCCCATTTAGCTTCAATAAAGGCATTTTTATTAAAATAATGATAATTTGACACACAAGGTCCCTGTTTAATATATCTATGATTTAAAAAATTTCATCCTAGTTTCAATGAGCTATAACACTAAGGTGCTTTTTGAATATTTTAAATTAATATTTAGGAACCTTAGTAAATTAATTAAAATATAGCCATTAATAATACTCATTTTGCAAAAATTGTCAAAATGTATCAGAATTGGAGATTAATTGCACATGAATGATCTTGATGAAGAATAGTGATAAACAAAATTGATCAGGTGATTTTCTATAAATAGAAACTCCCTCCAAGAATATTGGAACCCAAATTGAAGATTAAAAATAACATTTGAAAGCACCAAATAACTCCTCTAAACCATCTAAGCTCACTGGTAACATTAGATTACCCTTCTAATCAAGCAAACACAAACCCAAAAAACCATCTCCAACTACAAAACAAGAGAGCCCTATTTATGAGGACATTGCATAAGATGAGGAGATAGCCTACAAGATTAGCTTTAGGTTGCAATACCATAAAGTCTGCTGGGTACTCCCATGAATCCAATGTGATTACCAAGTCTTTAATGATACCCTCAGGTTTAACTATGGACCTATCTGCCAACTACAACATAATAGGTGTAGGTCTGATCTCTATTAACTATAATAATTTTATGGTCTATTTGGTCATTGCATTAATAGCTGCTCCTAAGTCAATTAAGGTGTTCCTAATGAGAGTTCCATTTATTTTGACATCCACTATAGGGCTCCCAGGATCTGCATGCTTGGGGAGAGTTATGTTTCCCAGCATAATGTTTGCAAGTTGTCCTAAGACATGTATAGTCTGAGGGTATTTTCACTTCCTGCCTAACTTTTTGAGGCATAGCTCCCTCACTATTTTAGTATAAATAGGAACTTACTTAATGGCCTGGATGAGGGGTATTTTGATGCAAACATCCTTGATTTGTCCCAACAGATCGATTTTAGCTTGTGTTTGATGTCTTTGAACTACTAATCTCTTAAGAAATGGAGGCTTTGGACTTCGATTAGTTGAATTAACTTGATTTGACTCAAATTCCTTATGTTGCTTGTCCAAGGTCTCTGTTGGGAGTTCCTCATCAACCAATTCAATGATGTGAGGAGATGAAGGCCCAACCAACATTTTCCTTGACTTGAGGTGGACATCACTCACCTCAACCCCATAAGTAGGGTATTGAATAGATTCATTAGCATAAGCCTTCTAAGCAAGCCTATTATTGAGGCTAGGTGTAGGTTGTGTTGGCAACTGAAATGCTCTAGGTGGTTGTGGGGCTAGACTTATTGGGGTTGGTATAATGGCTTGCTATTATGGCTACAAGGGCTATTGTGGCTACTAATAATTCATGTTTTAATTTTTCCACTATTGACCTCTTTGCCAGTGAGGTTGCCATTGGTTTTGTTGGGGTGGCCATTGAGAATTATAGTTAGATCCTTGGTAATTTTGTGGTGGCCACATGTTTTTCTGTTGTTGATTCCAATTGGATTGAGGCACTAGCCATTGTTGGTTTTTCATATTGGTCCAAGATTGAGGGTTCCAACAAGGAAAAATTGCATTATTACCAGGAAAGACATGTTATAAATCAAAGGGCCTTGGGGCATACCTTGTCTTGGTTTCCATGCTTTCCTTTGAGCTATGTAGAATAATTTCTCATCTTCACCTTCCAATGCATGAAATTATGATGTCCCTTGCTTATCTTTAAAGATAATTGCCACCTTCTTGCACTTGCAATTAGTATTTCTTTGTCCATAATGTGGGTAGTATTCTATAAGGGCTTCTTCTACCTCTTCTTGCTTTTTTTTTACATGGAGGGTGTCTAATTGTGTAGCCAAGTGTTTGATGATATCCTCCTTCATATTTGATAAAATATTGCTTAGCTCTATTCTAGAGACTCCATTAGATGACTCTATGATGGAAGATGTCACGTCTCATCTAACCTTCTTGGTGAAAGACCTTGAATGGTTCTTGCATGCTTTGCAGATTTCATCAAATGGTGCCTATGAGACATCTCCTACCCCAATGAGGTTAAGTGCATCCATGCAATCCTCATTAATCCATCTCAAGAATATCAACTTTATGGATTCATTAGAGAATATGTTTTTGTAGGATTTATTTAGGCAAAATTGAAACCTCTCCATATAGTCTTTCAAGGATCCATCTTCCTTTTGTGACATCCTAAAGATGTCATCCCTCTTTCTATCTATGCCTCTGAAGTAATCCTAGTACTTTTCCAAGAACTTTATCTTCATGGAATTACAATTAGGAACATCTCTTCCCAAACCCATAAACCATCTTAAAGCAACATCCTTCAATGTTGCTAGAAATAATTTAAGCCTATGTGCATATGTGGTATAATCATAACTTTTGCATAGCACATCGAACTCAAAAAGGAAGGTATCTAGATCCTCTATGACCAACCCATAGAAGATAGGTAATGCTGAAGGAGGTATGTTCTTAAAAGAAATTTCTCTCTCCTAGTTGGCAATGGGGAACTCAAAGGTTACATGCTCTAGTGGGTCTTCTACTACTGCATCAGCCATGGTGCCAGTGTGTATGTGAGAAGTCTCCAGTATATTTGGTGTGGGTACTGGTGTTAGGGATGATTCTTATTTAGGAATACCATCACTCTATTCAATTTTCTCATCAATATCCTCTAATGCTTTGTGTGCTGAGAGGAGAAATCTTCCTAAAGAATCTTGTTGCCTTCACATACAATGATTATGAATCTTTGGTTCAACAGTTCCTGCACATTTTTAGTAAAGCATGTTGTTGTTGGTGCGTTAAAACCTAATTACCCTAATGCTAAAAGAAAAAACACTAAACTATGAAAAATGAAAAATACATAAGAGAATCCTGAATGTAGCACCATCCCCAACAACGATGCCAAAAATGTAATGCTTTTCTAATATTCAATCAGCTTTGTGTTTATGAGTGGACACACAATTCAGAGGACAGGTTCCTAACTAAAAAGTTCACCAAACCCTCACAAAGGCTTCATTAAATTATCAACCAGGGATCATAAGATTTTGACAGTGTTGGCACTATATGTGCATTCAATGATCCTAACTACGTCCTATATCGATGAAACATAGGTGGTCACACATGTATATAAAACTATAAAGGCTGTAAAGGATTTTTTTTTGTCAAATTACAAAATAAGGGAAATAACATAAATCTATTATTTATACTATGGGTACCTTCTGCTTAATGTTGTAACTACTAACTATTGAATCTGAACTTATAACTAACTAACACTACTGAATTTTGACTTCTAACTTCTTCGAAGAATAACTTAACACACTATTATAAAATATAATTCATGCTACAATATATCATTCATAGAATTCACATACATATAATTGATAATTTAGATAAATGGATACAACAATGTAACATCTAATCTAGTAAAAAGAATTTAAGATGGATTGATAGTACCTTGAGTGGCCCTTGCTTGAGTTGTTGCACCCATGGAAGATACCAACTATGCACTTTTGATCAACAAATCATGATAGTAAACTAAACAACTTTATTACATAAAAATTGGACTTCTTATAGTCTTACAAGAATCTCTAAAGTATCTTATTCATCAGTACATAAATATTTTTGACTTGATAACAAAAATCTAACAACAATGAAGTATTACTAGTAAATCAATCAAAAAATTAGATTTATCCTCAACCACCGATCCCAATATATAGGCTTGGGAGGAGTTTTATTCATACAAAGACTAAAAGCAAAACATAAATACATATGACCACTCTCTATTAAGGATAGGAAAAGGAAAAGTCTTTGTAACTGATAACCATAATTTAAAAAGATAAAAGAAGAGAAATTAAACTGTAACTTTTCCCTAATGATATGATAGAGATGTGCTCCATGCAAATTGTCATGTCATTAAACTTCCCTACTCAGAGTAGAATCCTCATTTTTTTCATCTTATTTGGTGTTGGTGATGACTCACAGTTGACCATTCAATGGTAAAATTCATTCCTTCTTGGATTGTCGCATTTCAAGAGTTTTGGCTTCTCCCC